>JAPDVR010000008.1:8923108-9303108 GCA_026230005.1 Gila orcuttii
TCATTGCATTATAAAACGTGTCAGTCTGCAGTTCGTCACGCAAGACAAGGACCTATTGCACAGTCCCACCGGGCCTGTTTTGAGGTAATATTCTCTTTCAGGCCAACTGTTATCATGAATGGGCAGCAGTTTGAAGAGAATGTTGGAAACACATAGATAAAATATAATGTTTATAGCAGCTACCTGAATAACCTGGTTTCACTAGTTCACACTTACAAATAAGTTAGATGGAATAAATGGTATGCATATTTGGCGTGCTGTCCGGGGAGAGGCTCCGAGCTCGGATATTGGGCCCGAACCCAGAGTACTCCCCCCGTATTGCTGGTTAGGAAGTAACCAGGCGAGTGTGAGGAGACGGGGTGGTGGAGGGATGCTGAAAAACTGTCGAGGAACATTGGTGAGTCAAATGAGTATAGGTCTCCACTCATGCTGTGTGGATAGACATGTTGATTACTGATTGTTGACAGCTGGTTGGAATGATGTGATAATTGGATCAATTATTTGAACGTGCTCCTCTTGAACTTTGTTAACAAAACATCATTTAATGTCATAGACATTTGAAGAGATATTTTAGCACCACATAAAAGCAATTTTAGTATGGACATCCAGCGGCAGGGCCCGTGATGTAATTCTATGGAGAGGAACTCATGAATATTAATGAGCTTAAGCTGACCTTAGGGTTATCTTCCTAGACCATCCAGTCACATTGCCCAATTAATATTCTTGAGCCAAAGAAGTTCCATGCTGCTTTAGCATTGAGATGCAATATCAACCAGTTTTATGCTCAGTTACTTATACTTTAATATATACTGTATAATTATTATTATTAGTTATTCCAAATATTTTTTTTTTAATCTTTTTCACACTGAAATGTGTCAGTTTGGTTTTCAGTGACTGCATGGGTTGTACTTTTTGCAATAAAGGTGCACATGTTTCGATATGATTAATCTTAGTTAAACGTACACATACATTTAGGTTCTGTGTTCTGAAATGTGACTTGGGTGCTGCTCAGATCATGAAAGCAAATAATAATTACAAATTATTTGATAACTTGTCACACCTGCCAAAATACACACTTGAATAAGGTTTGCTTTGGTAAGCGATGTTAGATGTGTTTTAGCAGTGCGTGCTTTCAGACTTTTCCAACAGTTAATGTCTCTCTCTGGACAAGCCTGGTCTGGCAATCCAACAGATACGCTGCATGCTCTGGAAATGTTGAAGATCTGTTCATAGATGCTTTGATCTGCCTTTTTTTCTTAGTGCAAGGCTAATAGGTCACATGTGCATGTTTGAAATTGCATCAGGTGCTAAAACTATCATAATCATAATAAATGTGCTTTTAATGCAAGCCAATAACACATATGAACAATCAGTAAAGCAACAAACAAAACACTGTTTGAGCCAACACCCTGAGATAAAAACATGATGCTTCTTCACAGGAGAGAGAGGGAACGGAAATATAGAGGTCCAGCCAAGACTAGTTCAAATTTTTGTGCCTGTGTGTGTGGGTGTGTGAGATCTTACTGTGTCTAAATGAGGATAGACACATACAGGGACTTTTGTGTGCGTATGTGTGATATTTTTTGGTGTTGCAGTCATCATGTGAGGTGTGTGTGTGTGTACTTGTATAAATGAGGAAGCTTGCACGCAGGGCAGAGAGGACACATAGCTTTGAAGTGTAAATTACTGGCACAGGAAGTGTGTGTTTGTGGTGCTGGGACACATTTCATTATGCTCCAGCCTTTCTGTTTAGCATTTAGGTAGACTAAATAAAATCACAAAGTGTGTTTTGGTCACGTAGTCTGTTAATGACACTGTATGCCCATGAAACAACATAATATACTGTATATCCATTCAAATACGGGGAGCAAAGTATGAACTTTGACAGCTTCAGTTTGTATAAGTTATGATGACTCTTCTTTTTAATGGACTTTATCATTATCATTAAAGGGTTATCCTTGTGGAAAAAAGTACACTTTAGCATACTATTAAAAAGAGTATTTATTACAGAAATACTATACCTTCAGTTCTCACTTAAGTATATTTGAATGATTTTGGACACTGAATTGCAAGTGAAAATGTATCACAGTTTAAAGTGTATAAATAAGCTATCTTTAAGGACACTTAAGTTGCCTTGCATTTCATTTATATTATATCTTGTATATAAAAAGTTTATAAAAATTTATATATGTATAATAATATTATAAATAATAATTTGTTACATTTATATATCGCTTTTCTCGGCACTTAAAGCGCTTTACATAGAAAGAGGAATCTCCTCAACCACCACCAATGTGCAGCATCACCTGGATGATGTGACGGCAGCCATACTGTGCCAGAACGCCCACCACACACCAGCTTACTGGTGGAGGACAGACAGAGTGATGAAGCCAATTAGTATATATATATATATATATATATATATATATATATATATATATAACCAAGCATATATATATATATATATATATATATATATATATATATATATATATATATATACAGTATATATATATAATTAGGAGGCCATGATGGATAGAGGCCACTGGGCAAATTTGGCCAGGATGCTGGGGTTAAACCCCTACTCTTTCGAAAGACATCCTGGGATTTTTTGTGACCACAGAGAGTCAGGACCTCGGTTTAACGTCTCATCCGAAGAACGGTGCTCTTAGATAGTATAGTGTCCCTGTCACTAATAATGGGACATTAGGATCCACACAGACCACAGGGTGAGCGCCCCCTGCTGGCCTCACTAACACCTCTTCCAGCAGCAACCTGGTTTTCTCAGGAGGTCTCCCATCCAGGTACTACTAACCAGGATCAGCCCTGCTTAGCTTCAGCTGGCAACCAGTCTTGGGCTACATGGTGATATGGCTGCTGGCAGTGTTTTTTATCAATACAATAAAAGTCAATAGGGTCCATTGTTGATTTGGACCCCACTGGCTTTTAATGGTATGAAAGAAAAAAAACAACCAGTTGAAACATTCTTCAACATATTTCTCCTATGTTCCACAGACAAAAGAAAGCCTTACAGTTTTATAACAACAAGAATAGGAGTAGAACATTTTCATTTTTGCATGAACTATCCATTTAAGAAGAAATGGTAAACTGAATTAATGACAGAGTTTGTCTGGTGATGTGTTTCAAATCTGTCTCTTTGTGTGTCTCACTCTTTTGAACATCAGTATTTATGACTACCCAGCCACCGGCAAGGCAAGAGACATCACGCTCTGTCAGCCTGCAAACATGAACACAGGCACTCTCTCTGCAGAGATCTGGCCTGTTCTGTCTGGCTGGTTTGTGCCATTTCAAATGTGAAGGCATTTAAACATGAGAACAGTGGAATCGATGCTTTACTCTCTCTCCCTCACTTTCTGACATCAAGAGAACCTAACCAAGCTGTTCCCTTCCACAACAGGAGAGGAACCCTCTACTGTAATTGGCGATGAGAGTGTACACACACACACACACACACACACACACACACACACACACACACACACACACACACACACACACACACACACACACACACACACACACACACACACACACACACACACAGGGGCACAAAAGCTTCGCTTAAGGACATTTATCAGCGGTTTGCCAGCAACAGAGACTTGCTGCACTTTGAGACTCTGTGAGAAATGCTAAGGCCGTTCTCTTTGTCCTAATGTGTCTTTCCATCTCTTGCACCCCTGCTGTCTCTCCTCACTGCGTTAGGAACACTGAGTCCTGACCCCCGACCTCCAGACTTCCTTCTGAGTGCGCGGCAGGCTCAGATAACGTTCCGTTCCACAGTCTCACGCAGGTACAGAGCGCCTGAGAATGTCAAGCGTCAAATATCAGAAGTGTGCTGGGAAATGGAACACATTTCCTTTCGATTCTTTCAGAATCTCTCTCTAGCTGTGAATAACAATAACAGGAATAAGGTATGAAATGTTTTAAATGTATGAGTGTGATTTCTCTCCCTCAGATGTAACGTGTCTGATTTATTTTTCACCAAAGAGAATAGTTTTGTGTTGGATGAATAAGGCATCAGTCAAAATGAAGGGAACTTTATTTGGCAAATCATATGAAACTTCTTTAACCCTTAACCCAAAATAATAGAAAAAAATAAGAAATTTTATAAATTCAATAATTTTTTTTTTGTAATTCCTATTATTATCAACATTTCATTCTAATGAGTTTAATACAGTATTTTGCATTAAAACAGTAATTTAATTTATAGTAAATTTTAAATAATTTGTCTTTTTTGCATTACAGTAATGAGAGGGTAGTTTTTTTTATTATATGATATTATTTAAACAGGGACAGTACACATTAATAAACATTACTGTCATTTTGACAGAATTAGCTGAGGCTATTTTTCATCTGTAGTCCCTGGACAGAATGAAATATTTAGCCGAATAGTTAAATATAAAATTTAAATTACAAAATTTTTCAAATGTTTGGTTATTTATATATAAAAAAAAAAAACATACAAAACTGTAGCAAAAACATAAAAGGCATGCATGGTGTATAGATATATAAATCTTTGCTTAATTATCAGGCAAATTTCACAATGCAAAAAAAAAATCTTTTTTTGAAGGTGCAGTATGTAATATTGACAGCTAGCAGTTGAAATTGGCACTGCAGTTTCAAAATATCATCAGACTCGACGCTCACGTGGGTTAGCAGATTGATGATGTGCAACAGGAACGAGCACAATTGACAATGGAAAGCAATGAGCCTTACACTGTAAGTTGATCAGATAATGTACGTTTGCAGTGGTTTTATTGTCGAGGCTTTTTGGGGCTCGGGTAGAATCTGCCTTCTCGACCCAGTTTGTTCGCTGGCTTCCATGGCTGTAATATGCTGTGTTTTCCGCCAACTGGCAACCCCACGGTGGCAAAATACTTTTGGGTAAATTGGCAGTGTGCGGGATCACACTGACACAGACCAAAACAAAAACAGTCTTTCTGACACTGAACACTCATTTCAAAGTAGAATATATTGCTGTAGAATTGTTTTTCTGAGAAAGAAGTATGTGAACGTAAGATGTTTCCTAAATCTCTGCAAACATATTATAGTATTTTCATGCTTTAGTCCAGTCCAAAAATGACATACAGCACCTTTAAATGGTTTCATTTTTTCAGTTACTGAATTTAATGTCTAAAGGGGGATGTAGAGAATATTTAGGACATCTTTGTGTGAGAGAGAAATGGAGAAAAAAATGTTACTTGGAGAAAAAAGTTTCTTCACATTGTTCTTGAGGTTTGTTATCTGCTCTTTATAAATAGTTGATCTGATGTGAGAGATGACACATTTTTGTTGGCTGGGTAAAGGAATGCTCATGGTGGTTTTGGGACTGAGGTGACTCATCAGACACAGCAGATGTTAGGGTGGTACTAAGATCAGACACACATTAGCATTAGACACTCACCTTGGTCTTCCTCGAGAGCCCTGAGACAGGCAGAGAGAGAGAGAGAGAGAGAGAGAGAGAGAGTTTTAAAGGGGTCATATATAAAATATGACATTTTCTTTGCTGTTTTGCAAGGGAAATTTATTATTTTCTGTTAAATGACCATTTTAAAATTATATTTTCATATCAGTATGTGCATTTATAGGAATCAAACCCCAGTCCTTGGGGTTGCTAGCATCATTATCTGACAGTTGTTCTACAGAAACACTAAATTATGGCTGTTTTGCGGTCAAGAAACCTGATTAGTATTATAAAAGACAAAAAATAAAATGGTTAAGCATATGGGCGAGGGCTCTTTGACAGCGCGCTCCTCATTCCTCCCGGGTTTCGGCACCAATTTAACACAGTTCGTTGTTGTGGGAAGGAGGAGGCGGGAACCGGCGAACATTCAAAGACTTTAATAACAAAATAAAAAAAATACAAAACGAAAGTAAAGAGGGTAGCAAAGAACAACTGCCGCCACACATAATAAAACAGAAACATTAGTCCAGGCCTGTCCTCTCTCGTCCTTCACTGTCGTCGCTCCTCCTTTTATGCGTCCGCTCCTCCGTAAGAGATACGAGACCGGTGCGTCGCACAGGTGTCGCTCATCAATAATCACGCCACCGGCCTCACGCCATTCTCTCATGGCCCTCGGCCTCGTCCTGCTCGCCACACGTGAATTTCCGTCATTTATGGCACAACGCTTCTCCGCTATTGACGAGATTTTCCGTCATTTATGGCAAAACGCTTCTTACAATTGACAAGATTTTACATCATTTATGGCTCAACGCTTCCCTGCCAATTACGAGATTTTTTGTAATTTGTGACACAACTGTTCCCAATCTTTGATGAGTTTTTCTGTCATTTATGGAACAACGCTTCCCTGCCAATGATGTTATTTTCCATCATTAATGACACACTCCCCACCATTGATGAGATTTTCCATCATTATGACGCAACGCTTCCCAACCATTGATAAGATTTTCCATCATTTAAGACGCAACGCTTCCCTGCCAATGACCAGTTTTTCCATTATTTATGGCGCAACATTTCCCCACCATTGACGAGATTTTCCGTCATTTATGACACAACACTTCCCCACCAGTGATGTGATTTTCCATCATTTATGACACAACACTCCCCCACCATTGACGAGTTTTTCCGTCATTTATGACACAACACTCCCCCACCATTGACGAGTTTTTCTGTCATTTATGACACAACACTTCCCTACCATTGACAAGTATTTCCAGCAATCCCTGTTTTCATTGTTATATGGTTTGAGGGAGTTTTATTAATCTGTAATAGTCCAGCACCTCTGGATCCAAAAATAAGTAAAGAATATCTGTGTAAACTAGGATCAAATAGAAGTTGCTCACACGTTAGTCTTTTACAAAAGCGTGATTTTCTCAGTTTTTTGTGTGAACATTTTTTTTTAAATGAAATTTACCCACATCAAGTGTTGATTAAAAAAAGAATGAATGAAAAGCTAGAATATTATTATTATTTTTTTTTTAAATAGAGTCTCTGTTCTTTTGAAATATTGACTGTTTACATATTCAATATGGTGGCTGGGAACTTTTATTTTTATTTTTTTTAGAAAATGCTGGTGGGGAAAAAGTTGACACATGTAAATCCATCATTCTGGAGACAGACTATCATATCTGAGGTTAGGACGAGGGCCTGTACACATATACACAGACATAGTCGATAGACAATCTCCTAAAAATAAATAAACTCTTTGATCCAGCTGGCTGACATGTGATTTCTGAAATGTCAGACAGTGGATTAGTGACTGATGCCATTTTAGTGATACACTTGAGGCATTCTATGAAAGTTCCTTTTCCATTTCAAAAATGTTCTGTTTTGATTTTTGAAGTAGATTTTGGTCAGACCCTTTTTCTTTAAAACAAAGAATGTTTTTAAGCGCTAATTTCATTTGCATTTCCTAAATTAATAATACATTAATATGTTGGAATATTCTGAATTTGGGAATTTACCAGGACCGGATTATTCATTAGGGATTTTGGGCCACTTTTCAGGGCTGTATAAATGTTTTCAAATAGCAGGAGATGCAGTGCTGAAGGCCAAAGATGTCCCCCACCGGTCACATGGAGATTGGCTGCCAAAATCAACATCGCCAGGGGCCCTGTGATACCTTAATCTGGCCCTCGCTGGGACAGTCCTGTTATCATGATTCTGTTCCTATCATTAACATTAAAGAGTCAACCATATAAGAATATTAAACACTTCTGTCTATTTTATGTGAGGAAATCAAATGTCATGTATAGATAAATTAATTTATTTTTGAAAATACTATACTTATAATATTTTATAACAAATTATTATATATCCTTTATAATATACTATAGTAAATACATAATTCATTATTTATTTAATATTTTTAAATGTTAAAATATGGATTCATTTAATGTTTTTCTGTGTGTGATTAGGACAGCCAGTACACATTTTATAATTTTATAAAAAATATAATTTTTGTATATTATTTTAATAAAAAACAATATGTTTGTACATGTAAAACTTCTTCCTTTAAAATATTTATTTAAATACTGAATTTAATACTTTAATATTTAATTACTGCAAAACTCTCGGTTTTTAGCATTTAGTAATCATATGTTGTGGATTCAAAGTCTTTCTTGACTCTCAATATTCTCTTGTCATCTAGAAAGACAAACTGAAGGTTAAGATGTTGCTAACTCTGTGCAATGGCTTATGAAGGATATGAAAGGAATCGTCACGATGTGACTGATTCTACGCGTTTATGAAGCCACGGACAGATTAGAGGTGGCTGAGGGCTTGTATGTTTGTTACAGTTGCCCCACTGCTTTTCACATGAACCTTGGACTCTTTGAAGACAGCACGAGTCAGGATTCAATCATCTCTAATCTTTCTCTCTCCCTGACGGCAGACCCCAGAGATCCGCTCTCAACCCCACATGTCCTCTGAGTTCTCAGCCTGCCCCTCCTCTAAACTTTCTCCACTCTCAGCACATCTTTCTGCTTCTCTCTTCTGCATTTCCCTCCTTTTATAATTTCATGCTAGAACTCTTCTCATCTTCACATGCTGGTGATCTGCATGACTGTTCTGGTTTACCAGTTAAACCAGCATTAAACCAACTTAAACTAGCTTGGACCAGCATGGAAATGAATGTCTCCTGAAGATGTTTGTTCTAAATGAGTGGGTTTATATGTACAACAAAATGCTGATGACTATTAAAGTTATTTAAATGATCTTAAATATGGTCGGGTTATTAAGCATAACTGTTGTTATGATCAAGCCTGAAAAATGCACTCATTAATGCCAGGTGTTGAAATATAGGTTTCCCTGCCATCTCATATTTTTTCCATCACCATGTCCCTTTTGGGGCTCTGCAACAATGTGAGGTCTGTGCACAGCATGTGTGTGGAACAAACAAACGCGTTTTTGATGTCTTTTGACTCGCAAACAACTAAAGGATTTATTCAGTCTCAATAAAGGACACCACACACGCACGCACACATGTTTTTTTAAGCAGGCTTTTGTGGTTCTGGTGGAAGCAAGTGCATCTCTACCTGTTGTTTACACACTAACACACACTTTTGTTTGCTAACCCTGGTGAGGAATTCTATTGTTTTTATACTGAGCTATGTTTTCTATGACCCTAATCCTCACACAACCTTTTTGCATTTATACATTATACATTAGGTCATTGAGCTGTTTTCCTCATGGGGCGGTTGGATGCTCTTAACAGTGTTGCTGATTTAAACTATTGCTGTCCTTGAGGGGACATTTCTGGACCATTGTATTTTAAGCCAGGCTGTAAACTGCTTTTGCTCATGTAAGGATTTTTAAAAGAATAATAAATACCTGAGTAATTGGTATCATTGAGTACAGTATCAGTCAGTGAACTACAGCTGAGAAACTCTCTAAAAGGGATAGTTCACCCAAAAATGAAAATTCTGTCATTAGTTACTCGCCCTCATGTCGTTCCAAACCCGTAATACTTTTGTTCATCTACAGAACACAAATGAAGATCTTTATATGTCGCTTTCCTCTGCACTCAAAGCGCTTTACATTGAAGGGGGAATCTCCTCAAACAATGTGGCCGCAATATTGCTCCAGAACGCACACCACACACCAGCTTATAGGTTTTAATGACCACCGAGAGTCAGGACCTCGGATTAACGCCTCATATGAAGGACTAGCATTAGTTTTACAATCTCTTTATGAACTTTTTGAAGCATCAAAGTAGTAGTTGCGTAGCTGCCAATGGAGGGTCAGAAAGCTTTGAGTTTTAATAAAAAAAAATCGTAATTTATGTTCCGAAGATGAACGAAAGTCTTATGGGTTTCAAACAACATGAGGGTCAGCAATTAATTACAGAATTTTCACTCGCTTTAACTACCCCATGTCTGATGCACTAATGCAGTTACAAGAAGCTCTCTCTCTCTCTCTCTCTCTCTCTCTCTCTCTCTCTCTCTCTCTTCCCCTTCATATTTCTTTTTTGATTCATTTAAGCAGGCATAGAGTGAGGTAAAAATAAATGAGAATGGGATATAACAGGAGAGAAATAAAACGAGATGAAAGCTGACCTGTCACTGCATTGACGAGTGAGTTGTTTGCATTTCCTTTGATGTGGTTCCCTGGAAACAAAACTTATGGAAATCAGTCAGGTAAAGAATCATGTGGGGAAATCGCTATATTTGCATTTCTCTGTCTGAGTGACCTTTCGACCTCTCTCACGAGGGCAGGAAATAAAAGTAGCTCAGAAGAAAGGTAAAGTGAACAAGAGGAGTACAGACATGTTAATTTAGTGAAATTATGTGGGACATTGAATGTGAAATATAATGCATGATTATATAAATATAGCATGACCCAGTTATGCCAGATTTGTTTCAGCAAAAATGCAGATTTTTGTAGATTTACCTAAAAGAGCATTGTGTGCATTTAATATACTTTAAAAGTTTATTTAAAATATATTTAAAAGCTTGATAAATAAATATTTTTTGTTTATTTTTTAAGACGGCCTTATATTTTTATATATGAGTGTAATATAAAACATTATTTTGTTCAAACATCATTGTTTGTTTGTTGTTTGACATCATTTTGTTTCATTTTTGTTTATTTTTTATTAAGATGCAGATGCTTAAAAATTTAGACAAAGGTTTTTTAACTAGATGAATAGGATGTGTTTGTAGCAGTCTTTACTTTAAAGGGACACCAGGCAAGCCTGAGTGTTTTTTCTCTACGAAGCTCCCCTAGCTCCCCCTGGTGTCTGGTAGTAAATGCTTTCAAACACACTGTCATAAAAACGAACTGTTGTTCCTCCCCCCTCGCCACGAGCAACCCAGCTGAGCATGAACCGGCTATTTCAAAACTTCAAAACTAATATCGTAACTTCTATATATGCAAACAAGACGGTCACGGAAAATATTTGAGTCTGGGCTTCATTGTAGTTCACTAGGATTTGTAGCATATTATGGATCAATACAGAATGCGATCGGTGAGCCATCGGCTTCTACACTATGTAGCGCACTGCAAAAAAAAAAAACAAAAAAAACACCCCGGCTCCAAATAAAAGCAAAGTAACACCTGGATGCAACGTGCAAGCTAAATTAGACACATAGAAGGGCAGCATCCATCTAGCTAGATCAAGCCAAAATCTCCACTAGCCATTTAGACTCGGGTAGGATACACCGGTGTCTTGATTTAAAGAATTGGATATCTATTTATTTGCAAACTAAGTTACACAAATAAAACCGACAGAGGAACGGCCAGAAATCAAACGTGTTTGCTAATGACAATGCTAACATCAAAGTTATAGTATCTAGCGTAGCCTACTAGTAAGCCCGTAACAGACAGCAATCATAATAAAAACCTTTACAGACAATAGCAAACATCCTGAGGTCACAATTACTTGAAATTTAAATATAAAACACAGTTTATTACAAAGTTACTTACAAGTGCAACAGCAAGAAGGCCAGGTCAGCATCCGTTTTGCAGGCTTCTGTTTCTCTCAGTTCTCGCCATTCTGAAAAAGCCGGTCCGATATTTACTCGAGTCTGACTTCTTGCTCGGTCAGTCTCCCGTTTCGTCTTTCGTTGATCCTCCGACAAAGATTTCCTAGCTTTCTGCTTCTTATTTACAGGCTCAGTCAAAACTCAATCTATCGTTGCCCTTTGCTTAGCTAGCCGGTGCTTGAATGGGGGCGTGTACGTGTGCAGTGCCGTCAAGCAATTCGTTACATCACGAGACCTGATATCACGCGATACTGCCCCAAAGTTGCAAGTGAGTTTTTTCCGCTCTCAGGCACCAGGGGGCTGCGAAACCACCACAAATCAACCCAAAATAAGTAATATAACCATTCCACTGACTTCAAGCTGTTCAGTTAAGGTAAAAACGTTACCTGGTATCCCTTTAAATTTGGTGGCTATCAATGCTTTGCCTTTGTCTTTCTCTCTATCCCTCCTCCTCTCTCTTTGTGTTTGAGCTCATCTGGTCCTGCTCATGTGTGCCATATTTAGGCCACTCACGCAGTCGACCTCAGTCTTTTTGCACCTTTTATTGATGTCATCTGGCCACCTGCTGACTCTTTGTGCTCTTCAGAGATCACTGCCTCTCAGATGAGTTACCTATAGTCACAATGACCTGCTAACATGTGGTGCATCTAATGATAGGGGCTCAAGCTGGACTTCTATATGTGATCGGTCAGATTAATGAGCATTTTCAGATCCAAAACGAATATAATCAATAGATGAACGACTTCTGCTGGAACCACCGGGAACCAGCAAGCAAGAGTAAACAGGCCATTAGCCAAAGTCAAAGGTCAAGAGCTGATAAATGCAGAGTAGCTCAATATGAACTGATTCTCCATCACTTACAATTTAACAGCATTTGCATGTTAGCTGAGTAAGTAACCAGGTGAGATATTTACGACAGCAGGTCACCAGCACCCCCCGCTGTTTGCCATCAATTAGCGGGTTTGCTGAGTACAGAAAAGAACTAAACATGAGATCATAATTACCTGGTAAATTGTGCTGCATAATCAGCACACTGGTGGCTTAGCAGGAAATTATGTTAATATCTTGTGAAAGAAAGTCATATTCTTAGGTATATATTTTAAGTAATGTGTTTTGTTTTTAAAACAATGTTAAAAAGAATTTTGCATGAAATGAAACTAAATTAAATTGAATTGTCTATTTTAAAAACGGCAAGTTGCTTTGCATTACTTTTTTAAAAAAAATATTCCATATATTATTATTTTTCTAGATTTTTTTTTTTTAAGTAAAGATGGTGGATTTGGTTTTTAATCATTATCTTTTTTTCTGAGCTTAAATAAGAGTTTACCATAATTATCCCCATAATTAGTCTCCACTTCTCTGATTTACTGATTACACCAGTATTCAAATAATTAACACTGAGTAACACAGTGTGAAAGTTAATTTATAGAAAATCACTAAAGTGGCTGGTTTGCGGTTCTCTATAATTTTATTATCATTTGATCAATTATTGTAGGTGGTAGATGAAATTGCATGTTTTTATGTATGAATATTTGCTAAAGTGGCTGTGCTGTTTAGTTTGTAAAATATATATTTTAAATGATATATTAATAAAATAAATTAAATTTTAATAAAATTATATTTGGAAAATATATTATATTATACATAATATAATTTATATATTTTATTTTTATATTATATATAGGCTAATTTAAATGAAAAAGATCTGGAACATTTAACAGATTTTCCCAGCTCAACATTGTGGCATCTTTCATAATTGAATTGTTGATTATGTTTTTCTCTGGCATTAAAGCCACGTAGCTAGTTTGGTTTCTGTTCTGTTTTCATAAACTTTTAGTTTGTAGGTGTTTGGTTTATTATGGAGTGCACCCATTCGATCCCATAATGCACTGCAACAACGAGTGAACAACTGATGTATACTAAGGTTGCTTCTCATTTCTTATTTGTGCATCCTCGTTTCCTTTCCTCGCTTCCTTTCCTAGCGCCTCAGCTCCTCCCCCTGTAGGATGTGAGGGAAGGACGCAAGGAAAGAAAATGAGGACAGAGGAATCGAATGAAAGCTTTTTTTATACATTGGAATACTTGATCACTCGAGCGTCACTTCATAGCGTCATCAGCAGCGCTCAAAGCATCTGCCCTTATGTTGTTGAAGTTTGTTTATTTAAGAAATTCATAATGTATAATAATAAAGCAAGATACCCTGTTGAAATATGTGAGATGTGTGGTTTATATAAACTGCAAAGGTAAACTATAAATTCAAATTATTGTGACCGATGTGAAGGGGGAGGAGAATGTATACGTGCGTCACGTTTAGTCAATAAAACACTTCCGCATAGGATACGTTGGGTGCTTCTCAATATCCCTCCTCGTCTCCTCGCTCCTCTGTCCTCCATCCTATGACCCGGAAACCAATCAAGCACAGCCATCTTGAAGGACATCTCAATTCTCTAATTGCACCGCGAGGAGTCGAGGATCGAGGAGTGAGGAGGCTTTCAGAGGAGTTATGAGCGAGGATACACAGGTGTATCCTATGCGGAAGTGTTTTATTGACTAAACGTGACGCACGTATACATTCTCCTCCCCCTTCACATCGGTCACAATCTTTTTAATTTATAGTTTACCTTTGCAGTTTATATAAACCACACATCTCACATATTTCAACAGGGTATCTTGCTTTATTATTATTCATTATGAATTTCTTAAATAAACAAACTTCAACAACATAAGGGCAGATCCTTTGAGCGCTGCTGATGACGCTGTGAAGTGACGCTCGAGTGATCAAGTCTTCCAATGTATAAAAAAAGCTTTCATTCGATTCCTCCGTCCTCATTTTCTTTCCTTGCGTCCTTCCCTCACATCCTACAGGGGGAGGAGCTGAGGCGCTAGGAAAGGAAGCGAGGAAAGGAAACGAGAATGCACAAATAAGAAATGAGAAGCACCCGTGTATCCTCGCTCATGACTCCTCTGAAAGCCTCCTCACTCCTCGATCCTCGACTCCTCGCGGTGCAATTAGAGAATTGAGATGTCCTTCAAGATGGCTGTGCTTGATTGGTTTCCGGGTCATAGGATGGAGGACAGAGGAGCGAGGAGACGAGGAGGGATATTGAGAAGCACCCATAGATTACGAACATATTTATACATAGTAAACCCAATAAAAAATAATTTTCATATTGAATGAATATTGAACATACGACCCCCTCGTTGCCTTTTTTAAAGACGGTTTAGGGACTTCCAAATGACCGATTATTGTCAGGGAGTAGAGAGCAATGAACACTGTTGTAGGGACCGTCAATCGGAACACACCTTCAACGGCTAAAGAATATCCATAATGAGAGTTGTGCACCGTCTGACCAGAAGGTGGCGCCCACAGCTGAATCATCCATCCATTCATTTTCCAAACCGCTGGTCCAATGTACAGTGTAATATCATAGGGGTATAAATTCCTTTTTAATTGATTATTAAATTGTTTAATTAAGGTTTTTACACAGTTTCCATGATAGAGTTCAAGATAAATATTTTCATTACTACTGGAACAAAATTTCAATGGATTATTAAACCGCAAGCACAAACTATGCAAAAGAGGCAGCCGTTCTGGTGCACTCAGTGTTCGAATTTCGCGTACTCGTTCTCATTCACTCCTTCAAGTGAACTATATTAATGTATGGAATAGTGATTTCGAACACAGCCTGTGTATAGGCTATATGTAGCCGTCAGTTTGAGTTGTTCTTGGTCTGTTCTTGTCTTAGTTTACGTCTAGGTTAAGTTGGTTGTAATTCTCCTGCGTTCCTGTATTCTCATGTGCTCCTGCGTGTTTATTGTTTTACTTATTTTGTTAAAAAAAATTGCTACTGCGTATATATCCTGCCTCAACTTCTCTTTCCTGCTGCGAACGACCACGACACTAGTTTTATTATCTGTTTTTTGACCTTGTTGACAGGGAGTTTTGTTTGAGACTTGGTTCATCTTAAATCAGCACTGTGAAAAATTGCACTGCTCTTGTTTGGGATGGTTCGCGTCATGTTTATTTCTGTCATTATGGGTGTCTGCTCATTCTGTAACCCTCCATGCTCTATTTCAGATGCTTTTCCGTCCTGAAAATGTCATGTCTGATGTTGTCAGGTGCCGCTCTGGATATCGCACTCCATCCGCAGCTCCACCGCATGCTCAGTCACACTCAACATGCCCTCAGGTTCACGCCAACAATTTCAGACACATTAACCTTCTGCCATGAAGAAACACTAACCGCGTTATAGTACAACACGCCCTAGCATGTACGCTCTTAATTAAAACATCAGCTCAACGTGCGGGATGGCAGTTCATTGAACCCAATGATGCGTTTTAGCCATTTGGTTCTTTGAACAGCCATCTTGGCAGATGTAATAATGACATTCAGATGTTGTACAAGATAGCTTATGATTATTACCTGCCATTGTGGACGCTTCCTCTTACTGCACGGTGATGCTAATGAGATGGGAGTCGTGGGACACGTTGTAATAGGTTCCACCTTTCCTATGACACGGATTCATTAAACAAGCACAGGAAGAAGAAAGAAAGAGCCCCTATTTGTGGAATGTTACAGATATTTTCTGCTCTACTGACAACACACTGGCAGGAAATGACAAATCATAATGTAAGAACGCACTGTACGAATAAAGGTCGAGCGCATTATCTGAAATACAGAGAAAAGAGCTGTCATGATTATCTATTTAAGTGACTGCAACACATTTATACCAACTCATCCCAGTAGGGACTGCTTCAGCATTTAGTCTGTTAGGAAGAAATAGGACACTTACAGTTTGTAGTGTCAATGGTAAAATGTACTTGTTTAGCAGGTAGATTGTATTATAGGCATAATTTGTTGGTAGGACGAGTGGGACATGTCGATTTTGTCCCCACCACTTTTTGAAAGGCATTAAAAAATAGTGAGTGGAAGGTTTACTGTACAATGCAAAGACAAAGCACAACTATGCGTCTGCACTCTTTTGCTCTGTGTTGCACAGAATGCTTTCCATTTACACATTTAGATTAAATATGCCACTCTCATGAATGGATTTAGGCACACACATTACATTACTTCATTATCCAGAAGTTTATGAATTTAAAGTGCTCCTATTATGCTATTTTAAAGTCTCCTAATTTTGTTTTGGAGGCCTCCTACAACAGGTTTACATGAATCAAAAGTAAAACTTTTTTTGTTTTAAAACATTGCACATCACCACATCTTTCAATGACTCTTAAACGACTCCATGGATGCATCAATCTCTCTAAATCCCTCCTATCCACAAGCTACTCTGCTCTGATTGGCCAGATGGCCCAGTCTGTTGTGATTGGTCTACTGCGTACAGCTCGTGTTGAAAACAAAAATGCCCATTGCCATAACTGAACGTCTGCTCCAACCGGAGGCTTCCTACGGCTCATCGATTGTACACCGTAAACTAAAGACAGTAACAAATGATGACGTCGATTTTACCATATCAATCTGAGCGCAAGTCCGAGAACATTGGAAGAACTACTTATTCAACCGAACCTCCATCGTAAGGACGACTCGAGCAAGACATTTCTCAGTGATACAACACTACTCAGTTTGAGGTACATTATGAGATGTTGCAACTGTAATTCCTCACAATCAGCATTAACAAGTATATGTCCATCAACAAACCCATGTGTATATTTCTAATTTATTTTGGTTAACATGTGGGAACTGTATCAATAATGGTGCATACATTAGCCAAGCTCTAGTGTGAATGACTGATGTAACATAAACGTTGGTAAAACAAATCTTGCTAATCCTTTATCTTTAAGTAAGATCGACAGACGATCTGCATTAATAGACACAGTTTTAGGTAATAGTGGCCCACAGCTGATAAGCAGAAGTATTTCAGTATAAGACAGTAATAACGTGATTTAGCCAGTTAGGAGACGTACACAATATAAAACACAAAATTAAGTATTTTGAACACCGGTAGAAAATATATTTACATACTTGCACTTTGTGATTCTGAGGAGCAAATGGGTCCAATTAAACTGGGTACTGACCCATCTTTCTAGAGCAAGCATTTTAGCGGAGAGTACAGCGTCGTAACGACATGATATCCACACGAAAGAGCTACAGCAAGATGTCCTTTCCACGCAGAACGTAGATGGGCATTATGCAGTTGTAGTAAAACGCAGTGTTGGGCAAGCTACTTAGAAAATGTAGTGAGCTAAGCTAGCAGTTACTCTACATTAAATGTAGCTTCACTACACTGAAGCTACCACCCTGGGAAATGTAGCAAGCTAAGCTACAGCAATATGGCAAAAGTAGTTTACTACATCTAAAGCTACTTTTTCAAATTTAATTTTTATATTGAACCAACTTAATTCCAAGTCAATGCTATCTCAGTGATCAATAAAATTGTCAATCAAACATATAGGCAGGCATAATTTGTCAGTTCAATTGTTTATTCAACAACTGTTCCAAACCAATTTGGCCAAAAAACAAAACAAAAACATAACTATATAAAACCATATAACTATATAAAACTATAACAAAACCAGGTGTCAAGAGTGTGTGCATCTTTTTCCATTTCTCACGTTTCAGCACAAGGATTGATATTGGTACGTGATGTCATACCATACGGAGCAGAAGGTGGTGGTAATGCACCAAAAAGCTGGTTTGTAGGGCCCTATGAAATCCGTTTTTTTTTTTTCCACATTCCAAATTCAGTTTTATTTTGTTTTAATTTTTCTGGACTCCCATTTTAATGGTTAAATAACATTTTAGTAATCAAAACGTGTAATTAATTGAAATCATGAAACGTATATAATTTAACAATAATTTATTAACATTTTAAAATAAATTACATTTTAAGGGCTCTATAAAATAGAGCTTTTTTAATGGTTTAAATTGTAATGACCAATTATTTAAAATGTAGGCCTACTGATTTAAGCAAAACTTTCTTCAAAGGTTAAACCAACCTTTTATTTTGACAGGTTGCCATGTAGCTAGACCTTTGAGTCTCTGTTTTTTTTTGTTTTTTTTTTATATAACGATAGTTTTTCTCAAATCAAGCTAAAATGCTGCTAAAGTGACTCTCAGAGTGGCTGTGTAGATGAAGTTCATCGATCCATACTGAAAAAATCGCAAGCGTCATGGGTGCTTCAGTGTGTGGTAAATGAATCCGCGCGTCTGAGCCATTCATTCACAGAGACACGCAGAACATGCATGATTCCTTTTTAAATAGTCTTTAAGCGGTTTAATATTCACAGACACTAGTCTATATCGCGTTTTTATTTAAGTTTACTTACCTTCTTTTCATCCAAGATCTGACGAATTCTGTGAAATTCCGCGTTATACAGTAAATTTAGTTTTTATGCATGGATATCGCAATTCAGTCCATGTTTTCCATATTGCGGTAATTAAATCATATGGCCCTATGGTTGCCAACCATCGTAAAACAAGAAGAAGAAGAAGTCACCGTCACTAACTGATCCAGCATCAGTGATACTTAGCAGTTGTATTTCCGATATGGGCTTGAGCTTTAGAAATGCTTGGGAAAATGTAACGTCAGCTTGTGTGGACGCTACCGCACTACTTGATCAAAAAAAGAGCTTCGCTACTGAAAAGCTATTTGATTCAGAAAACAGCGACGCTACCACCACGTTACTGAGAAATGTAGTTAAACTAGTAGCGTCACTGCTTGTAGCGACGCTACTGCCCAAAGCAGGTAAGACGTGACGTGGGAACATCGCAAATTCAAACTCCAAACAACTCGTTTGAGCGGTTCAGAGTCGACTCTTTCTTTGGAGATAAACTAACTTTTTTTATGATGCACTTTCAGCTTTACAACTTTGCTTACTGTTTACATTCACAAACAACTACATTACACACTGCATGAAAGGTAATTTTCAAAAATCCATAATACATTAATAGGGACACTTTTAAGGTATAAATAGAAATAGATGCACAGCTATTGAATCCTTTTCCAGTGACATGCTACATTTGAATGTTTTTTTTATGAATATTCTGCTTTAAATTGTGTTCTATTGCAGAAATCACAAAGAAAATATTTTTTTATTAATAATCATCAATGATGCACACTTGATTCCAAATATGGCTTAGCAAGATGCATTGCTGGACTCATTTGGTGGTGGGCCTGTTTAAACAGATGAGATTATATAATCAACATTTTGAAATCAATATTTTTTTGATTGTCGTTTGTAATCGCAATGCTTCATGGGATTGTACTTCTTTCCCTCATTAAGGGCTGGTCAAAGTAGACCTTGTTCACAGGAAGGCAATGAAAACCATTGGCTGGCTTTGTTACTGTTACGTATTTAACAGGAAGTGAGACTGGCTGACACTGTAGTTGTAGCTGAGGCCTGGAAGAGTTTGGTTCCTGTTGTCAACATGTCAAAAAGATGCTGTTTTCAGCACTGCAAATCCACCTTTCATGCATTTCAAAATGATGAGGACTCACACTGGAAGTGAAGCTGACGCCATCTTTACTGTTCGTACAGTATCACTGTGTTTCAAGCTGAGGAAGCCTCCGGAGCTGACATTCAGATACAGTAATAGGTGTTTCATTTCCAAAACGCTCTTTAAGCCGTAACAATCACTGAATAGGACATCTTGGATGCATGTAAACCAGGGGCGTTTCCTCTGAGGAGGCAAGGGAGGCATTGGAAATTGATTTGGTTATATGGTTGTATTGGTTTGTGCGATATATCCTGCCTTTTGTTTTCGTGCGCGCTCGCTTTTGACTGTTTTTGTTTAGTGAGCAATCAGCTTGGTGAAATTAAAGGTTCATCTTCGTGTCTGTGACCAGTGTTTACAGAGCTTGATGATTGATGATCTGAAAATAAATTGAACATTAGTAACCAAATAAAATATATTGTTTAAATTATCACTGCCTTTAGTTATTTTTATGTTATGCTTAAAACACTAACTTGATGAGATTTAAGCTTGGTTTTAATAAATAAAACATTAATTACAATTAAATTATCCTTGAATACAATGTAAAAATACAAAATAGAATTGTAGTTTTTTTTTTTAATGTAATGTAATGTTTATTTAACCATGACAACATTAAGTGCAACTGGGACATGAATTTACATTTGATTTATTTATATAAAACATAATAATAAGTGAGGACTTTGCCTCCTCATTTCACAACCCTATTGCACGCCACTGATGTAAACCTATTGTAGGAGACCTCCAAAACAAAATTAGATTCCTATTTTAAAATTCTTCCAGAACTGAGGCAGCTGAAAAAGTAAAAAGGCACTTTTAACTTAGCTCATAACTAATTAGATGACTACGGTTATGAACTTATGAATGTCATGAGTGTATCTATATCAGGAGATGCTGTTATGACCGTATTGATAGCTTTAGGTGAGATGGAGTTATCCAGCCTCCCTCAGGGCTTCCTGTACCCTTCATCATATCAGTCTCAGACAGATGTCACCCGCGAGAGCCCGACACCCACAGGGGTTCAAGAAAGAGATTTGGAATGCCAGGCTAGATGAGCTTTCCAACTGAGTAACAGCCAACTAGCTTGTTGCCCACTGGCCCGTCCTGTCTGCTGAAACCCTCTCCCGGCTCTCTGGGGTCTGCAGCAGAGCCAGCGCCTGCACCCGCAGGGGGGTTTGAGCGTCCCATGTGACTGTCTCTTTATCAGTCTGAGATAGGCTATTACTCCACTAAGGTGCTGACATACCCACTGATTAGCCAGCTAGCGCTGGATGTGCAGAGGCATGCTAGCCCTGCAGCACGACTGAACTCTTTTGCGATTTAAAAGACATTTTTACAGAGGTGTAAATGGAAACGTTTCTGTGTTTTTAAATGCCTTGATTTGTTTGTTGGCAAAATTACATTTTGAATATGACATTTTAATGTGGTCTTATACCTTTTTTCCTCTCTATAGCTTTTGCAATGTTTATTGTATTGTAAACCAGACATTGATACCATATATCAAGTAAAATATTAATTATAATTATTTAAGTTATATGTGTGTGTATATATATATATATATATATATATATATATATATATATATATATATATATATATATATATATATACACACACACATTTTACCATATACTGTTCAAAAGTTTGTGGTCGGTCGGTAAGATTTTGTCATTATTTTGAAATAAGTCTCTTATGCTCACCAAGGCTGCATTTATTTGATCAAAAATACTGTAAAAAAAAAAATAATGTTGTGAAATATTATTGTGATTGAAAATAACGGATGGATTTTAAGAACCCTTTTTTGCACTCTTTAGTGTCACTTGATCCATCAGAAATCTTTTATAGGCTGATTTGGAAAACATTTCTTCTTATCAGTTAACACTTTAGTTTACGGTCCAATTCTCACTATTAACTAGTTGCTTATTAGGATGCATATTACTAAGATATTGGATGTTTATTAGTACTTATTAGGGATGGCTCGATACCAAAATTTTGGCTTCGGTACGATACCAGAACCTAATACCTCGGTATCGATACTAAATCGATACCACAGGTAAAAAAAAAAAAAAAACAGTCTCAAAATTTAAGTGAAACTTAAAAAACACTGCTTGAAACTCTCCACTACCAAATGTGCTAAGAAAGGGTATCAAAATGTAAAATACAATAATAATAATTCAGTCAGGGAACATACAGTAGGTTAAATTTTGATTTTGAAAAAAAAAAAAACTGAAATTATACAATTAAAATAGGTTAATATCTATAATAATAGATTAACATATAATAATAATAATAATAGAATAATGAAATGACATGTAAACCATTAGCTGTCATGCATCAACTGAGAATTATCAACATTTATTGCATTTATTCATCTTGGTTTGGTTACTGTTTGGGTTCATATTAGTTTAATGCATTGCTAAACATGTATTAGTATATTTAATTTTCTAGGTCATTTAATTACTGATTGATATAGATTAATACATGCTATAATACTGTTAGGTCAGGTTACCTAATGAATGTTGACAAATGTAGCTTAATTATTAGTAATATTTAAATTACTACTATTACTCTCTCTCGGCTTATTCCTCTAGGGGTCGCCACAGCGGCACTAATATGCCATTCATTTTACTATCACTAATACTAAAATTAATATTATTCAAATTTTTATTCTTTATTCATTCAAATTCAATTAATATATGTTTGTTTGAAAATGCAAAAATGATGAGACCTAAACTTAATTGGTTCTAACGTGTCATGCAAGCAGATTTGAGCTTTCGTGTTTACCGTATCATATAATTGATAAGCTCTTACGTATATGCGCTGTTCAGTGTTCAGTAAAAGCCTAAATTAAATCAGTTGAATGATGGACTAACCTGTCGATCTCTGAACTCTTTAAACAAGTCAGGATGAGCAACTCTGCCGTGCAAAGGCAAAAGACCGTAACATCGTTTTTGGTCGAAAATGAGTTATTTATATTTTTGGCACATTCAAGACCTCCTTTATCATGTGGATAAGTAACTTGAGTCAAATCCGTTGTTTTTTCGAGAAAATAATGGGTTGTCTTAACCGTAACATCCAAAAGCCCACGAGAAACCAAGGCAGAACACCGTAACACAAGTTACGGCTCTTTGGCTTTGTTTTGGAACGCTCACGCTTGAGTTACGGTACTCTGCCTTTGTTTAGCCGCGCGTCAATATGAAGTTACGGTGCCGGTGTTCTATCAAATAATGCTACTTACCAGATTATACGGTGGTCTCCCTTTGTTTTACTCTCCATTAAAATTTAAATTACGATGTAGCCTGTGTAGAGCTGTATACAGCTGCCATCAATCCCTGTCTTCTGATGTCCTCAGAGCTTTGTCCTGCACTAATGCGGTCAGAACATTTAGTATGGTCTGAAACCGCTCCATCGACAAACGTGCGATAACGATAGCGAAGCATGCAGAGATGACAGAAAAATGTTACACATACCATATCAGGTAAATACAACAAAGAACTAAAGCCCCGCCTCACCCAGTTCGGATACCGGACCTGGTTGAAACAATCATGCACCTAGCTGGCAGAGTGCCAAAACTTCGCGGGCGCCTTCAGTATCGCCCTGAACACGGTCGAGCCGACGCGGGACTAATATATCACAGGGAGTGATAATAATGAAGCAACAAGGGTATATTGGTGCATAGCCTACAACATAAGGAAGCAAGAAGTGCTGGTGCATACAACATCAGACCAGCTTTTACAAGCAGGTTACAAATACAATCACAGCGTCCGGAATAAATCCGCGGGACGAGCAAAGTGCACAAGCACAATAATAGGGCAGACAGCTGAAACCACCGCATACTGAAAAGACGCGGAACACAGAAGGTTGTGCTATAAATGCATTAGTCGTCAAGGTAGTCCAGAACGCGCTCCCTAGTCTCAAGGGGGAAAGCACTGCGTAGGCTACTTTTCGTGAACGGACGAGGAGCGTGACACCTTGAACACGAATCTCGGTAAGCGCCTGTGAAAGTATGCGTCTTTCAGATCCACCGCTATAAACCAGTCTCCGGGTCGAATGCGCGCGAGGATCTGTTTTATTGTTATCATTTTGAACGCATGTTTAGCAAGTCTTATGCCACGCGGTACCACTTAAAAACACTCTTTATCCCATGGAGGTATTTTGTCATGTTTAATGTAGGCTATTAATATAGGGCCACCAGAATGCAACCAAAGCATAGGATAGCAAAAAGTAGATGGCTATAATTGTAAATCATACAAAATAAATGACATGATCACTAGATTTTATACAGGTGTTGCTATAATGATTTTGTTAATGGTGATCAGCAACCAAATATTGATAATGTGGAAGTTACTGCCTTTTGCCTTGGCATGACTTCTCACTTTTTGCTGACAATACAAAGGCAGAGTACAGTAACTTTAAAATAGTGGTCAAAAGGCAAGTTTGAGTTCAAGATTTTTTTATGTAGATAATTTTCATTACTTAAACATCTAATTGCCCGATTTTCAGTGTCCTACCTATAATTAATTTGGCGGGACAACTAAAAATCTTTAAAGTCATTTTTCTCAGTTCCACACTCTAGCGAGTTAAGGTCTTTTGCCTTTGTAGGGCAGAACTGACGAGTCAAGTGCTTAGGCAGATTTGATGTGTTGCCTCCCCATTTGCAGAGTGGTGCATTGAGATCTGTTTCTTTACTTTTCTCATTACTTTTGTAGGCAAAGTAATGCCTTATTTCACTCATACTGCTCTCTCTATTTATTAATTTCGGGCGTGTAGAAATTCGAATGAGCTTCGTTTGATCCATCGTGTTCCTCTGTTGTCACCGTTTGCCGGTTTCGCATGACCCGCGTCCGTTTAGGTAGCGCACTGCCGCCTAGCGGTGAACTTCGAAACAGCAGCGCATCAAATACCGAATTGAACAAAATTATGATATTGTACCGTTTGAAATATAATATATACCGGTATTTATGCAGTACCGGTATACCGCGCATCCCTAGTACTTATTAGCACATATTAATGCCTTATTCTGCATGACCATATTCTACAACCCCTAATCCCACCCAACACTTAACAACTACCTTACTGTGGCCAGTGGGCATCAGTTTACTGGAGGGAAATGTATGAAACAATTATATAGTTGTTGACTACGCCACCCGGTATACACCGGGAACTCAGCCCCAAGACAGGGGGCACACAGGTTCGTAACCAAAAGAACTGCGTGAGCAGAGAGACATAGGCCAGGGAGTACCAAATATGAAGCAGCTTTATTCAAATACAAAAGTTAAAATAATCAAAATAGATTAACATTAAGGGCTCAATATTCACAAGTCAAAAAGAAAAAAAAGAGAACAAACAATACTTTACAAAACTTCAAAATAAAGAAATAAATAAAAAAAATAAATAAAAAAAAATACACAAGAAAGTTTAATTGGAAGGAGATGGCCTGCTGTGACCCTCAATTCACACCACACACTTAAGGTCTACACACACCCCCTCTGGTGAAGTCAGGTCACTCAATGCACAGCACTCAATGTGAACCCCGTTAAACAGCGGCTAACCCCTCCTCTATATAAACTTTCTTCGTCACGCTGTTTATGAAGAAGAAGAGAAAAGTCTCAAACAATAAACATTGATTAACTGGCAAAAGCCAGCGCCAAAAAGAAGTTTTCAGTTCACAAACCAAATAAAAAGAAAATAAGAAACAAAACAATATATTAATTTCAGTCTCGTTTTGTAACTCAACCAAACTTAAGCCTAAACACAAGAAAAATAAATGATATTACAAAATACGCAGAAATGAGCACAAGACAAATAACAAAAAAAAACTATAAATTACAATTCGGAGCAAAACAAGAAACAAATCAAAAATGAAACAAACAGGCCACAATCGACCGTACACTCAAAGAGCAGAGCAAACCAGCGAGAGAACAAGCTTCCACATTAATGCTCACGCCTCAGCGAGCAATCGTCCCGACTCGCTGTTATGAGAGTTCAAGTTCGCTCCAACCCAAAAAGACGCAAATAAGCCCAGGCAAGACAGCAGTGCATTAGGTCAACAGATGCGCATCTCGTCCCAGGTGAAACCCTTGATCCTGTCACTCAATCTGTCAAGCATGAAACAGAAAAAATTACTAACGAAACAATAAAAAAAGACAAACCACGCGAATGGCTCTCATACATACCAGATGGTGTTCCTAACGCGGTACTACGCCTGGTCGCGGACCATAACATGCAGTGGGTTTTTGTTGACGAGCTACACAAAAACTTATCGTAAACAAACATTCCATTAACAAAAAAAAAAAAAAATCAATTGACTTAAAACAAATGAACCGACCTCAATGCCAGGGGCAGCCTATGCACAGCAACAGAGCGGAGAGACGGCACTCCAAACACTCTCCCATTCCTAAATCCTAACTTCCGTAAAGGGGCGGTAAGGATGACAACGCATCCCAGGTGACAGAAACGTCCTCATTTTATACCCTGACAGCAACTGCTAATAGGTTCAACGTTCCTACATGACACTGGCCAATCATCAACACGAGTTAACTTCACCCTGCTACATTACTAACTATTAATAAGCAGTAATTAGGAGTTTATTAAGGCAAAAAGCCATAATAGTTTGTTAATAGTGAGAAATGGACCCTAAACTAAAGCAACAAATAAATAAATAAATAAATACTTCCTTTAAGGAAGTTACATACAAGACATAACTTGATTTTAAACCATCTCCTGTCTCTGCTGGTCGATTTTCTGAAAGGCTCCACTCTTTTCTTTATCATTTCTTATTATTTCAACTGTATTGACAGGCTTGTTGGGAGAATGAAATGTCATTATAATCTCATTCAGGTATACCCCATCCTCATCCTCTTAGTCGGCTTCGTTCAATACTATTTTAGCCAGCATTAAGACTTCATAGTGGTTTTGGGTGTGTTTAATCCATCTTAGTGAAATGTTGGATAATGGTCTCTAAACCCATTATTTATTGATAAGAAATCTCACCGATTCATAGTAGAGGCTCACAGTCGTCCTAATGATCTATCTCTCACATTACCATCCATTATTTAGCTTGAATCAATAAATTATTGACTACATGTCACCAAGAATTGAAGTCCTTCATGAAATTGTAATATGTATTAAAAAGTATTGCACAAAAAGATAATGATTGTATAATGTCTATGTGCTTTTAGGGGCTTGACAAGCACTTTCATGTCATATGCAGTGTTAACACGTAATGTCATATACAGTGTTAACACGCTATCTATCTATCTATCTATCTATCTATCTATCTATCTATCTATCTATCTATCTATCTATCTATCTATCTATCTATCTATCTATCTATCTATCTATCTATCTATCTATCTATCTATCTATCTATCTATCTATCTATCAATCTATCTATCTATCTATCTATCAATCTATCAATCTATCAATCTATCAATCTATCAATCATAAAACGCATTACAAAATTTGACCTTAAAGGTGTAAAAATCACTAGTTTTTCTAAACGGCTGGAGTCCGCATCTCTTTTGACCCCTCTGAGCCCATTTAGTTTCAACAGACCCCCTAAAGCCGGGTGGTAATTTTTAGGGGGGTTATTTAAAATGAATGGGGGAAAGTCATGTGAGAGGAGGCAATGCCTCCATCGCGTTATGATTGACTATGATTGGTTTGTGCGATAATCACGATCACGAATCGGTCTGAATAAACAAAATTATGCTGGTAAGACTAATTTACAAGTAAGCAAACAGCTCGCACAGTTAGATATTGCTGCTTTTTGTCTCATGAAAATCAAACGTGAAGTGGCCTGAAAACATGACTGTTTTTTTTTTTTGTGAGCTATCAGCTTTGTGAAATGAAAGGTACATCTGTGTCTGCGACCAGTGTTTACAGAGCTTAATGATTGATGATCCGAAATAAGTTGACTATTAAAAAGAACAGATGAACATCAGTACACAAATAAAACACAGGTATATTGTTTAAATTGTTACTGCCTTTAGTTACTGCAATAAATGTAAAAATGCTTAAAAACACTAACTTGATGAGATTTATACTTGGTTTTAATTAATAAATAGAACATTAAAGGTGCTCAAAGCGATGTCACACGTTTTTTAGGCCAAAACATTTTTTGTCACATACAACAAACATCTTCTCACTATCCGCTAGCTGCCTGTCCCCTGAACACACTGTAAAAAAACACGGTCTCTGCAGACACCTCAGGCTCCACAAACGCCAACAAAAACAAACTGGGCTTACCCGCACCACGAAACATAACAAACTGTTCCAGCCAATAACCGATAAGAAGGGTTTGGGGGGTTAGTGCGCGGATGAGGAGGAGGGAGGGTCTAGCTAGCCTTCGTTTTGTTTGACAATACTTTAAACGTCAACAAGAAGTGATGTCACCTGACATCGCTTTGAGCACCTTTAATTACACTGTTAATGTAAAAATGCAAAACAGAATTGAATTTTACATATATAACGTAATGTTTATTTAACCAGGAAAATGTGACAGCATTAAGTGTAACTGGGACAATCTAATTTTTAGAATTTACAGCATGTCCTGGTCTCTTTTACAGCGTTATTTTGTGGCTTTTATTTCAAATAGTCAAGTCAAGTCAAGTCAAATATATTTATATAGCGCTTTTCACAATACAGATTGTATCAAAGCTGCTTCACAGTATCAATCAAAATAACTTAACAATGTTTGTTTATTACTGGAAAAAAGACATCCAAGTTTGGTAGAGCTGATCAATGGTATGATTGGTTAATTAATTTGAATATCCCCAACTGAGCAAGCCAAAGGCAACAGTGGCAAGGAACCGAAAAACTCCATCCAGTGACCTAATGGTGTCCTAACACCCCATCAGATGACCCAATGGAGAAAAAAAAACCTTGGGAGAACCCAGGCTCAGTCGGGGGCCAGTTCTCCTCTGGCGTTTATGAACTAGAGGCCGAATTTACAGTAACTGTAAGATAAAACATGTATATGAATGCCTGGCTAAAGAGATGCGTCTTCAGTCTAGTTTTAAACTGGGAGAGCGAGTCTGAGCTACGAAGAAAATCAGGAAGGCTATTCCAGAGCTTCGGAGCTAAATGCGAAAATGCTCTGCCTCCTTTGGTGGATCTGGATATCCTAGGAATGACCAGAAGCCTCGAATCTAGTGATCTTAAAGAGCGCGATGGATTGTAAGGCGATAGAAGATCCGTTAAATAGACTGGAGCTAAACCATTTAGAGCTTTATAAGTCAAAGCAATACCTTGTATTTAATACAGAACTTTATAGGTAACCAATGAAGTGATGATAAAATCGGTGTTATATGATCATATTTTCTTGATCTAGTAAGAACTCTAGCGGCTGCATTTTGGACTAACTGTAGCTTGTTTATTGTAGATGCAGGACAACCAGCTAATAAAGCATTACAGTAATCTAGTCTCGAGGTCATGAATGCATGAACTAACTTTTCTGCATCAGAGACTGATAGCATATTACGTAGCTTAGCAATGTTTCTAAGGTGGAAAAAGGCAGTTTTTGTAACATATGAAATATGCTTTTCAAAAGACAGGTTGAAGTCTAATGTAACACCCAGGTCTTTTACTGTAGCGGATAAAGTAACAGGGCATCCTACTATGTTGAAGTCGTGCTGTGAAAGGTTTTGTGGACGGTTTTTAGAACCGATAAGTATTACCTCTGTCTTGTCTGGATTTAATGAATGAAAATTACGCGTCATCCAATCTTTTATATCTTTAACACAATCTGTCAATTTGGATAATTTAGCGTATTCATCTGGCCGTGATGAAATATATATTTGAGTGTCATCAGCATAACAATGGAAACTAATTCCATGTTTCCTTAGAATATTACCAAGTGGCAGCATATATATTGAGAATAATAAAGGGCCTAACACAGATCCCTGCGGCACTCCATAGTTTGCCGAAGTTATAATCGATTTTTCTCCATTTAAGTAGACGAAATGGTAGCGGTCAGATAAGTATTACCTGAGCCAGCTTAATGCTTGTCCTTGAACACCAGTGTAATTTTGTAGTCGATCTAAGAGTATTGTGTGATCTATAGTATCGAACGCAGCACTAAGATCAAGTAAAACTAGTACTGAGATACAGCCTTGGTCCGAAGCTAAAAGTAAATCATTTGTGATTCTAACAAGCGCAGTTTCAGTGCTATGATGTGGCCTGAATCCAGACTGAAACTTTTCATAGATGTCGTTTTCTTGAAAGAAAGAGCCGAGTTGAGCGGACACAACTTTTTCGGTTGTTTTCTATTAATTTGCTGAGGTGCTCAGCCCTGGCCGTTTTAAGTGCCTTTTTATAAAGTGACATACTGTCTTTCCACGCGATTCTAAAGACCTCTAAATTAGTTTTTTTTTCCATTTACGCTCTAAATTACGGGTTTCTCTCTTTAAAACATACGTAGTATTATTGTACCATGGTGCTATACTTTTTTCTCTGACCTTTTTAATCTAATGGGTGCAACAATATCCAATGTTCTAGAGAGAATGGTGCTCATAGTGCTAGTTAGTTCGTCTAATTCATCTGTTTGTTTGGGTTCAGGCAGCAGCTGAGACAGATCAGATAAGCTATTTGAGAAATGATCTTTGGTGGATGGACGAATTGTTCTACCTGGTCGATAACGTGGCGCAGCATGACATATTACAGCAGTGCGTAAAATGCAAGTTACCAAGTAGTGGTCAGTGACATCATCACTTTGTGGAATGATATCTATATCGGTTGAATCGGTTCCATATGATATAATTAAATCGAGTGTATGATTAAGACAATGAGTTGGTCCGGTGACGTTTTGCTTGACCCCGAAGGAATTTAATAAATCTGTAAACGCAGCCCCTAACGCATCATTTAAATTATCTACGTGTATGTTAAAATCTCCAACAATTAATGCTTTATCGACGTTGACCAAAAGATCTGATAGGAAGTCAGCAAACTCTTTTAGGAAATTGGCATAAGGCCCTGAAGGTCTATATACGGTAGCCAATGCTAGAGATAATAGGGATTTTTTTCTTACATCTAAGAGCGTAACATTTAGCACTTCAAACGAATTAAACCTATGACGAGTTTTCTGAGTAACATTAAGGATATCTCTGTAGATTGTTGCAACACCGCCGCCACGACCGATCAGACGGGGCTCATGCTTATAACAGTATCCTGGCGGAGTAGACTAATTTAGACCGAAATAATCATTTGGTTTAAGCCAGGTTTCAGTAAGGCACAGAACATCGAAATTATTATCTGTGACCATTTCATTTACAATAACCGCCTTAGGTGTGAGCGATCTAATGTTTAGAAGACCTAGCTTTAGAAATTGTTTTTGTTCACTAATAGCGAGATTTTTTGTTTTAATAACAATTAGATTTTTTCTAGATCCTGCAGTAGATTTATTATTTGATCTTAGTAAACGAGGAATAGACACAGTTTCTATGCAATGTTCTACACTAGTATTAATATCAATTAAATTGGTGCAGTAGAGACTGTGATTTGGATTTTTGGTTACTAGTCAAATGGCATTTAACATCTTGGAGATGTTATCTGACAGAAGATCTGCCTCGATTCTACTTGGGTGTAAGCCATCAGCACGGAAGAGCCTTTGTCGCTCCCAAAACTCCAATTATTTACAAAAATCAGTTTCTGCTCATTGCACCATGACGATAACCATTCATTTAGCGCGAATAATCTACTGAACTTTTCATGCCCTCGTCGGTACGTAGGAAGCGGTCCAGACACAATAATCGAGGTTTCAGGCGATGTGCTGCGTACCGTATCGATAAGGCTCCTGAAGTCTTTCTTCAGAACCTCCGTCTGTCGCAGCCTAATGTCGTTAGCTCCCGCGTGCAGCACAACAGCTCCAACGCTTTCGTCACCGTTCAAGATCTCAGTTACCCGCGCAGTGATATCGAGAACACGAGCACCAGGAAAGCAGTGAACTGCAGTGAAGCGGTGTCTCGCTCTACGACCAACAACCAACGTTCAAACCGTATTTGCGCAAACAAACAAACAAACGCAAACAAACAAACTCACAGCGGGCAACGAGGCTGACAAAAGCAGTCGATCGCAGGGCGAACAGCAGTGAAGCGGTGTCTCGCTCTACGACCAACAACCAACGTTCAAACCGTATTTGCGCAAACAAACAAACGCAAACAAACAAACTCACAGCGGGCAACGAGGCTGACAAAAGCAGTCGATCGCAGGGCGAACAGCAGTGAAGCGGTGTCTCGCTCTACTACCAACAACCAACGTTCAAACCGTATTTGCGGTTCCAGCCGCAAATACGGAAAAGAAATACGGAAAAATACGGAGAAATACGGAAAAACAGAAGGAAATACGAAGCTAATACGAGGCTTAGACAGCCACGACGCAAACAAACTCACAGCTCACAGCAGGCAGCAAGGCGGACAAAAGCAATACCACATCATAGATCAGTTGTGGCTTTGATGAACATGCTTTGTTTGTTTGTTTAATATCTGAGTTGAAATGAAAGTCTGTTGCCTGTTTCTGTAGTCTGAATTTGATGCGCACTGCACAATGCTCGTCTTTCCTCATAAATATTATAGTGCATCAGCAAGCTGTGCTATTTTCTCTTTCGACCTGTCATTGTCTTGACACAAAGTTTCAATTATTTTCACTCTCAAGCACTAAAGCTAATTAGTGAGAAGAGTACACAGGATGCTCTACACCTCCATCTTTGAACAAAATGACAATCTTCTGCGCAGCTGGCAAGAATTAAAACAAATCAAAAGGTAGTATGAACACATTTTTCTTTCACTTCCTCACAACTCGCTTTTCTTTTTTTTTTTTTTAATTAGTCACACAGCTTCTAAATGACCTGCTCGGGAAATTGCAAAAACTTGCATTTGGGTATTTAATTAAAAAGAGATGCTAATTGCCTGCACATCCACAGATAGATCTTGGAGTTCACAGGACCCCTGAAATCAACTCCTCAGCTTTAATACAACACTCAGCACTAATGCTTAAGACTTACTCTAATTACTGAGCCAGAATAAAATGTAATAATTGAACACACTTATGTAAGAATGCACTGAAAAATGTCCTCACGCCCCCTTGAATCTAAAGTGGCTTCTAAATTCTTCTGCGTTACATTGATAATACACCATCTACTCAGTGACTTGTTTTTTTGTGCTAGATTGATCTACTTGCTTTGTGTCATTCTCTGTACAGAACATGTGCAGGTGATCATATCACCTATATTTAATTATAATCTGAACAGTTTAGTTTCAGAGAATATTTTACATAGGAGGCAGTGCAACTGCACTGTTGATGTTTTAGTTGGTTTTCTTACTGCATAGATCCATATAATATTTATTTTATCACAACTTCAAATAAACATCTGTTTTCATGTATATTTATGACTTGGCCAGTTCGAGCCATAATGGTTGTGTTTCTAAATTCTGAATGGATGTGCTACGCTCAAAGCTGTTTATAAAGTACTGCAACCACTGTGTTATAGGAGCCGTTCACATAGGACACATTTTTCCATACCAATGCGCTACTTTTCGATTGTTTTTCTATATAAACGCGCTAGATGGACATTTATGACCGTTGCGCTTGCGTCTCGCGTCTTTTGCAGCATCTCGCACATGAGCACCGATAGCTACTATTTTGGATAAGGAAAAAAAGAAAATCTCACTGGCTATGGCATTTGATAAAAACTGTCGCTGCTCAGAGAACGACAGGACAGAGATCTGTTTGGGTTCACCCCATCCTCCGACGTCATCCATTAAAACAGTTGCCATGTTAATTTGCTACTGTGAACAAAAGCTTGCAACGCTTGCCCCGCCTCCAGCGTCTTCTGATTGGTCCAATGCTTTGAAACTGACATTGATGAATGGCGCTGCGTGTAAAAGTTGAAATTCTTTTAACTTAACATGTCACTCATGTGCTAGACTCTGCAGAAGACGAGAGACTTGAGCGCAGCGGTCATACACGTCCGTCTAGCATGTGTTTAAATAGATGTGTCATGTTGCTTGGCGATTGTAATTAGCCTACAGTTATGTTAAAGACCTTAATTATTAGGGAACGAGCCCCGATGGTGTGAGGACCCTCTTGGAATTGCTCCGTTTATTATTTTGTGAAAGATTTCAATGATTATTGTTTATTATTATTATTATAATTTAATGCTATTTTTTATTTATTGAATAGTATTTAATTGCTTTTATTTAATGTCTTTTTGCTTATTGCTGTTACTGTCATTTCACTCAAGTAAAAAAAAAAACATTTACGGTAAGTCTGCTATATGGATGGCAAAGAAATCACTGTAATATGCCACCTTGAGTTGATTACTGCTTTTTTATTCTTATAGAGTTTAGAAACATTTTGCATGTCCCTATAACTTTTAATTGTTCTAACATACATTTTCTCTAATATCAGAATATGGTCAGGTTTTCCATCTCTGTCTTATTCTTTGTGTACCCCCCCCCCACACACACACTTTTTCCCCCTTTTCTTTTCTTTATTGGACATTAATCCAAAAAGGCTATAAAATGCCTGCTTGACGACATGGTGAGTCTCTAAATACATTATCAGCTCAATGAGCTCATTTCAGACATTCCCCTATTAGAGCTCTCTGCTTCCTATTAGTTCTTAATAAATAAGGATTAAATTACATTACATACCAATTATGTTATATAAGCCATTGTTTCATGGAGACACATTAGCATGTATATGACAGGTTTTTTGCATTAAAATGCCACACTAAGAACCTGTATTAGTAACAGAGAAAATAGTTTGTGGAGGTGTAAATCATCCAAGGCATTTAAATTACATTGTAATGAATTCATTAAGTGAGCTTTGTTTAAACAGTCACATAATACAGGGAAAGAAATATAACAGGCAGTTAAATAAAATATTCTTCAAATCAAATTTGCAATAAAAAGTAGTATAAAATGGCCAATTGGTACTATTGTTTAGAAAGGGGTTTTGATTGTTTTGAGAATAAAGAATGTAGCACAACGCACACATTTGAGTGCAATCAATAAAGAGTGTCATTTTTGTGCAATCAAGACGCAGAACGTTCACTAGACAAATGTTTTAATGAAGGGTTCTGAGCTGGGGTGTACACGCAGGTACAGTCTGAGGTGATGTGTTGAGTACTGCATGGTGACAGTGATTGGGCAGTTCGAAATGTAGTCGGGTGGCTCGTAGGCCAGAGCTCAGAAACTAGATTTTTACATTATCTGAAGGACATTTTTGGTAAATGATGAGCACTTTTATCAGCGTTTCTCAGTTATTTTTAGATTATATATTTAGATATTAATAGGTACACTTTATAATAAATATACAGTAACAAAGCACATATAAATCATTTGCTTATAGTTAATTAATAGTTTATAAACTGTAGTTAATATTTATATACAAATAGTGAGTTCTTCATTGTCGCTGTAATTAAAGTGTTATTGTTTAATAATTAGCTTATATGTAAAGAGTTAAGTAATGCTTTGTTTACAACATATTAACCATAAATAGGTCACAGAAAATCGGAAAATATCATTGATTAAGTGCTTTAAACCAACCTTTATTGGACATTAATTACATTAGTAATAAGAGTTCCTTAAAAGGTTTACAAATACATTAAACACACACACACACACACACACACACACACACACACACACACACACACACACACACACACACACACACACACACACACACACACACACACACACACACACACACACACACACACACACAAACACACACACACACACACACACACACACACACACACAATCGTAGGTTATATGGGAACTTTCCATAGAAATAATGATTTTTATACTGTACAAACTGTATATTCTATCCCCTTAACCTAGCCCTAATCCTAGCTAAAAGTTTGTTTTGAAGCACTTAATTAATGAAATATTCCGAAAATTCCATGACCTAAACTGAAGTGAGAACTATTTATGGTTAATAAGTTGTTAACAAAGCATTATCTAACTATTTATATATGAGCTAATTAAACAATAATAATTTGTTTATTAGTGAAAATTAAAGAGCTCACTATTATATATAGTCTATTAATGCATTAACTACTGTTTATAAACCATTAATTAACTATAAATATAATAGTTTTTAGCATAGCCTATTTAGGGCTGTTTTATTGAATCTTTGAACGAAATCAGTCTTTTGGAATTCTGTTGGAAAAGTCACAACGGGTTGAAATGACGAGGGACAACAGATCTAATCACAACAGTTATATAGTTTATTTAACAAAGAACTAAGAAATCAAGACAAGCAGACCAACCACACTAAAATGTGATGAGAACGGACAATGAACAGAACAAAACACAGGGCTTAAATACTCAGAACCAAACCAATTAACGAATTGATCTCACAGGTGCAAATATTAACCAAACAATGAATAACCACGGAAACAGAAGGAAACAAAGGAAACTGAACTAATACATGGACAAAACCAAAGCGCAAACAGATTAACCCTGACAGGAAACACAATTATGCCCATGTACTGACATAACTAAAGCAGTGTACATTACCCCTGTGTGGGAATTATAGTAGCAAGTAAACCAATCAAACCGGTGAGAGCTCTTGAGAGGCATGCTGGGTAAATACAATCTCTCATCCCATTAGTCCAACAGCCGTGTCACTTTGGCATCTAATGTATAATGCATGTCATTGCTCGTTCCAATTTGTCTGTGTAAACGCTGGTAACGGTGGGAATGAGGGTCAAGACCCTCATTCATTTTATACAACCCCTCTTTCTTAACTCCTTCCCACTCATGCCTTCTTTTTGTGCTCTATACGGTGCCTGTTTGTACACCTGCATAGTCCATTTTAATGCTAAGGGGAGTTAGCATCGCTTTATTTAGTGGTCTTGTAAACACTATGTTCAGATTCATCATTTAGATTGAAAGAAAAAGAATCCATGTAAACGTTCAGTATAGCTAGTGTGTGCTCCAACATTCAGAGGTGGAACTTATATGCAGGTGACCCGCAATCTGGTTGGGGTTGTATTCAAATCTCAACCCTACTCCCCTCATCTTCCTGCCATTTCCTGTCTCTTTTATCACTGTCTTCACCCGAAAAATGGCCAAAAATGAACCAAACTGCCCAATGCTACATTCTAAGACATTATTGGTCAATGATGTTGTGACCTTATCAGCATGACTGCATTCTTTTCTCTGCTCAATCTCAGTCATAAATGCATGCACAGATAAGGGAGGATACAGTAAACAGGGAAACGCTGAATACATGTGAACTCCAAGCATAAAACTCTCTTTAAAATCCATCTCCCATTCACTAGGATCCTCTTCTTAGTCAGCTCTGTCCATTTACCGAATCCCAGTATGTGTGTAGATATCCTTCGTCTGAGTGCTGGGCTAGTGATAATTATAGTTTACTACAGCGGAAAAAAAACAAACTGTTATACTCTGGTGGAATTAAATCTGTTTTGATCACCTAAATATCCATGTGTTCGTCACACCGTATGTAAGATGTGAAGGCATTACTGTAATTAATTATGATTAGTAGCTTTACATTAAAGAAGGTGCTACAGTCTAGTGAAAGCTGCGCTTCAGTATGTTCTCTCTGGCAAACACAGCTGTGTGGGTCGTTTCTTGAAAACAGCCTTGTTCCATTACTAACAAACTGTGTGCTTCATGTAATTGCAACAACATCATCACATTAGATGCATTTACAGTATTTTTTTATTGAGGAAATTCATTTTTACAGAAGCAAACATTGACTGTTATGTTACAGACCAATTTTACAATGCGAGGGTGCTCATGATTTTACTGATTTTTTACTGACAATTATTTATTAAAGGGTTAGTTCAACCCAAAATATAAAATCTGTAATCAATTACTCACCCTCATGTTGCTCCAAACCCGTAAGACTTATGTTCATCTTTTGGACAGAAATTAAGATTTTTTAAATGCGTACCGAGAGCTTTCTGTCTGTCCATTGACAGTCTACGCAACTACTGTACCACTTTGACGCTTAAGAAGTTCATAAAGATATTGTAAAACTAATTCATATGGAGGTTTTAGTCAAAATTTTCTGAATAGACTTCAGACTTCACACATTGCTCAGTGAACTTAAAAAGAAGCTCAACCGTACTTGCTTGATGCGTGAAAACAAACCTTATTGGTTCCAGCAGAAGCTCAAACGTGCTGCGTAACACTAGAATAAACCTCATTGGTTCTTGCTGAAGCTCAAACGTGCTGCGTAACACGAGAATGTACCTCATTGGTTCTTGCTGAAGCTCAAACGTGCTGCGTAACACTTGAACAAACCTTATTGGTTCTTGCAGAAGCTCAAACGTGCTGCGTAACACTAGAATAAACCTCATTGGTTCTTGCAGAAGCTCAAACGTGCTGCGTAACACGAGAATGAACCTCATTGGTTCTTGCTGAAGCTCAAACGTGCTGCGTAACACGAGAATGAACCTCATTGGTTCTTGCTGAAGCTCAAACGTGCTGCGTAACATGAGAATGAACCTCATTGGTTCTTGCTGAAGCTCAAACGTGCTGCGTAACACATAAGAATGAACCTTATTGGTTCTTGCTGAAGCTCAAACGTGCTGCGTAACACGAGAATGAACCTCATTGGTTCTTGCTGAAGCTCAAACGTGCTGCGTAACATGAGAATGAACCTCATTGGTTCTTGCTGAAGCTCAAACGTGCTGCGTAACATGAGAATGAACCTCATTGGTTTTTGCTGAAGCTCAAACGTGCTGCGTAACATGAGAATGAACCTCATTGGTTCTTGCTGAAGCTCAAACGTGCTGCGTAACACGAGAATGAACCTCATTGGTTCTTGCTGAAGCTCAAACGTGCTGCGTAACATGAGAATGAGCCTCATTGGTTCTTGCTGAAGCTCAAACGTGCTGCGTAACATGAGAATGAACCTCATTGGTTCTTGCTGAAGCTCAAACGTGCTGCGTAACACGAGAATGAACCTCATTGGTTCTTGCTGAAGCTCAAACGTGCTGCGTAACATGAGAATGAACCTCATTGGTTCTTGCTGAAGCTCAAACGTGCTGCGTAACACATAAGAATGAACCTCATTGGTTCTTGCTGAAGCTCAAACGTGCTGCGTAACACGAGAATTAACCTCATTGGTTCTTGCTGAAGCTCAAACGTGCTGCGTAACATGAGAATGAACCTCATTGGTTCTTGCTGAAGCTCAAACGTGCTGCGTAACACGAGAATGAACCTCATTGGTTCTTGCTGAAGCTCAAACGTGCTGCGTAACATGAGAATGAACCTCATTGGTTCTTGCTGAAGCTCAAACGTGCTGCGTAACATGAGAATGAACCTCATTGGTTCTTGCTGAAGCTCAAACGTGCTGCGTAACATGAGAATGAACCTCATTGGTTCTCACACGTCGAGCGAATATGCTTGAGCTTCCATTTACCACAACTTATGTGTGAGTTGATGAATGTTTATATGTGAATAAAAGTCAAAATTAAATCTGTTCATCACAATGAACACAATACATGATAATGCACAATAGTCAATTATTAAGTAATCAGTGCATTAATCAGTGCATTTGTCTTATAATAAAGAAAAGTGAAAAATAGGTCAAATCCTTTGATAGGTAATGTTTGTTTGTTTGTTTATTTGACCAGTTGTTCTGCCAAGTAGTTTTGCTTCAGGTCAGGACACATTTGAGTATGAATTGAATACTGGATATTAAATACTGATGTGTATTGTATGTATGTACTGAGTACTGAAAATTTTATATTGAATATTCAATATACATTTTTATTCATTTTTAATTCAAAGTCATTTATCATACGTAAGTAAAACAAAATGCCCATGAAAAAAAAAATCATAGAAATTTGTGTAATTTTCAAGAATAATATACAAACTGTTCATGTTGATATGTCTAATTTGGCTTTTGATGTCAAAAGAAAAAAAAAACATGGTAAGCTTTTGTGTTCTTGATGTAAAAAAGGAGACCAAAATTTTTTTTATTTTATTGTTAGTTTCATTTTATTATTTGCAAGTAGCATTGTTTTTTATGCTTTATTTTCAACTTTATCCTGTGCCTAGAGCTCTTTTATTTACCCTGTGGCAAATATATGATCATTAATTGTCTTTGCTAACAGGGTTAACTACTTTTAGCACTGACCTGAGACCTGTTATGGCATTTCTGTTCAGGTTCAGTGTTGTGCTTTGGCTGGAAGAGTCTAAACCCTGTCCCAGAGCAGCCTGAGAAATTGATAGATGAAGCACAGAAATAAAGGAAACAAAAAGCTGCAAATCAATGACTGGCAATGGCGGCTGACATGAGAGAAGATCGAGTTTGACACATTAATGTCTTCTATTTATCGAGTGTCAAGGCTGCTTGCCAGCTGACACAACCGCTTGAACCCTGTGTTGATTTCAGCCACGCTGTCTAAATTACACAGGATTCTGACAGGACACTATTTTTTAACCATCAGACGGCGAAGAAATACCTTTGCACAGAGATTAAACACTAATCATCCTGCTGCTGTAGTGTCAAATGCCTTAAAAGAAAAAATGTTCTACTCTGTAGCGCATCTATGTTTTTGGTATTGTCATGACAGCTAAGCTAGGCTATACATAAACATAAAAAATACAAACATTGGGTGAAAATAGGAAGTTCCCTTTCAAGGGAACTCGAGCTGCGTTGAGACGCGGTGGGAACGCTCTGCGTGATTGCGTCGTGAAGCACGTGTATAATCAGTCCAATGGAAGAGCGAGACGTCATAGGCGGGTGACGTCATAGACCAGGAAGCTATAAAGCACACCAGAAAACAGACCGCGACAGCTTCTGTTGCCTTCAGCAAGCGCTCTCTGTATACTGTCCTTGTCTATTTACTGTTGTCTGTCACAAGCACATTATCTATCTATATATATATATATATTATGGCGAAACAAGAATTCAAGCGTTGTGTTGTCCCTTGCCCTCGTTTTATCACGGGTGGGGACACACATCAGCTTTGTGTTGCTTGTTTGGGAGTGGAGCATGCCCAGTCAGTTCTCGAGGGAGCTGACTGTGAGCATTGCGAGAAGCTGTCCGTGAGGACGCTCCGCTCTCGCCGGGCGTTCTTTGAGGAGGACGGTTCGGTTCGCGCTCCCCGAGGTGCGGGTCCCGCTGCTGCCGAGGCACAGCAAAGGCTTTCATCTTGGGGTTCGCATATGGATCTAGTAGCGGGGCTTGAGACGGGCCCAGCCCTTTCTCAACCCTTACCTGCTGGATCCGGTGCCTCTGCCCAGGAAGGAGCCCGCGCTGCGGCTTCTCCTTCCCAGGTTGGGGCACCATTGCTGAGGCTATCCAGTTCTGAGGATCTGGATGTCGTCAGTGTTGATATGGGGGATTTTGAGTCTTCGCCAGCTCATGCCTCCAGTAATGATGAGGAGCTTATGGAGGTTTTATCTCGTGCTGTAGCTAGATTAAATATTGAATGGCCAGCCGATGATTCTCAGAGTGTTTCTAAGAAAAGTTTATTAGATGAAAGATTTCTACCATCTAAAACACAGCCTCCACGTCGGGGACTCCCGTTTTTTCCCGATCTCCACAATGAGGTTTCGAGATCGTGGAATAAACCGGAGTCATTCAGAGTATTTAACCCACAAACTTCCAACTACAGTAATGTTTTGGGTGCATCTGACTATGGTTATTTGACGGTGCCTCGGGCTGAAGAGACGCTCGCGAGCTATCTCTCTCCCGAGTCATCGTCATCATTAAAAGCCCCGACGTTACCCACCAAGCCATTAAAATCTACATCTTTGCTGGTGGGTAAAGCTTATTCGGCAGCAGGTCAGGCTGTGTCATGTCTGCATACTATGTCTATACTGCAGGCATACCAGGCTGATCTGCTGAAGGATATCGATGAACGTGAGGAAGTCAGCGCTGACGCAATTCGAGAATTGCGTCGCGCAACAGACCTGTCTCTCCGGGCCACCAAGGAGACGGCCAAATCAGTGGGCCGTTCTATGGCAGCCCTGGTGGCCACGGAGAGGCATCTTTGGTTAAATCTGTCTGATATAAAAGATAAAGATAGGTCTGTTCTTCTGGACGCGCCACTGTCACCTTCAAGTTTGTTCGGCGACGCTATCAATTGTGTCGTTGATAGGTTTCAAGAAACGAAAAAACAATCGGCTGCGTTCCAGAGGTTTCTTCCTCGACGTTTCGATGTCCCCGAGACTGCTGGGCGGAAAATGATTATTAAATCCGAGCAGTCTCGTCCGAGTACAAGCTCCTCACAGCACAGAGTGCATCAAAAACAGAGCGTCGCCACTCGGGCTCCTCCACAATCTGGGAAACCTGGGTGGCGGTCGCAGTCCAGGCCAGCTAGGGGTAGGCAAGATCTGAGGACTGTCATCTCTAAGAAGGCTTGGGCTAAGAAGAAGTCCTGACGCCCAAGGCGTCAGGCTTCTGAGGGTGGTCCCCTCCGAGGAGGGACGTTTTCGAGAAATCGTTCATCCTCGGCACCCTCTGGGGGGCGATTCTCTGAGGAGAGTCGCAGCGCTGCCACATCGGTTGTTCCCTGCCGGTTCGCCGCTTCAGGGCACCGAGGTGTCAGCGTCCCCATACGATTCTCCGAGGAGGATCGTAGAACGGTCAGTTCGGTTGTTCCCTGCCGGTTCGCCGTTTCAGGGCACCGAAATATCCGTACAACCGAATCGCGAGGCCAGTCTCGAGAGACTGGTCCCCTTAGTAGAATTTCTGACAGCGTGGAAACTACTGCCAAATATTTCTCAGTGGGTCCTGCATATAATAGAAAACGGTTACAGAATTCAGTTCGGTTCTCGTCCGCCCAGATTTCAAGGGGTCCTTCCCACAGTGGTGGACCCGAGGCAGGCTCGGGTCATGGAGCTAGAAGTACTGACGCTTCTGCGAAAAGGGGCTATAGAAAGGGTTTCTCCTCCCAGCAGAGAGTCAGGGTTTTACAGCCGTTACTTCATCGTTCCCAAGAAGGATGGGGGGTTGCGTCCTATTCTAGATCTGCGTCAGTTAAACAGCAGAGTTCAGAAACTCAAGTTCAAGATGCTTACACTCAAACAGATTGTATCACAGATTCAGTCCGAGGACTGGTTTGTCACAATAGACTTGAAGGACGCTTACTTTCATGTATCCATTCATCCTCATCACAGGAAGTTCCTGAGGTTTGCTTTCGGGGGCGAAGCATATCAATATCGGGTCCTTCCATTCGGCCTAGGTTTATCACCCCGCACCTTTACGAAATGCGTGGATGCAGCGCTGGCTCCTCTGAGACTCCAGGGCATTCGCGTATTAAACTATATCGACGACTGGTTGATCCTGGCTCGTTACGAGCAGTTGGCAGTTCGGCATCGAGATGTCGTTCTGTCTCACATAAAGAGGTTGGGGTTGCGGCTAAACACCAAGAAGAGTGTTCTCCTCCCAGCCCAGAGGACCACTTTTTTAGGGGTGATGTGGGATTCGACAACTATGCAAGCACGATTGTCTCCAGCACGTATTTCTGTGATTCTCACAGCCGTAAAGATGGTAAAACTAGGCCAGTCACTCACTGTGAAACAGTTCCAGAGACTGGTGGGTCTCATGGCAGCTGCGTCCAACGTAATTACTTTTGGCCTTCTGCACATGAGACCCCTGCAGTGGTGGCTCAGGACCAAGGGGTTTTCTCCGAGGGGAAATCCGTTTCGCACGATCAAGGTTACGCGGCAATGCCTACGTGCCTTGGTCATGTGGAAGAAACCTTGGTTCCTCGCCCAAGGCCCAGTTTTGGGGGCTTCTTGTCGACGCGTAACGCTATCGACGGATGCTTCCCTCACAGGCTGGGGGGCGGTCATGAGTGGCCGCTCGGCGACAGGTGTCTGTCAGGACCATCAGCTTTCGTGGCATATAAACCGACTAGAGATGATGCCGGTATTTCAGGCTCTCAAATACTTCCTGCCAGACCTGAGAGGCCATCATGTGCTTGTCCGCACAGACAACACATCGGTGGTCTCTTACATCAACCACCAAGGGGGTCTGAGGTCCCGATTATTATGCAAACTGGCTCATCAGATCCTCCTATGGGCCCAGGGGAAATTACTGTCACTCAGGGCACTTTATATTCCAGGGTGTTTGAATGTGGGAGCAGATATCCTGTCAAGGCAGGGGCTGAGGCCCGGGGAGTGGAGACTTCACCCCGAGGTGGTGGAGCTCCTATGGGAGAACTATGGTCAAGCTCTGGTAGATCTTTTCGCATCTTACGATACAACCCATTGTCAGCTTTGGTTCTCCCTCACATATCCAGCTCCTCTCGGACTGGACGCTATGGTACAGGTGTGGCCGATGCTGCACCTGTACGCATTCCCCCCGATATCATTGCTTCCGGGAGTTCTGGAGAGGGTTCGCCAAGAAGGGGCTCATCTACTATTAGTAGCCCCACACTGGCCGACCCGAGTGTGGTTCTCGGACCTAGTGTCCCTCCTTCACGGCTCTCCCATGGAGATTCCTGTCAGAAGGGACTTGTTATCTCAAGCAGGGGGCACAATATTTCACCCTCGCCCGGAGTTGTGGAAACTGTGGGCTTGGCCTCTGAGGGGGCCCAGCTCTTAGAATCTGGTCTCTCGACTGAGGTCGTTGAGACCATCCTTCAATCCAGAGTTCCTTCCACGAGGAAACTATATTCATTGAAATGGAAACTGTTCTCTACATGGTGTGGAGAACGCTTTTTAAATCCTGTTAACTGCCCGGTTGGTACAGTTCTCGATTTCCTTCAAGACCGTTTCTCTGCTGGATTATCTCCCTCCACCTTAAAGGTGTACGTAGCGGCTATATCTGCTTATCGCTCCCCTCTGGGGGCTTCTTCTCTTGGGAGAGATCCTCTTATTATTCGTTTTCTTCGTGGTACATTGAGGCTGAGGCCTGCACTGCACTCTAGAGCACCGGCTTGGGATTTGGCCATTGTACTTGAGGGTCTGGCCCTGGCTCCCTTCGAGCCTACTGAAGAGGTTTCAGAGAAATTCCTTACACTAAAAACTCTATTTCATCTCAATATTTCTTCTATCAAGAGAATTGGAGATCTGCAAGCCTTGTCGGTGGCTCCTTCATGTCTGGAATTTGCACCTGGTATGGTGAAAGCATTTTTACACCCTAGGCCGGGTTACATTCCTAAGGTCCCCGCTAATGTGGGGGGCCCTATTGTGCTGCAGGGTTTTTGCCCTACACCTTTCATTACCCCAGATCAGGAAAGTCTCAATCTGTTATGTCCCGTTAGGGCTTTGGATGCCTACGTTCACAGAGCTGCCCTGTGGCGTAGATCAGAGCAGTTATTTGTCTGCTTCGGTTCAACCAAGAAAGGTTGCCCGGCATCGAGACAGGTAATGAGCAAGTGGGTAGTTGAGGCTATCTCACTTGCTTATGAAGCGGCCGGACAGCCTTCACCTATGGCTGTCCGCGCCCATTCTACTAGGAGTATGGCTGCCTCTAAGGCTTTAATTTCGGGGGTTTCCCTTCAGGACGTTTGTAATGCGGCAGGCTGGTCCTCACCGCATACATTTGTCAGATTTTACGACCTAGACCTCTCCACTCCCGGGGCTAGGCTGCTTGTTTCTTAGTGTGCGCAAGGACTCCACACAGAACGGGCATTTCTCATTATGGCGTAGTGGATATGGGGTTCCCACCGCGTCTCAACGCAGCTCGAGTTCCCTTGAAAGGGAACGTCTCAGGTTACGTATGTAACCCTGGTTCCCTGAGAGGGAACGAGACGCTGCGTTCTCCTGCCATACTTCCTGCATGACCTGATCGACTTGCTTCAGGCCTTTTCAGAAGCTGTCGCGGTCTGTTTTCTGGTGTGCTTTATAGCTTCCTGGTCTATGACGTCACCCGCCTATGACGTCTCGCTCTTCCATTGGACTGATTATACACGTGCTTCACGACGCAATCACGCAGAGCGTTCCCACCGCGTCTCAACGCAGCGTCTCGTTCCCTCTCAGGGAACCAGGGTTACATACGTAACCTGAGACGTTTTTATTGATGCTCTTCATTATTGAAATGTATATACTTTTTTACTGAGCCTGTCGCAATGTATTCTGAGATTGCCATGTCTGCTACTGTAAGTATACATGCAATGCTGCCTTAGAATATGCCTAAATTGAAGTGATCTTAAAAGTCAGCATCATTTTAGTTCCTACTTCAAAGAGCTTATACACAGAAGTTAAATATCTTATTATTTCCTCACCCTCATGTTGTTCCACACCCATTTATCTTTATTTCTTGCAAGTATCTCTTTAAATTCAAGCCTTTTGAGTTGCCTTAAAATGCTAGGTTTGGGAAAGACCTCCAGTGTCAGTTGTGTGTAATTGTTTGTTTATTGTCCTAGTCAGGGATGAAGTTGTGTGTGTGTTTGCTGTCTTTGGCCCGTGCTTCTGTTTGGGAGTCTGTGCAGGGTGTCATGATCTGACCATTATTGGCAGGGTCTATTAGGGGACCTCTTGAGTTTTCCCAGAATGCCTTATGTTCTGACAGAGTCTGTAATGTGGACTGAGCCTCTGCTCTCACACGGCCGATGAGAAGCACCTGTTGACAGTGAGCATCTCAGCCAATCAGCTGGTCATCTGTCCTGGGTTCAGAACAGAAGTGTGTGAGGATGTGATAATGTTCCCAGGCAGGGGGTCTGCCAACTATTAAATTAAAGAATTTAGACAAATTCACATTTTAATTTATATTAAGTTGAAAAAGATAATAAACGTAATTTAATTTAATATTCTGCTATAAAAAGATCCACTGTGACAAAGCTGAGCTACTCTTGTGCTCATTGATTTTGTATTATTTTATAATATTATTTATTCATATTTTGAATATTTTAGCTTTTATTTTTAATATTTTCAGTTGTATTTTAATTGTGGTTTAATTTTTAATATATTTGTTTTGTACTTTTGTCATTTTTAAAAAATATATTTCTATACAGCTTTTATTTATTTATTTCTTTTCATTTTTTTATCTAGTAATTTCAGTACTTCAAGTTGAACTTATTTATTTGCCAAGGCAACATTTATAATTTTCCTTAAGTTAGGTTTTTGCATGCATTATTTCTATTTTATTTTATGAATATTGGACTATGTGGTATATTTAATATTCATGAGCCAGGCTGATATATTTTATAATGTGTTCCTCTGGCTATTTTCAGATGGCTCCTGTGCCACTGCCTGCAGGTGGATTGACTTCAGTGGCTCATTTGGAGCCATTTCAATCACTGCTCAGGACGGGCACTTACTTTGATCCTGTGCTCATATTTCTGCAACATACGAGAATGGTGTGTGTGTGTGTGTGTTTGAGTCAGATGAATAATGTGGGTCCTTTATTATTTCATGTGGAGCCACATTTCCTGTCTTCGTCTCCTTTTGTGGTTCATTGGTTGGCAGCACCTCTGACAGCTACACTGCCACTCGTAATAATAGCCAGTGTCGCCCGCTCTCTAATTTTCTCTCTTTTTTTCCAGTTCTTTCTTTCTTTCTTTCTTTCTTTCTTTCTTTCTTTCTTTCTTTCTTTCTTTCTTTCTTTCTTTCTTTCTTTCTTTCTTTCTTTCTTTCTTTTTCTTCCTTCCTTCTTTTTTTCCAGTTCTTTCTTTCTTTCTTTCTTTCTTTCTTTCTTTCTTTCTTTCTTTCTTTCTTTCTTTCTTTCTTTCTTTCTTTCTTTCTTTCTTTCTTTCTTCCTTTCTTTCTTCCTTCCTTCCTTCCTACCCACCCACCCACCTACCTACCTACATACATCCCTACATTTCTTTTCTTTATTTCTATATCTGTCCATCTCTCTTTCAGCTCGGAGTTATGGGCGTGCCGTCCTTAACCAGACGGTTTTAGTGATCAATTATAATGACCTTTCTCCACGCCACTACTTTTCGTCATGGCCATTACTCCAGCCTGCAGATATCCACACTTGTCTTTTTCTGAATCCAGTCCTGGCACTGCATCCAAAATCAAGTCCCAAGTGTAGCAGCATCATGTTTTGTAAAACAAGCATGTTAGGCATGAATAAAACATGTGCCATGAAATGGACTGGAAATGAGAGACAAAGAGTGTGTAACTGCTTAGTGATAATTACACACATACACACACAGACCCAAATGCTTGCCAAAGCCTGCAGACTGACAGAAGCCTGCGATAAAAGAGACTTTATACAAGATATCGATATCTCACAAATCCTTCCAAGAACTGGCCTGTCCTCCCCAAAATCACTATCATCCTTAAAAATAAAGGTTCTTTATTGGCATTGATGGTTCCATGAAGAACATCCATGGAACCCTTCCACTGCACAAATGGTTCCTTAGATTTTTAAAATGTTCTTCACACTAGGAGAAAAAAAATGGCTCTTTTAAGAACTGTTCACTGAAAGGTAGACCCTGGCTTAGTTTCAACCGGACAGCGAGACATGATGACAGTGGTAGCACCATTTTACCGTTTCTATAGTTTAAAGAGAGCAGCGCATCAAAACAACAGAGCAGTTCATACCACAAGCGCTCAGGGTCATTTATCGTAATGATCTTTCTGTGTTATATCCTCTAATGTTTTTCTAGAATAATCTAGATCCAAACGTGCTGCATTCAGTCCCTTTATGTTCTGTGAACTTTGCTTCTTTATCCCACTAAAGCGTCACATTAAGAAGAAAAAAAAAACAAAAAAAACAACAACAGTGAGCAGCAAAATAGATTGATACTTTTGCTAAAACACTGCAGAAAATCCAGCAAATACAATTATTTTGTTATCTGTCATACACATGATTCTAACCAAATAAAAGTATTTTTGATAAGAAGTTTTTTCATCTACATTTAGCATTATTAATCAGCATGTTAAGAGCATTTCTTAACAAATACTGTTATAACTGGGAAAACTATTTGTAGATGGCATGCAAGCTTTTGAATTAGGCCTATTAGTTTAACTTTGTTTTCTGATCATGATGAGGGTGTTTTGATTATTATGTGTTTTGTTTGTTTTTAGTATAATATAGAATATATATTATATTTATTTTAAGCAAAAATATAAACATGGTCATGTACATATCCAATTGGGCTCAACTGGAATTTTTAATTATTTCTTTTTTAGAAACATTATTTTGGCTCTGAGGGCCCATATACTCATCTTTGATGACAATTTTCCCTTTACAGCATACTACTGCTGCCCATATGGAAATTTATAAATATTCCAAAAAAGTATTGTCTGGACCTCTGCTGGGAAGGAAATATAGAGACATGAACTTTAATTGAATACCCCTGTTCTATGGGATTGCAGTGAAAACACCCTTTTGGAGCCTTTATTTTTAAGAGTGTATATTGCACATTACCTTATTAATCTGAATTGCAAGCGGAATGAATGAGTAAAGGTTTCTGTGCTGAAAAACCACATACATCTTCTACTTCAATCTGAATTTTTGTCCTCTATTCTAGTGTTGATTTCTCCGGGGGAACTGATTTCCGCTCTACATAGCACTCCAGCCCAATCAAAAAGAAAAGCCCTATCACATTCAAATAGAATGACTGACACCATTTCTTCTTCTATTTTTGTGCTGTGTTAAATTTTCATCACTTCCTTTCCTTTTGCCTGTGGTGTGTACAGTGCAGAGGGTCTAATTAAAGAGCAGAGATGATGCTTTGATAGTGCAGTAGTACTGCGGTCGTTTTTTTAATGCTGCGGTGTTCCTCGTGGTTGTGTCTGTGGAGATGAGAGCTTTTAGGACAGGGTAGAGGTGACATCAGCACACATGCATTTTACATCAGCGCTGCATTCTAGCCAGCATTTAGACAGATCCAGGGGACTTTACTCTCCATAAGAGAACAGGTCAGTCACTGAATAATGCATCAGAGCATTAGGCAGGGATTGCGCTTAAACCGCCATTCCCTGAAGTGTCAAAGGAGCAGAAGTGTTTAGAGTCTATCAGTAATAGGATGAAATGATGCAGATCAGTTTTGCAGATTCAATCTGGGATGAATAAAGCTGTGGATTTCCTTATTGCACTGTTGAATTAAATCACATGATTCAGTAACCTGACCTATCAACCAGACTGCCTATCTATAATTTCATTGCAGAGTCTTTGGTAAATCAGATTGGCCTGGTAATCTGGTAAAATGAGTTGTATTGCTTATTTTGGTCCCTAGCATGCATTGGATATTCTTACTTAGGCCTATATACATTGTTATATAAGATTATATGTATTATAATGATGCATACATTGTGGTCTGTAAGCCTCAGGCAGTATAATACAACTACATGAACTACCAGTCTTTATAGTGTTAGTAGACTGCATGCTTAATGTCTGTTAACTCTTTATTTTAATGGTCCCCCCACAGACATAAGTAACTTTCAAGCACATAAAATTATTCTACTAACCCTAATCCTAAACCTAACCCTACAGTCTGCTAATACTCTAATGGAAGTTAGTTGTTAATCAGCAAATTAATGAGAGTTAGTTGACATGTAGTTGCAAAGTTACTTATAGTTAGTAGAATGTCTAAAATGGAAGATCAAAATAAAATGTAACCTACAAGTCTTCTGAAGTCATTAGGGAGGGGGGATGACACAATTTAAGTCACTATTCACTTTAAAGGTGCAATGTGTAATATTTCTGAGGATCTATTGACAGAAATGCAACATAAGATCCATAACTATGTTTTCAGTGGTGTATAAAGACCTTGCATAATGAACCGTTATGTTTTTATTACCTTAGAATGAGACATTTATATCTCCATAACCGCGGGCATCCCCTTCTATAGAGGTCGACATTGTCTCGTCATGTTTCTACCTTAGCTGACAGCGAACAAACATCGCTACAGAGCGCGTTTCGTCACTTCCTTGAAAAAGAAGTTTTCAGTGGTGTATAAAGACCTTACTTAATGAACCGTTATATTTGTATAACCTTAGAATGAGCAGTTTCTGTCTACACACACCGCGGATCCCCTTACATTGAAATGCACCAACATGTTTCTACAGTAGCCCTAAACGGACAAACGCGTTTCGTTACTATGTTGCTCTTGGTGCAAGGAAGCAAGCTTAGTTCAGTGAATAAAACACTGACACAATGATGAACAAGTAACAATAATATTCGCAATAACAAAGTTTTACTGAATAATTAAGTAAACATAAATTCTTAATTTATCCTTGTAAAGAAACCTCATTGCGGAAGTGGCTACTCTCTGCTTTCTCAGATGATGACATTTTCCTGTCGGCCACCGTAACTTTTGTTGGTTGCAATTCGTAACCTCACCACTAGATGCCACTAAAAATCACACACTGCACCTTTAAATATTAGGCTTAGCTCTCGAATCACAATTGCCTAAATTTAAATGATACAAATGCACAAAATTACCAATTACATTTGAGGTAACTGATGTCAAACCTGGTGCAACATGCTTGTTTTTATTCAACCAGCTTCATCAAAAATACCATCCAGGTTAATGAGCAAGTTTAGATCTCTGCCAAACCAGCATAAACCAGCCTGGACTAGTGTGGCCTAAGCTTTTTTTCTAGCAGAGATTTGTTTTGAACAGTTCTATCCCACATTGAAAAGGACAAATATAGTTTCTCATTTGCAGTGAATTCAAACTTAATTTCCTTCCTGTCAAGTCTAAAACAAGAGATGAATACCGTGGAAGTGTATTTCTAAAATTGCGTATCTTGTTTCTCATTCACTCTTCACTCCACGCCTTCTGGACCCGCTCAGACTCTGTGCCAGATTTATCACTTTGAAATCCTCCAAAATTAGTTCAATTATGGAGACAAAGCGAGTTAAAAACTTCATTAGAAGACAGTCCAAAGTCCTGAATCAATTTGAATATTATGTCATGGAGTACGACAAACTTTGTCTCTGAAAACAGAAGACGAGTTCTCTCTTGCTCACATTCTACCAAATACAATTACATTTGTAAAAGAGAAAAAGAGTCTTAACTTCAGTGAACAAAAATGTTCTTTTTTTTTGTATTTTCTTTTTTAATCTGTTTGGATTTTCGCTGGGGCTCTTCAGCGTCTCCTTGACAAATCCAAGGATAATGACTCAGGCTGGTGTCTCGGGGAAATCATTAACTTTCAAAACTGATCCAGAGTTTTTGTGCTTTACCCAGTGTTCCATTCAGACCTATTTAATTGTCCTGCTAAGCTTTAGGCTTATCTTCAGCTGGACGAGCGAAGCTCTGCAGTCTGGATCTGCTCCAGGGTCTACGCTTACCAGTTTAATCAAATGCCAATTAAATGATTGGAATCTGGCTGTTTATTAAACAGTTTAACCAAAAATCATTTAACCACAGTGTCTGTTAATAATAAAACTGTTTGCTTAATTTTGTACAAGCCATATCACTTAAACGTTAATGGATGGTCTACACATATATGGGCCAACTACATAACTGTTTGTAGATTATATCTGCATTTTACATAGATTCTGACTTGTTGAAGCTAGTCATTTATAGGCCAAGCTGGTGGTTGATCAGTTATGGCACACAGAATAACACATACTCAGGCGAGGTTGTATGTATAGTTTAAAGATTTTTTTCTTACATTTTTGTATAAATTTCAGATTCTTTTATCCCTAAAATGAATGAATTAGTAATTTGCAAGACCAGTCCTAGAGCCTTTCTGCTGCCACTCTCAAATGTCATTGTCATTCAAACTAGCGAGACAGACGTGGGAACCTTCAGCATCAGTAGAGTTTGGCATCAACGAATTTGGAATTATATGACAGTGAGTACTGTAAATATAGGCTTATTATATACACTAAATGTACAGTGGAATTCAGAAGTCCACTAGTGAAAATACATTCAATGCATTTGCATTTTCAAGTCAATACACTTTCACCCCATTCAAAATAATATTATCAGTAGAACAATTTTATTAAAAGGTTAAATGGAAAACTTTTAGCTAATTTGGAGCAATATGGATGAGTACTGTAAGTAAAGACTTATTTATACTTGTTTATACAAACTATTCATATTTTGAGTGAATTATTCATTTTAATGTCAAAAGTCCACTAGTGAAAATATATTCAAAACATTTACATTTTCCCCCATTGCAAATTATATTATTAGTTGGACAATTTTTTTTTATTTATTTTTTTTATATAGATTTTTTTATTATATTATGACAACAAAAAACATAAAGGTCTCATACATAGACATTAACATGTAAACATGAAAATAACATACATAAACGTGTGTGTGTGTGTGTGTGTGTGTGTGTGTGTGCATGTATTACTGGGTGTGTAAGTGGAAATAACTTAACAGAAGAAAATCTTACAGATACAACAGACATGATAAAATTAACTAAATAGTTATAATAATAATAATAAAAAAATAATAAAAAAATAAATAAATAATAATAATAAAATAAAATAAATAAATAAATGAAAAAGAATTAAGGCTAATATGATAAAAAAAAGAAAGAAAAAGTTGTCTCTGATCTCCCCTTGGCCAAGAAACACTACAATGGGCTATAGACGATAAGATGATGTGCACCGGAGCCTGGGGCCCAAGGACCCCCCATCACTCACCACCAAGAACACTCCCCACCTCCTGCCGTCACACACATGCCATGCTTACCCTGTTTGTTTGGTTAGTTGGACAATTTGAATAAAAAGTTGAATTGAAAAATTTGCATGAATTGCATAATGTTTTAATGTTTAGTTTGTTCTCCTTCACTTTAATAACAGAAACACTTGAGCTGCATGAACCTCCACAAGCTTGTGTAAAACCTGATGATCATGTGATTCAGCATGATTTGAGAATGATCTAACGAGATCTCGTGCTTCAATGGAAACAAGAACATCTGACCTTTTGTCCAACATGGTCAGTATCACAAATATGCTTATTCGATCAGTGACCTAGAATGTGTTTAATATCTTAAAGCAATAGTTTCTGACATTTTTACTCACCCTCGTGTCATTCCAAACTGGTTGTTATTTTCTTTGTGCAGTACAAAATGAGATTCACGGTTTTTAGTGACCAAAGTCTAGCAAGCTAAAGCATCATAGAAGAAGCCCATATAACGTGTGCACAATATTTCAAGTCTTCTGAAGTCATTTGATAGCTTTGTGTGTGATGAACAGGCTAACATTTAAGTCATTATTCAGACATAAGCTCCATATTGAGTTGCATGAATGATTTGGCTTTAATTTGGCATGTATGACCTCAGAGGACAGTACTGCATAAGTCGTAGAATGTACTGCATAAGTCGTAAAGACTATACATTTTGTCTATTTCAGAGTTTGACAATCTGCGGTTTACACAAACAGTCATTGTACATGCTTAAAATAAAGATTCCAAAAGTTTTTTTTTGTCCAGCAGTGCCATAGAAGAACCATTTTTGGTTCCCCAAAGAACCTTCCAGTCAACAGTCCTTAGAAGAACCTTAGTGTGAATCTTTGTCTAATAGAAAATAACCTTAATTTGTAAGAACATATTGAACAGGCACAATAAATTCATGATTTCCAATCAGTGAAAGAGCGATGGTGACTTTGCTAAAAAAAAAAACCCACTGCTGTTTTGTCCTCAGGGGCGGTCATTCCAGTTGAAAGACAGCCACTTGTTAAAATGAAAATCTTAGACGGGCATATAGACCTCAAATTAAAATTCTAGCACAGGAGCAGGTGAGACAATGTGAGAGGTCCTGATTGAAGCTATGCAAATGACAGTGTGTCCACAGTGAGTGGCAGCTCTTTCTGAGGAGACTAAGATGGCTTATTAAAGGTTTTCATTTACCCCTGACTGAGATTAATCACAGCACACACACACACACACACGGTTTCTCTTAGCATAGACGAGGTGCAGAGAGACCGAGCATAGAGATCAGGTGGTGACGGCAATGAAATGACAGGGGCTGCTCGACCTTGCCGGGAGAGAGATCACCCTTGGCTCTCTGTCTCCTGGTCTCTATCTCACTGTCTAATGCTCTGTTTATACCCAGCATGACCTTGTTCCTTTGAGTGACTGGAGGTCATTGATTGCGATTGGGATTGAGCATCTTTGAACAGTTTTGCATGGCCTGTGTTGCTGTGAAGTGACTGCAACAAGTGTGCCTGAGGGATAAATGTTCATTCAACTCTTCTGAAAATACCAGCGCAGACTCGCTAACGTGATTAACAGCATAATCACACTGACCAAAGTTAAGAGACTTAATTGAAATTTATGATTGCACATAATATAAGTATCCATCCATGCATTCATCCATGGAGGCTGGTCTTAGCCGGTGTCTCAGACTGGTTTGTTAGATGGTTTTAGAGGGGTTTCAGTCACTTTTTCAGTTGGTGAGGCTGGAAGATCAACTAGATCATCTGGAGACAAGTATAAAGCAGATTAGGGTGGCTTAAGGATTTTTTTTTTTTTAGCAGGGTTGTCTATTCTTTACACATTTACCCTGGAACAAACCATACCGTTTGCGCACCTCAAAATAGGTTTTTTGCTCAATTAAATCCTCTTTATTGTATTTTTAAATAGTTGTATGCAGTGTAAGGAAAGAAGTGCACAGCTAAATGGACACTGAAATACCCTTTCTAAACTGATTGATTGTAACAGTACAATCAATAGGTAGGGGAATCAATAACCAAAAAGTAAGGGAAATCATGGTTTGTCCCTACCAGTGTTAAAAAATAAACCTTGCCTGCAGCATTAAACAGTTTAAGCTTATGCTAGGATTGCATCAGAAACCAGTTAACACCATATTGAAATTTGGTCAATCTGGTCCTATTCTAGCATAAAACATAAATGAAGAAATACATACTCTTGTACTTGCGATGTGGAGCATTCGAGTCCTGTGTAACACAAGTCACGTTAAAAGAGCTTAAAAAGTAGAAGCCAGCTAAATTGCCACAGTTGCTTCAGCAAATGCATTTTTATCTCACGCTTGCATTTGTTAAAATTATTTGTATAGGTGATTTCTAAACTATTATGATACGTACAACAGCAACCAACATAAAAAAACGTTGCTAGATTCACATTCATCTGTTTCAGACAAAACTGAATGCTCTTTTATCGCCACTTATTGGATATTTTACGTTGAAACCAACATAATATCATTTTGCAGAAATGTCGCCACTGGCTTTTTTTTTTTTTTTTTTTTTTATGGGTTGTTTTCATCAGTATTATGTCCAAAGCTGTTGTTGCCTCAAACTAGCAAGTACATTATTTGGCAGGTCATCTAATTAGAGTGTTAGCTAAGCAGTGCAGAGCAAGGTTGTGGTCTTGTTTTTGAGGATCTGAGCTGTTAGCAACAAGGCTTGGAGGAACAATCTCAGAGAGCTGCACACTTGTCTTTGTAGCATAGTATAAATTCGTTATGCCAGCCACCGTTCAAACACACGTCTTCAGGGAGAGCAAAAGAGAGATGGGCGCCATGGATTGTGGCAGAATTCCTGGCTTCATGCTGGGTGCCTTGGCTGCCTTGGGTGGTTCTGGCCTGACTTTGGTCCAGGAGAGGATTTGCACACTGTTCTGTATTTGAAACATGTTCTGCTGGAGGTAAGGACTCCAGCTTGTCTCTCACTGTGAAATTTAAACCTAGCGGCCTTGGCTGAAAGTAGCTGTCCTCACTGTCCTCTGGGAGTAGCACTGTGCCTGCTGGTTTGCTCATATTGGTATGTGTGTTGTGTTTGACATCTAATTGTTTAGATCATTTATTTGTCCTTTATTTATTTGAAAAGACTAGCTTGAATTTCCATGTTGGTCCAGTATAGCTATGCTGGTGAAGCTGGTTTAAACTTTCTCTTTCAGGTGTGAATTTGAATGTAGTTAGCCACTCCCAACTGGAAGTTCAAATGGAATTTGAATAGGAGTGACGGGAAGTGGAATTTACTTAATTCTGGCAAATTAAGTGCTTTTTCTCCCTGGTCCATAAATATATATTTTTGTTCTATCTATCTATCTATCTATCTATCTATCTATCTATCTATCTATCTATCTATCTATCTATCTATCTATCTATCTATCTATCTATCTATCTATCTATCTATCTATCTATCTATCTATCTATCTATCTATCTATCTATCTATCTATCTATCTATCTATCTATCTATCTATCTATCTATCTATCTATCTATCTATCTATCTATCTATCTATCTATCTATCTATCTATCTATCTATCTATCTATCTATCTATCTATCTATCTATCTATCTATCTATCTATCTATCTATCTATCTATCTATCTATCTATCTATCTATCTATCTATCTATCTATCTATCTATCTATCTATCTATCTATCTATCTATCTATCTATCTATCTATCTATCTATCTATCTATCTATCTATCTATCTATCTATCTATCTATCTATCTATCTATCTATCTATCTATCTATCTATCGTTCTATCTATCTATCTATCGTTCTATCTATCTATCTATCTATCGTTCTATCTATCTATCGTTCTATCTATCTATCGTTCTATCTATCTATCGTTCTATCTATCTATCGTTCTATCTATCTATCGTTCTATCTATCGTTCTATCTCTGTGTTTAATAGTTAAAGCAGGATTCATTATTGGAATCTCAGCAGGAAGTAAAAGTTATTTCTTATACAACGGCACCTCAGAGCATTCCCAGAATTCCCCAGTAACATATTCTCCTTTACAGGTACGTGTGTAGCAGCCTTTCAGACACTCAATCATTCAGTATCCTCTCCATTATTCTCTCTCCACTATCTTTTTTTGTTGTTTCCCTGTCTTTCGCAAAAGCTCTCGCATTTGCCACATGACCGAATAACTGAATAGGTCAACAACAGCAACAGAGCGACTGAAATCCATTATCGCTTTGCACAGTTTCTCCAAACGGCACGCCTTGCAGCCAGCGAGCTGATGAGGCAGACTGAAGCGCACCAGAAGCCTCTCGCCTGACACTGAGAGTCTTCACTGATAAAATAACGAGCCGAGGCTGCAAAAATCATGCTTTATTCAGACCCTCAGCTATAGTCTACGCACCCTGTCAAACTTCTGCAAACCCCGTCTCCACTCCGGAGCTATTTATGAGTCTACTCTGCATGAATCCATTTCCATACGGTGTCTTGAGAGCAGGAGATAAAGGAATGTTGCAGGCCTACTTAACTGGAGATGGAGGGAGACCAGAATCACTTCAAAGTTGCCGTATCTAACGCAGAACTCTTGCTCTAGAAGATGAACAACAGGAAGTGCAGAGATGAACATAGACTCGCGCGCACACACACTCTGATGACTTCATCTCGTTAGAATAATTTGAGCAAGCTCATTATTTAGACATTATAACATGGCACCCGCCGGCCCCCCTGCTGTCAAAGACCCGAAAAACTATCCAAACACACATGCTGAAAAACGCTCACGTATTCCAGATCCTTCCTGCGGTGTTCAGTCTCCTCCTGTCAAAGACAACCATGACATCTCGGTGAAGAGAAGATGTGATGCCTGTGTTGAGCCCTGGTGCATGTGTGTATGTGTGATTGAGTGCCTTCTTTTCTTCTTCCTTTCGGGCATTCGCTGTGAGATTCTGTCATATTCAAATGAGTGTATGTGTTTTAACGTCAGATTGCCACAGTGCAACCAAAACACATCTGTCTGAATGTGGCTCAGGAGTGGTTGAATAAAATGTTGTGTTTGGGGTAAAAATGTTGTGTGTGTGTGTGCTCTTCATCTTGCCTGGCCTATTTCCTCTCCCTAACAACCTGGGAAACAACCTCTCAGGGGAGACAAACTACATCTCATCACAGGGATTCTCATTTTCTGTCTCTCTCTGTTCACTTCACATCCTTACATTCTGAGCCCTTCCCTAGCTTTTTTCTTCACCTTTTGCTTCTTTTTGTACTCTGTTTTGCCTTTATATCTCTTACTTTTTTAGTCTGCCTCCTTTCTTATCCGTTTTGTGCTAACTTTTAAGTGCAATGAACCCTTAAGAAACTAGTGATTGTGGGACTATAAAGCATCACTACTTTCCCACTGCATAAACAAATCCAAGATTGAGGAACAGTTTGAGTCGTTTTTGCACACAACTTAAAAACTGTTAACTTTAAAATTAACAATTAAAAATTGTTTGAATTAAATTAAGATATAAATAATGCGGAGAACACTCCACAAGTGTTTGCATAAAGTTAATGACCAAACTTATCTTTATAAAAGTTCACAATGCTGTTGCAGATGAAATATAAACATTGTTTCTTCAGGTTATATATTGATTATTAATCATTATTTTTGTCTCATCTATAATACTTGTGGCAGAGATATGTCTGATACAGTTCTTGAACAGGAATTTTCTTTTTGTTATTTTATTAAATTTGTGATTTTTAATGTTTTTCTTAGTGCTTGATTTGATTATGGTTACTAGAAAGAGACAGTGGCTTTTGTGCACTACAGTCTATTGCTTTTCCGTTACTTGCTATCTGTAGAGAATTCCAAAAAACATAACTTCAGATATTTCAAGCGAAAACATTACCTCTAGATCGATGAGTCACACCAGTTTTCTTATAGAGGAAGCTATATTAAGCTATTAGTAAGATAAGAAAAATAAGAAAATCTTCTATTCTTTTTAAATCCATATGCATTCATTTTTTGCTAATCTGCTCCACAATGGGATAGGAACTTTTTTTTTTTTTTTTTTTGGCGATAATGATTGTCTGTACGTTATCCCTTACATATTCCTTTTCAGCCTCCGTAAAGTGATGGGGGAAAGATATATAAGGAGGAGGTTTGAGAGCAGGTGTTGTTATCAGGTCTGCATTGAACACACCGAGAGAGCTGCTGTCTGCCAGACTCTGATTGTAGATGTTCTCTTTTCCTCTTGTTCGGTCTCTCTCTCAAGCTCTCTCTCTCCTCTGTTCGCCCTTTAAACAGGGATCCACTATGTGTCTTTCCTATCTCATTCAGAGATAATGCTGTACAGGACAGACACACACAGAGTAACAGTGGGAGAGTGTGTGATCTGTCACTGTCGATGCTCCTACAGTAGACTGGCCTGAATCATTTTCCACAGGAGAGAAGGGAAGGAAGCACAGCTAATGGATGCTTAGTCTGTTACAGTCTGTGCCGTGTGAAAACCATGAACTTCACTGCATGTTTGGAGCAACATGGCTCTGGTCCAAACCCTGAGCTGTCTACCTAGATAGAACCATATAACATACCATAACATAACATGTTTCGTATTAAATCTAAGAAAACATTCCATTTGTCTTTCCTGGTGTAAAAAAATATTTTCTTAATCAGTATTTTTGTCTTTTCCATTCTTGGCATTTTTTACTCATCAAGGGTCAGATTTATAACAGCTTATGCCAGTGCAAAATCAATCTATCTATCTATCTATCTATCTATCTATCTATCTATCTATCTATCTATCTATCTATCTATCTATCTATCTATCTATCTATCTATCTATCTATCTATCTATCTATCTATCTATCTATCTATCTATCTATCTATCTATCTATCTATCTATCTATCTATCTATCTATCTATCTATCTATCTATCTATCTATCTATCTATCTATCTATCCATCCTTTTTCCATCCATCCATCCATCCATCCATCCATCCATCCATCCATCCATCCATCCATCCATCCATCCATCCATTGAGATCATCTTCCCGTCAAAACAAACAGCAGTCAGTGAATCCACACATGGCAGCCAGATATAAACCAAAATCTGTGAATTTTCTTCAGGTGTTCAATGCAAGATGTGTAATACCATCTTCAAGGGCAAACCTGACCGTGCTAACCAGCCCACTCTGCCACCCTGATTGAATGAATGAATCATGAGTTGTGTTTTTGTGTGAGGCTAGATTTGGAAGAAAAGACAGCAAAGGAAAGGATGTGTTCTGAGGAACTAAGGAGGTAGAGAAAGAGAGGGAGATGAAGCAGAGGTCATGCTGTATTGTGGTGTCTCTAAGGCCCCATCCACACTACTACGTTTTAGTTTAGAAACGCAGACCTTTTGCTACGTTTGCACCTCCCGTCCACACTAAAACGGCAAAAACGAAGACCTAAAATGGAGAAGTTTAGAAACGCTGCGACCCCGTTTTGCGTTTTGAATCTCCGGAGGGCGTTTTAGTGTAGACGGGTCAAAACGGAGGACTTTAGAAACGATGACGCAGAAGGTCACGCTCGGCTCTCTGATAGGGTGTCATACAACGGAAGAAAACATACAAAAACAGCCTGGTCTACCAGTTACGTTAGTGCAAGTAAATTCTGCATTTCACAATGCTATAACTGCCTACATGCGCCGGAGGCAAGCTATTATTCCAGCGATCTGTGTGCAGCGTGATCTGTGTGCAGCGGCGGAATCGACCGTACATGGAGCGTCGGTTTTGGGTTCAGCCGGGAAGAACCAGCGCATGGTGGGATAATTTTATCAATGAAGTTGTAGTTCCTGAAGAATGGTGCGAAAAATGTTGAATGTCCAGATCGGCACTTATCAACCTCAGCGAAATCTGAGGAATAGTCAATCTGATTCCTGTTTACACCGGCACGCGCATGCCCAGTGTAGGTGAATGGTGACGTGATCCGCGTTTTCAGTCGTTTTAATGTGGACGGAGATCAGTTCTAATACGCAGCTAAAACGCTGGTGTGGACGGAGATCGTATTCGTTTTAATTCTCCGTTTCTAAACTAAAATGCAGTAGTGTGGATGGGGCCTAACATGCCTGCCGCTGCCTTTTGAGGGTATTGGTTGATATCGGCGTGACTGTCGACAGACCACAATTCCCTGACGACTTCAAAGTCATCTGCCTCAAATGCTGAAGGCATCAGCAGCGCTAGTATGAATAGAGACTGTGAATGCGCTGCCTCAGCTTATTGAAACTGCTTGAATTTTAACAAGCAGGGATCCCTATTTCAGCCGCTCTTTACATCCTGTCCTTCTGACCCTGGTATGCCTGCACTCATGCATTAAATATCTGGGTTTAGAAAACTAGAGATGAATCACTTCGTAAAAGTGCTTAAACACAGGGTTAGAGAGAAATGTACTTTTATAGCCACTTATTTGCTATAATATTTTTTTGATATTTTTGACTTGTTTTCCAACATTACTTAAACATCTTTTAAGCAAGATACATTTACTTGAGAAGTAAAATTGCTTAAGAAAATAAGGGCATTTCAGAGAATATATTGCAAATTAAATCTATTTTCCGTTCCTTATGCAAAGTAGTTTTTATTTTTCTAAGCACGTATGAATTTAGACATGTTTACTAGAAAATAAGACAAGAATATAAAGAAATTGCTTGCTATGTAGTTAAATGCGCATGGGACTAATATCTTTATATGTGCACAGAATGTGGGATGCTATTTATAATTCTCATATCCTTCGTAAAGTACAGTTTGAAACATGAGAAGGAAGCTTTTCTAGCATATTTTTAACTATGATAGCAAGGCAAATATGGCAATTACACACTGGTTTGGCACGCTGAGTCGTCAGAATTCTTTCGTTAGCTGCCTTGCTGTCTTTCTCTGACAGGCTGCTATGAGAACGCTGACACTAAATGCTTCTCTTAGCATGCTTACAACTTTTGTGCAGAAAACATGCAGTGCACGAATGAGGCTGTTTCTTTAGCTGTGGGGTCTGCAAGATTTTTTAAATGTTTTTGAAAGAAGTCTCTTACTGCTCACCAAGGCTGCTTATTTGAACACAAATACAGTAAATCAGAATCTGAAAGAGCTTCATTTGAAAGTAACAGTTTTCTAGTTGAATATATTGTAAAATGTTGAAAACAGTTGTGCTGCTTAATATTTTTGTGGAAACTGTGATGCATTTTCTTTCATAATTCTAATGAGTTCAAAAGAACAGCATTTATTTGAAATATAAAGTTTTTGTAACATTATACATGTCTTTATTGTCGCTTTCTTATAATTTTAATGCATCCTTGCTGAATAAAAGTATTAATTCCTTTAAAATATATTTTTTCTTTTTCAAATATTTAATCGGCTTTTCATAGTTTAAGCTTGGGTGTAGGGTAAAGCAAAAATATTTATCTATAAAACGCATTTGAAAAGTATTAAAAATAAGTGACGAAGGGATGGTGAAAACTTTCCGAAGCAGTTTAAATGTGACTTTCATGTAACAAAAAAGAGAGAAAATCAAATAAAAACCAAGCCCTGGAAAATAAAAGTAGCTGTAGTTGAAGAAACAGTGGATAATTTAATCACACTGGAATGTTTACGGAGCATATACACAGTGCATTCAGAATCGGTTTATGCCATGGCTCCAAACAATTAATTTAATTTAATGTTAGTTTTTAGTTCTCATCTACTTTGTTTGCTCTCTGTGTCATCAGAAATATCTTGTTCTTTCCGGTGTTTGTTGTTTTAGCAAGGTCAGAGTAATAGCATAAAAGCGTCTGCTTTCATTGTTAATTTGCTTTTTTTTTGAGAGAGCTTGCGATTTGTTTTTGTGTGTGTGTGTGTGTGTGTGTGTGTGTGTGTGTGTGTGTGTGTGTGTGTGTGTGTGTGTGTGTGTGTGTGTGTGTGTGTGTGTGTGTGTATATATATATATATATATATATATATATATATATATATTCATCCGTGTATCCGCGCGTGGGCAATGTGTTGACGTACCCTGAGGCTTGATCTCTGCATGTGGCATATTTTGGGCATTATGTGCACTCAGCCTCCACGGGGCTCAGGTGTACTTTCACTAACCAATTAAAAACCTGCAGAGAGGAAACCAATCGGGCTTCTTTTATTGTGCTTCTATCCTTCAGTGCCAAAGTGCCCTCTCTGTCTGCCCACACACCCTCCCACTGCCCTCACGGGCATATGTTCCTTACACGCTCCTGGGCACCACCAGGTACAGGTGCGGACGGGGCCAGAAATGGAAGAGCCCTGAAGGGTTTCATAACAGCCTGGGTCCTCGTGCTCTGACACACACGCATTGACTAAAAATGACCAGCCCCTGCAGTGTGGAGAGAAACAGGGCGTTAGATCACATCCAAGAGGAAGACGGGAGAGAAAGGAAGGAGAAACCGAGCTTCACAATTAACCCAAGTCGTACACTTCTAAAACACTTTAAACATTCTGTTTTGGTTTTCCTAATGCTATTATCATTCCTGAAAAAAATAAAATAAAATTTACATAGGCCTACTTAATGTACAACTTCAAGGAACATACATTTATAATGTTACAGTTTTTTGTTAGTGTGTTTTTTAACTGTCCACATTGAATATATTTGATTTATAACATAAAAAATAACTACTGTGGAAACTCTGCACAAATGTTCTGATGTTTTAAAAGATGCAGCACTGTAGAACATTGAGGAACTTACTCTCACCTTGAAACCACTTCAGCATTTACAGAAATTTTGCACTAATGTTTCTCCACATATAAGAAAACATACTAATACTAACATTACAAGATTGTTCCATCAGCATTCGTTTAACATGTTTAAGTCAACATAAAACTGCTTTATATATATCGTTTATTCAACTTAAACATATTTAATTTCAGTTAGTTGCCAAGGCAACATTTCTAATTTTTGTTTAAGATTTTAATCCAATTTATGTCTTATTTCAGCTTTATTTCAATTATCAAAGCAATTTGAAATAGCTTTAGTTTCAGTTTCAGTTAGATCGGGAGAAGTGTGAAACCAAGTGTGAAACCAGATCTAAGCAAGACCTTAAAGGGATAGTTAACCCGAAAATGAAAATTCTGTCATTATTTACTCACCCTCAAGTTGTTCCAAATCTCTATTTTTGTCTTTCTTCTGTTGAACTAAAAAGAAGATATTTTGAAGATTGTTGGTAATCAAACAGTTGACGGTAGCCATTGACTTTCTTAGTAGGAAACACAATACCATGGATGGAAGTCAGTGGCTACCGTCAACTGTCTGATTACCAACATTCTTCAAAATGTTTTCTTTTGTGTTCAGCAGAAGAAAGAAATTCATTTAGGTTTTGAAACAACATAAGGGTAAGTAATTGATGGCAGAATTTTCATTTTTGGGTGAATTATCACTGTAATGCAAGTTTGGAAATCTCCCCTTCTGAAAATTAAGTAAATTAACCTGAAAAGGAAAGCCACTGCAGAGGCCATATGTTCCTATCTTATACACAACCGTATATAAAGCCAACATTTTTGGAATGTTAGGTGAGGAGAAAACAAGAGAAAACAACTCTTTATTCTATTCTAGTCCTCTTCTTCTTTCCTTAACGTCGCTTGACAGGTGGTTTACTAACAAGCTGTGCCCCCGCTTGAACCCGTTACTGATTCACAGCAGACAACAGACTGTGGCCAGTCCACCTGATCTGCCCTGCGTCGGGCCGGTGACCCACTCCGGTATCTCACCTTTAACACACACTGTAGTCATCAATAAAAACACTTCTCACTTCAGGCACAGAACAATTAGAAATGACTGCCAGTCATTCAATTCACATTTATTTGTATAGCGCTTTCACAATACATATTGTTTCAAAGCAGCTTTACAGAAAGTGCATGTGTCTACATTACAGTTTAGAGTGAACTATTCTATGTTATTCTTTTCTTTCTTTCTTTTTTACTTTGTGATATGGACCTAAGGGTCTGAAATAAAGAATGAATGAATGAATGAATGAATGAATGAATGTTATCAGAGGTGGCTGTGTCAAAGTAATGTCCATATTTCAGAAATTGACAGTTCTAAGATGATACAAATCACGCAGCTAGCCAACATCATGTATTCATTTAAGGAAGAAACAATGAGCTCATTAAAGTAATTATAACAAGTTGTAAACATAATGAGATGGTTATGAGATGTATTATGTGAATGCTTGGCTAAACTGGGATAGTGTCTCTGAGCTTCGAACATCATCAGGAAGGCTTTTTCAGAGTTTACGCTCTTCCTTCTTTAGCGTACCCCTATGTACTACCGAAAGTCCAGAGTTTCGTGACCTTAAAGATTGGATGGATAGTAGGATGATAGACGATTGGTTCAATACAGGAGCTAAACCATGGCCTTATAGGTCAGTATCAATATTGTAATCAATACAGAACTTAATAGGTAACCGTGTAGAGATGATAAAATTGGTGTTATATGATCATATTTTCTTGACCTGATAAGAACTCTAGCATATGCATTTTGTACTAATTGTAGCTTGTTTATTAAGGATGCAGGACAACCAGCTAGTAATGCATTACATTAATCTAGTCTAGAGGTTATAAATGCATGAACCAACTTTTCTGCATAAGAAGGCTATTTTTGTAACATATGAAATATGATTTTTGAAAGACAAGTTTCTGTCTAATATAACACCCAGGAGTTTAACTGTAGAGGATGAAGTAACAATGCATCCTTCTAAATGCATTTGTAAATTGCAATTGTATTCTAAGAGATTCTATGTATACGGGTTTTTGGTCCAATAAGTAAAACCTCTGTCTTATCTGAATTTAATAGAAGAAAATGACAGGTCATCCAATGTTTTACATCTTTAACACACTCTGTCAACTTGGATCATTTAGAGATTTAATATATATATAACGGAGTATCATCGGCATAACAGAAATTAATTCCTTGTTTTCTTATGAAATTACCAAGCGCCAGCATATATATTGAGGGCCTAACACAGATCCTTGTGGGACTTTATAATTTACTGATGTTATTTTAGATTTTTCCCCGTTTAAATAGACAAAATGGTAAAGGTCTGATCTAAACCACCTTAATGCCTGTCCCTGAATACCAGTTATAGACACATGTACTATTGATCTTTTCTGCATGCTGCCAACATGTGCTTGTTTTTAGTCTTCTTAACAGTTCTGTAAGTCATTAACCCTCCCAATTATAGATCGTCTGACATTGGCTCTGATTGGCCAGTCTGATTGGCTGGCTTTATCTTGATTTTTATCAAAGTTGAAGCGGGATTTTGCCTGGAGTGTGGAGCATTTCTTTGTATTTTCAAGATTGCTCCATCACAAGCATTAAATGCATGTTAATGGACAAAATTAGCAAGAATCTAAGAATGTATTACAAAAATCACAATTAGCAGAACTATACAGATAAATGGAAATGAACTACACTACTGTTCAAAGTCGGTAAGATTTTACGTTAAGAGTATTTAAAGAAGACTATTGTGGTCACCAGTAGGCTGCAATTGTCAAAAATACAGTCAAATCTCTAATAGTGAAATACTATTACAATTTAAAATAACTGTTTTCTATTTTAATATTCTTTAAAATGTAATTTATTTCTGTGATGCAAAGCTGTATTTTCAGCATCATTACTCCAGACTACAGTGTCGCATCATCCTTCAGAAATCATCCTAATATGCTGATTACTTGCTTAATATTTTTGTGGAAACTCTGATATATATTAGGATTTCAGGATATTCAAAATAATCATTTGTAACATTATAAATGCATTTACAGTAGCTTTTGAAATGAAATTTAATGAAATTAATACAATTTAAAATAATTAATTTCTAATATATATATATATATATATATATATATATATGATCCAGTGTATATAGAATTAGAATTCCTGTAGCTCAAATAGAGCATGGTGCCAGCAATATTGCAAGTCTTAGATGTCTATAGTCTATTCAGAATGTTAAAGTAAGATTCTAACATGTTAAAACTCAATTATCATTACATGAGAAGTGGCCAGGTATATTATAAGGCTCTTCGTCATAGATCCTGTTGTCCAGCTCTAACGCATTAGTATAGTCTTCTCTAGCTCCCATAATCCACCTGTGTGTGGTCATGACGATTGGAGATCAATGTGAGTAAACACATGATATGGAAAAGATTGAGGCGGGAGGGTGAAGTCTCGACAGTAGCCAAAGCCATAACAATGTTGCCGTTGCAGACATAAAAGACTGTCTTAATGACAGAGAAGTCACTATTCGATTGGAGCCGGGGAGCGGACAGTCTGCTGATGGGTAAGAGAAGAGCAGAGGGGAGGGAAAAGTAGAAACAGAGTGAAAGGAAGAGGGGCAGAGAGGGAACATTGAGGTGTCTGAAGTCCATATGCCAAAGGCGTGCATTCACACCCATGAAATATTAACCACCGGTTTTGGATATTGAGCGTCAAACCAACAGGGGGTGAAACCTCCTGTGGCAACGTGCTGCGACACAAACAGCCGGTCTATGGACTCTCAGCACTCTTGCATAGGGTCATTCTTCAATAAATAACAAGAATCATAAATTGCACAAGAATAAAAGCTGGTTTTGAATAGTTTTGCTCTTAAAAGTCTGACCGTGTTTTTGACAACTCTATTAACTTGTGAGATTTGTGTTAGGTTGCTGTGAGATATGGTTCATTTTTACCTTCTTGGCAAGTAGGTTGTACTGATACCATTTTTTTGGCCGAGTAGAAACGAGTATCATTGTGAAGACTGTGAAGCATGTTTCTTTCTCCTTTTTTTGTAATTAAAAGAAACAGTTGTTGAAAGAAAGGACATTAGAAATGTATATTCTATGTACTTTTTGCATGCACGCACAACTGTGAGTGAATATATGGTAACAGCAACAAATCAGAATATTAGAATGATTTCTGAAGGATCATGTGACACTAAAGACTGGAGTAATGATGCTGAAAATTCAGCTTTGCATCACAGGAATAAATTACATTTTAAAATATATTTTAATCAAGTTATTTTAAATTGTAATAATATTTGTATAATATTGCTGTTTGATTGTTCAAATAAATGCAGCCTTAGTGAGCATAAGATACTTATTTCATTAAAAAACCTTGCAAACTCTTACTTCAACAATAAAAACGAACAAAACAATTAAAAACACAAATGTGATGTTTATCCAAAGTCATTTTTGCTTATTTGTATGGTTGAATTGAATCGTCAAAAGTCAGCAGCAAATAGGCCTACATTAGTTAAAAAAAAGTGAGATAAGATTAAATACATAAAGGATATTTGTGTTATTTAAAATATTTAATTATATTTAATTAACACAACACCTCTGCACTTTACTCCCAATTTCTCTCAACATGGCGAAAAACGAAGTAACTTTTGTTAATCATTTGAAAAAGTAACTCAGATATTTTGTGGTAAATTTAAAAGTAATGCATTACTAGTTACTTGGGAAATGTAATCTGAGTACGTAATTTGCATTATGTCATGCATTACCTGAATTCTAGGACAATATTTGGCTTAACTTGTGTCCCCTGTATTAGACAGGTCAATTGTTGCATAAGCATTTACAAAATGGTCAGTTTTCTATGCAGCTTATGTTTCGCATATTGTCTAGTCTATGCCGTTTATGGCCAAATTAATACATTTAAAATCTGGGTTCTGAAGCAAAACCAGTTGAGATCCACCAATTTTGGTAAGAGGTTAAGATATAAAAGTCTGGGAATCCAAGTTCTGAATCATTTTTCTGCCCCCATTTTTTCCTTCTTTCTTGATTGTTAAGAAACAAAGTATTTCCAGTCATGCTTTAGATGTGTAAACCTTTAGCACATGCTGTCAGTCACAGCTAAGCAATGATAAAACACTTTTCCACATCACAGACTGCAGTTCCTCACATGGAGCAACATGCTAATGTCTCACCAGCTCGGGCTGCACATGACCCGCCAAATCACTGAACTGGATAGATTCCTTGTTCTTTCTCTCTCTGACTTTCTCAGAATGATCGATGGTCATCTCCTTGTGAAAAGAAAGGGAAAAGCCAGAGCATCAAGCACTTTCACTCTCCATCAATGACACCTTTTCATTAGCAGACAGCAGTTAGAACACAGACGTCTTTTTCCTGTCGGTTTGATGCTCTCTGCTCCACTAATCGCTTCTGAAAGGGGACACAAAGAAGGAAAATTGGGGTTTTACCTTAACAGATGTATGAATTGCTCAGACTCTTACCCTGACACTCATTTTCTCCTTCTCCTCATCTCTGCTGTCTTTCTTTCAGCTCGTGGCATTCAATTTATTTAAATCATAGAGTCCCTGTGCCGAACACTCTTCATCTGTTTGTTTGTGTCCATCTGTCTGTCTGTACATCTTTCCGTCCTGTCACACTCAATCTTTCCAGGTGTGTGTGCACATTGTAGAACTCTCCGAAAGGCTCCTTGTTTGCCAAAATAAATAAATGATGAACAGGAGGGAGGTGGAAAGCATAACGAATGCTGTCAGCAGAAAAAAAAATCCAATTTGAGGCGATGTCTATAGAGTATGGTGGCTGAAAGTGGTGAATGTCTCTATCTCTTTTTTTTTCTGTATCTATTTTTTATTTGCCTGTGAAGTATAACCAATGCATTACAAAACACATTACCAGTGCTTTATTCTCTTCTCTCAACCTCAGCATGTCTGGTATTAATTCTGCTGCCAGCTCGCTAACATGTTTGGAACAAATAATATAAACAGAGGGTGGATGAGTGCTATTAGAAATTAAAGAAGCCAAGAGGACGAAAACTTGAACTTTTTGGCAAATGCAACTTAATCCACAAATTAAAAAAAAAAGTTTTAAAATATAGAAATGATATTATTATATAGTGTATGTAATAAGTTCTCTATAAATCAAGGTTAGGGCAAAGTTCTGAATTGAAGACCTGTTTCCCTTTGAATTCATGTGATTGAATTTTAATTGAACTGACCACATCAAACTGGATGTTGTATTGGAATTTCATTTGGAGTGTCAAGAAATAGCAGGGGCGTAGAATTTGGTAGGGACGCTAGGGACGTGTCCCTACCAATATCCAGTGACACTGATTTTTCCCTAGCAATAATTTCGATCAAAAATTAAAATATATTTATATATAATCACTGTTGCCTAGTTGGGTCTTGTGGGTTTTATGTATTTCTTATTTTATTTAACCAGGAAACATCTCATTTAGATTAAAATCTCTTACAAGAGCGTTCTGAGAAAAATGCGCTAATCCTGGAACACAAACGGTTAATAGATCTAGGTCCCGCCTCCTGAACACACATCACTAAACTGATTGGCTTTGTGTCTTCTTTCTAACTTGTGAGAGGCTGTAGTTACATTTGGTTGTGCGAAGCGGCAATGGTTCTCCAAAGGAAACTAGATGCGGTAAACTAGTATTCTACAGTTCTGTGCACAAAAATACGGGACAAATCGCGTCAAATAATGATTCGGGGACAGTTCAGTTTTTACAATATAATGTATGACAATCGCAGGATAAGTGGCAAACATAATCGTTAGTGTGTACGCGCAAAGAGCACTGAAACTTAGTAAAAACATCACTTAGTATGATTTATAAGCCGTTTTCCAAAAAAGGGAAAAAAAGAAAAGAAAATACCCACAAGGACAAGATTTTCGTATATTGCCATTTTTGTAGGGACAAAGAATGTCCCCACAATGTCCCCATAAGATGGCAATATATATATATTTTTTGAAAACAGCTTATAAATCATACTAAGTGAAGTTTTTAGAAAATGCAGAAAGGTACCTGTGATAGGGTTAGTGTAGGGGGATAGAATACACAGTTTGTACAGTATAAAAATCATTATGACTATGGAAAGTCCACATTAAACATGAAAACACAAAATTGCTTGGTCTGTTGAAATGAGAGGTCTGTTTGATCAAGTTGAAACCCTTGTCATCCCTGTCTCATCAGCTGAGGCTGAAATAAGTTTCATTGCTCTTAGGAGACTGAAAACATGGCTCAGAACAATGGCACAAGTTGCTGTGTGTCATGTTCAACAGGACAAACTGGACAGAAATTATGTGAAACAAATATGCCAAAAGTTCATTTCTGTTAATGGGATAGTTTCCTTAAAAAAATGAAAATTCTGTCATCATTAAGTTGTTTCAAATCAGTTTCTTTCTTCTGCTGACCACAAAATAAGTTATTTTGAAGAATGTTGGTAACTAGACAGACAGTTGATGGGCCCCATTGACTTCCATAGTATTTTTTTTTCTTACTGTGGAAGTCAATGGGGTCCATCAACTGTGTGATTACCAACATTCTTCAAAATATCTTCCTTTGTGTTTAGTAGAAGGAAATTCATAAGGGTTTGAAACAACTAGTGGGAAAGTTTTCATTTTTGGGTTAACTATCCCTTTAATGACAGATGCAGACATGTGTTTGGCTTTTTCAAAAAGCAAGGAACAAGACCGTATTGCCCTATTGCATTGCACTATGAACGGAGTAAAGTTAAGTCTCTGTTATACTCCCTTCTTGTCTTTAATAGTTACTATAGCATTACAGAATTCATTAACGTATTGTTAAGGTCAATATAGAATAACAACCTTAATATTATCCTATTAATTTCCTGATTCCTCAGCTTCTGGGAATGTCCCCACCAATCTCAAAACCAAACCTACGCCCTTGAGAAATAGAATTTACAAAATTGCAACTGAAAGAAATTCAACATAGATCATGCATTCTGGGAAATAAACTGTTCTTATACTGGTCCATTAAAGGTGCATTGTGTAATATTTAGGAGGATCTGTTGACAGAAATGCAATATCATATACATAACTATGTTTTTAGTGGGGAATAAAGACCTTACATAATGAACTGTCATGTTTTTAGTACCTGAGAATGAGCCATTTATATATACATACACCGTGGGTCCCTTTACATTGAAATAGCCATTTTGCGCCTACTTGTTTCTACAGTAGCCCTAATCGGACAAACGTGTTTCGTCACTATGTTGTTCTTTGTGCAAATAAGCTAGCTAAAGTCAGTGAATAAAACACTGACACAATGATGAACAAGTAACAATAATATTCGCAATAACATATCGTTTTACTGAATAATCAAGTAAACCGAATTTCTTAATTTATCTTTGTAAAGAAACCTCATTGCTTAACTGGCTACTCTCTGGCCACCGTAACTTCTGTTGGTTGCAATTCACAACTTCACTACTAGATGTCGCTAAATATTACACAGTGCACCTTTAAATAAGAGTAAACTTATAAAATATAATGAAACAAGTTGAATACAGTTTTCTACAGTCTGTGTGTAAGGCCTGTATAAGGAGTTTTTAAACTTACGGTATCAAGGCTTTCTCAAATCAACAATTAAAATTTGTCTCAAAAGTCTTAGCTTGTCTACTTCATAGTTATGAATAGTTTTTAATTCATTATAACTCTACTGCTTTAAATTTAAATTTGTAATGCAATTCTGCATCCTGTTTACCAATTAAATTCAAACACTGGAGGAAAAAAACTCATGATATGATTCCGTTTATGGTGTAGATCATAGATCATAAACCTTTGATGAGTGTTTGTGTGTGTGTGTGTGTGTGTGTGTGTGTGTGTGTGTGATGTTGTCATAGTGATGTGTGTACATCTCCCAGGTCCTTTAGGAGAAAACAAGAACTGTAAAGACTATAAAGATGTTTGGAATCTTGGTTCCCTTTCGTTGTCACTCCGAGTTACGTCGGATGACGACGAATGGGGTTTCGCTTAGAAAGCCTATCAGCTTCGAGTATTACAAAACGAGCCTATGGCAAAGAAATGCCATGGGTCTGCGGAATTTGCATGACGTAACTCCGCCCCACCTCGTGGGTATAAAAGGAGGAAGTCCGCAACAGCAGTTTATGTTTTCGCTTCGGAGCCAAGTGTATTCTTCTCTCCACAAGCCATCTCTGAATTGTCAGCTTTACAAACGAGTACCTCGAGTGTTGGTGTGACGGCGATCTACGGTGAGCGCGTGCTTCCTGCTGATCTGTTGCAGTGGTCTGCCAGTCGGTGCGTGTCTCCCCGGGTGCTTCAACACTTGAGTTTTCTCTCACTAAAAGAGCTTGCACGCGGCACGTCTTTTTAAAGACGGCTCGCCCGTGCATTTCAAAAAAAAAAAAAAAAAAAAAATGAATGGTGCGGCAGCTTGGTATCGGACTCTGATGGGCACGAGCGTTGTCTAGTATGTTTGGGCTTGATCATGCTAGAGCAGCGCTCGTGGATGACTCATGTTTTCTCCATGGAAACATGATCATCGCGTCATTAAGGTCGAGACTCGGTGAACTCACATGAGTGAGAGTCCCCTCATCCACCCCCCGATCTTCGGCTGGTGGCCAGGGTGACCTGAGGGTTTCGGTCTGGAACAAGGCGCCGACTATGTGTCCGCGACCCCAGCCCCCCTCTTCAATGACGGTGCCCGCTAGTGAACAGGTGATTCCCACGGGTCTACCCTCTGGTGGCCCGTGTGTTTCATTTGAAGCTACAGAGGATGATATTATGTTTGTAGCAGCTTCACTAGGTGGGTTTGATTTTCCTGGAAGTGACGACTCGTCGAGTCTGATCCGGAGATGACGGCCATGCTTTCCCGGGACGATTGGTTTTTGGGTGAGGCCGCCGACCCTCGTCCACGGCAAACCCCAATACCGTTCTTCCCGGACGTGCATGATGAGATCAGGGGCCATTCGCTGATCTCATCCGCCTTTCCTGCCCTCGATGGGGCCGCTGCCCGTGGGTACACTGGGGTTCCCCCGGCTGAACGCTCTGTTGCGATGCTATGTGTCCTCAGAGTGCTTCTTCTCGGCGCAATCCTAAGCACCCGTCCGTGGCCTGTAGTTTTTCGTCTACGCTTGTGGCGAGATCCTATAGCGCCACGGGACTGGCGGCCGCCTCACTGCGTGCCATGGTCATTCTGCTGGTCTACCTGACCCAGATGCTCATGGACCTGCACGAGGGCGGGACTGACTCAGGGCTCTTCACTGAGCTGCGCGCCGCCACTAACCTTGCTCTCCGAGCGACGAAAGTGGCCGTACGCTCCCTGGGTCGGGTGATGCTCACCATTCGGTGGCCGTACCTGTTTGATGTGCTGGATGTCGCGCGGACCCGTCTGTCCGACATTCCCACATCCCAGGTCGGCCTCTTCGGCGGTGCGGTTGAGGGCTGGCCCAACAGCTCTCAGCCGTCCATGAGCAGACTGACGTTGATTCTGTCCCGACGGCCCCGCCGTCCGCTCAGATCCCTCGGTCTGCCCACCGCCAAGGGCGCCCTCCCCGGCTCCAACCCTGCCCGTTCACCCGGGCCGGCTCTGGGGGCCACGGGCGGACGCCACAGCCCTCTCTAGCCCCGCCCCCCGCTACACGCCGGGTAAAGCGGCGCTCCTGAGACGGGCTCCTCGGGGATGGAGCAGGTTGAGGTCGACTCTGTCCCGACGGCCCCGCCGTCCGCTCAGGTCCCTCAGTCTGCCCACCGCCGAGGGCGCCCCCCCGCGGCCGGGTTAGGTGGCGCTCTTGAGAGGGGCTCCTCAGAGATGGGACTCAGTTCTTTCCAGGAGTTGGGAGCAGGACCACTCCTTTCCCCGGTGGAGGGCCGGGGAAGTATCCTTATTCGCAAAGAACTGACTCTCCTGTCTCTGAGCACACAGAGTTCTCGGACGACACAGAGCGCCGCCCTCTAGCCGTGCTCTCCTCGTCCCCCTCTGTCCCAGAGGTCGTTGACACGGCGTGCCGTCCACGGACCGCTTCGCCCCGTCCCCCTCTGTCGCCAGACCCCTGGCAGAGCAGGCCCCCACGGGACGACCAGCCTGGTCCTCCCCTGGCCTCCTCTGCCAGGGCGCGGTTGCTAACTGTGCCCCCACACCGGGCCGCTATGCCGTCCACGTCTGGGCCAGTTACTCCGCTTCGCTGCCCCTCCGGGGGGACGCCTGTCGTCGCGTGATCCCGCCGGTTCAGTTCCTGGGAGCCTGGCTAGAGCTTCCCCGTCTGTCCCGCTGGATCGCGCGCTCCGTCAGGCTCGGCTTGCGATTCAGTTCGCACGGTCTCCTCCCCGCTTCAGGGGAGTCCGCTCCTCTTTGGTCGGTGGCAAAGCCCCCGTCATGAGAGCAGAGATTGCCACCCTGCTGGCGAAGGGTGCAATCGAGACTGTCCCTCCAGCCGAGATGAGGTCCGGGTTCTACAGCCCCTACTTCATTGTCCCCAAGAAAACCGGTGGGTTACGGCCAATCCTGGACTTGCGCGTGCTGAACCGCTCCCTTCACAGGCTGCCGTTCAAGATGCTCACCGCCAAACGCGTTCTCGAATGCGTGCGGCCCCAGGATTGGTTTGCAGCGATCGACCTGAAGGACGCCTACTTTCATGTCTCCATTCTTCCTCGACACAGACCGTTCCTACGGTTTGCTTTCGAGGGGCAGGCATACCAGTACGCGGTTCTCCCTTTCGGGCTAGCCCTGTCTCCTCGCACCTTTACGAAGGTCGTCGAGGCTGCCCTTGTTCCCCTTCGGGAACACGGGGTTCGCATCCTGAGTTATATCGACGACTGGCTGATCCTAGCTAACTCTCGAGATCAAGTTTTCGAACACAGGGACCTAGTGCTCCGGCACCTAGCTCGTCTGGGCCTTCGGGTCAACTGGGAGAAGAGCAAACTTTGCCCCGTGCAGAGGATCTCTTTTCTCGGTATGGACATCGACTCGGTCGCCATGTCCGCGCAGCTTACGAGCGAGCGCGCGCAATCACTGCTGACTTGCCTGAGACATCTCAAGAGCAAGAGTGCGGTTCCACTGAAACATTTTCAGAGGCTCCTGGGGCATATGGCATCTGCAGCCGCGGTCACGCCGCTCGGATTGCTTCATATGAGACCGCTTCAGCTTTGGCTTCGCGACCGAGTCCCGAGGTGGGCATGGCAACAAGGCACGCTCCGAGTACCAGTTACTCCGACCTGCCGTCAGTTCCTCACCCCGTGGTCGAACCTCAGTTTTCTCAGGGCGGGTGTCCCCCTGGAACGAGCTTCCCAGCATGTTGTGGTCTCCACAGATGCCTCCACCACGGGCTGGGGCGCCATGTGCAATGGACATGCTGCTGCGGGCTCCTGCACAGGACCCCAGCGGCTATAGCATGTCAATTGCCTCGAGTTGTTGGCAGTACGCCTTGCCCTGCACCGCTTCCGGGCGTTGCTCAGGGGTCAACACGTACTAGTCCGCTCAGACAATACCGCTACTGTAGCGTACATCAACCATCAAGGTGGTCTACGCTCCCGCCGTATGTCACAACTCGCCCGCCACCTCCTCCTGTGGAGTCAGAAACATCTGAGGTTGCTTCGAGCCATTTTCATTCCCGGAGCCCTGAACTGTGCAGCCGACGAGCTCTCACGGCTTCAGCCCTCCCTGGAGAATGGCGACTCCATCCCCAGTCGGTTCAGCTGATTTGGGACCAGTTCGGGGACGCACAGATAGATCTGTTTGCCTCTCACGACTCGACCCATTGCGCCCTGTATTTTTCCCTGACCGAGGGCACGCTCGGCACGGATGCACTGGCGCACAGCTGGCCGCCGGGCCGCAAATATGCATTTCCCCCAGTGAGCCTTCTTGCGCAGACCTTGCGCAAGGTCAGGGAGGACGAGGAGCAGGTCATTTTGGTCGCGCCGTATTGGGCCGGCCGGACCTGGTTCTCCGAACTTGCACTCCTCGCGACAGCACCTCCCTGGCCCATTCCTCTGAGGAAGGACCTTCTTTCTCAGGGACGGGGCACCCTGTGGCACCCTCGCCCCGATCTCTGGAGCCTCCACGTGTGGCTCCTGGACGGCTCGAGGTAGGTTTGAGTACCCTACCATCACTTCCGCTAGAGCGTCGTCCACGAGACACGTCTATGCGTTGAAGTGGAACCTCTTCTTCGACTGGTGCTCTTCTCACCGAGAAGACCCCCGGAGATTTACATTTACATTTACATTTACATTTATTCATTTAGCTGACGCTTTTATCCAAAGCGACTTACAATTGCTATATTTCAGAGGTCGCACGCCTCTGGAGCAACTGGGGGTTAAGTGTCTTGCTCAGGGACACATTGGTGTCCCACAGTGGATTCGAACCCGGGTCTCTCACACCAAAGGCGTGTGTCTTATCCACTGCGCCATCACCACCCGCAGATGCTCGATCAGCGTTGTGCTTTCCTTCCTTCAGCAAGGGTTGGAGCGAAGGCTGTCTCCCTCCACCCTTAAGGTCTATGTTGCCGCCATTGCCGCACATCATGACCCCGTCGAAGGTAAGTCGGTAGGGAAGCACGACCTGGTCATCAGGTTCCTGAGAGGAGCGAGGAGACTAAATCCTCCTCATCCTCCTCTCGTTCCCTCTTGGGACCTCTCAGTGGTTCTAACTCCCCTGAAGAGTGCTCCCTTTGAGCCCCTGCAATCAGTTGAGCTTAAGTTCCTGTCAATGAAGACAGCGCTCCTGGTTGCACTGGCCTCCATCAAGAGGGTAGGGGACCTGCACGCATTCTCCGTCGACGAAGCGTGCCTGGAATTCGGGCCGGCCTTCTCTCACGTGATCCTGAGACCCCGGCCCGGATACGTGCCCAAGGTTCCTACCACTCCCTTTCGGGACCAGGTGGTGAACCTGCAAGCGCTGCCCCCGGAGGAGGCAGACCCAGCCTTGGCACTGCTCTGTCCAGTACGCGCTCTTCGCGCCTATGTAGACAGGACGCAGTGTTTCAGGACCTCAGACCAGCTCTTTGTCTGTTATGGTGGGAAGCTGAAGGGAAAGGCTCTCTCCAAGCAAAGTTTGTCTCACTGGATGTGGACGCCATTGCTTTGGCATACCAGCAGCAAGGCCGACCGTGCCCCCTTGGTGTGACGGCCCACTCCACCCGGAGTGTGGCATCCTCTTGGGCTCTAGCGCATGGCGCCTCGCTAACAGACATCTGCAGAGCTGCAGGCTGGGCGACACCTAACACATTCGCCAGATTCTATAATCTCCGAGTGGAGCCAGTGTCCTTCCATGTACTCGCTTCAACTAGCTAGTACCAGACCCGCTCAGGTGTCTTCGCTTGCTCGCCATTCCACTCCACGGACTGGATACGTGCGATATTCTCCTCAGGTGAGCTTCCCGAAAGCCCTGAGTTCCTCCAGCACTCCTGACGTCGGCGCCAGTGTCTCTTGCCTGCGCGTCGGCTAGGTGCCTCCCGTGTGCATGGTCCCTCCCCTGAGCGACCCCCACATGTGTATTTCCACTGTAAGCCTCTCTGAGCATGTGTCTTTCCCTTGGCAAGCCACCTTGCCACCCCTGGGGTTGAAATATTCCACCTGCGGCTGGACACCCCTGTGTTCTCCATATGTTTCCTTCGGGTCATATGTGTATTCTCTAAGTCCCCCCCCCCTCTGGGTTGGCATTAATTCCATACTTCCCCTAGCTTGGGAAATGCTTCCCAGTGTACCTTGGTATTCCTGTGTTAAATTGAGTCCTTCGTCCTTCTATGTCAGGGACCTCGATTTACGCAGGGCACTGGAAGACAGCTGGGAAGGTGGCGTGATTAAACTGGTAACCCCATTCGTCGTCATCCGACGTAACTCGGAGTGACAACGAAAGGGAACGTCTCGGTTACGTATGTAACCCTCGTTCCCTGAGTAGGGAACGGAGACGTTACGTCTGCCTGCCACTTTCCGCTGTACCGCGGGGATCGCCTGAGCTCAGTCTTGGCTCCTCAGCGAAGAAACATAAACTGCTGTTGCGGACTTCCTCCTTTTATACCCACGAGGTGGGGCGGAGTTACGTCATGCAAATTCCGCAGACCCATGGCATTTCTTTGCCATAGGCTCGTTTTGTAATACTCGAAGCTGATAGGCTTTCTAAGCGAAACCCCATTCGTCGTCATCCGACGTAACGTCTCCGTTCCCTACTCAGGGAACGAGGGTTACATACGTAACCGAGACGTTTTCCATGATTTATGGGGACTTTCCATAGACATAATGATTTTTGATTCTGTACAACTGTATATGCTGTCCCCTAACCCTAAACCTACCCACCTCAGAAATCTTTCTGCATTTTTACATTTTAAAAAAACATCACTCAGTATGATTTATATTCCTCATGGGGACCAAAAAAAGTCCCCAAAATGGTTATCAGGACCGTACACACACTTTCCATAGACATAATGATTTTTATGCTGTACAAACTGGTTCTATCTCCTACCCCTAAACACAACAATCACAGAAAATATTATCTTTTTACATTTAAAGAAAACAAACAAACATCATTTAGAATGATTTTAAGCTGTTTTCCTCATGGGGACCAAAAAATGTCCCCACAATTTACAAAAATTCAGGTATTATATCCTTGTGGAGACACCTGAATCACATACACATACAGGGACAGATTATTAATCGATAAAGACTTATTTCCACGTGGTTCCTTGCACAATAATATATTATGACCTCAAAACACTTTTCATGTAAAAGTACATGATTTGTAAACTAATGCATTTTGACATTTTTATTACTTTTTTACATTAATGCATTTTACATTTTATTATTTTACTTTTACATGTACATGTAAAAGTACATGATTTGTAAACTAATGCATTTTGACATTTTCATTACTTGTCCAGCTCCGTATCGTATGTATGGCTTTGAAAAGTGTCTTGAAACAGGCAAGAAGCAATGTAATATAATTTTGCAGAAATATCGCCACAGGCACATTTTTCCAATGAGCCTGTGTTGTAGAAAAACATGCAATGAGTTCTAGACTCCTTCATCAATAATGTTGAAGTCAGAGAAATATCACCAGGTTTGTTTTTTGCTGTCTGAATTGTCCTTAACTTGCTTTGCTGCATCAAGTAAACTCATCAAAGCACTGAAGTAATAATTAGGACTAATTATCTGATTGTATGTATCACTGCAGTGGGATTTGCTTATCATTTTTCCAGGTGTTTACCAGTCTTTATAACATATAAAACCATAAATGTCATGCTGTAGAACATTGATGTTTTTACTGGCATTCCCAGTGATATTTCGTTCAGTATGCCACATCACTTCTATGAGTTTTTACCTGCTCTGTTGAATGTTGCCTGAGCAGAATCAGTCTGGAGGATCTTTTTCAGATAGTGACTGTGTGTTGGATCCGTTTAGTGTGATGGATTTGCTGGACACTCTGCAACGCTGCATCCAACTACTGCTGTTCTGCAGAACTGTAAACTGCTGTGCCGGCCATGTTGCTGTGTTACGTTGTGCTGTAATGAGAGTCCGGAAACACCAGGGAAGATGATAAGCAAAAGAGTCCCTGCTGAAACCTCCAGGTTAGGACATGAATCTTGAATTTCCATGCTGGTCCTAAACTCATTTATGTGGTGGACCAACACAGCTAGGCTTTTCCCCTGTAATACTGTGTGACACTAGTAAACCAGCATGGTCTTTCTGATGAAGATGGTTGTCTAAAACCTGACGCAAACCAGGTCACAGCATAAACTTGCCTGATTATAATGGCTAATATTCTGCTAACGTTGTTCAGAATGTTCACATAACCAGGAATAAACGTTCTTAGGTAGTTTTGATATGTCAAGTCAAGTCAAATATATTTATATAGCGCTTTTCACAATACAGATTGTATCAAAGCTGCTTCACAGTATCAATCAAAAGAACTTAACAATGTTTGTTTATTACTGGAAAAAAAAACATTCAAGTTTGGTAGAGCTGATCAATGGTATGATTGGTTAATTAATTTGAATATCCCCAACTGAGCAAGCCAAAGGCAACAGTGGCAAGGAACCGAAAAACTCCATCCAGTGACCTAATGGTGTCCTAAAACTCCATCAGATGACCCAATGGAGAAAAAAAACCTTGGGAGAACCCAGGCTCAGTCGGGGGCCAGTTCTCCTCTGGCGTTTATGAACTAGAGGCCGAATTTACAGTAACTGTAAGATAAAAAATTGATATGAATGCCTGGTTACATAGATGCGTCTTCAGTCTAGTTTTAAACTGGGAGAGCGAGTCTGATCAATGAACAATATCAGGAAGGCTATTCCAGAGCTTCGGAGCTAAATGTGAAAATGCTCTGCCTCCTTTGGTGGATCTGGATATCCTAGGAATGACCAGAAGCCTCGAATTTAGTGATCTTAAAGAGCGCGATGGATTGTAAGGCGATAGAAGATCCGTTAAATAGACTGGAGCTAAACCATTTAGAGCTTTATAAGTCAAAGCAATACCTTGTATTTAATACGGAACTTTATAGGTAACCAATGAAGTGATGATAAAATCGGTGTTATATGATCATATTTTCTTGATCTAGTAAGAACTCTAGCGGCTGCATTTTGGACTAACTGTAGCTTGTTTATTGAAGATGCAGGACAACCAGCTAATAAAGCATTACAGTAATCTAGTCTTGAGGTCATGAATGCATGAACTAACTTTTCTGCATCAGAGACTGATAGCATATTACGTAGCTTAGCAATGTTTCTAAGGTGGAAAAAGGCTGTTCCCTTACGAAGGGAACTCAACGATGCGTCGATCGACGCCATGGGAACGCCCCCAGCGTGACTGCGTCTGAAGCATCTATGTCAACTAGTCCAATGGAAAGAATGAGCGTCACGGGCGGGTGACGTCATGACCAGGAAATGATAAAAGCACATCCGGTGCAAACCGGCATTAGCTTCTGTTGCCTCAGCAAGCGATCTGTGTTATACTGTCTCTGTCTATTTATTGTTGTCTGTTGCAATTTATTCGGAAACGTTATGGCGAAACAAGTGTACAAGCAGTGTGTTCCTCCCTGCCCGCGTTATTTAACGGGTGGGGACACACACGAGCTTTGTGTCATTTGTTTGGGAGTGGAGCATGCGGTCTCAGCCTTCGAGGAGGCTGAGTGTCAACACTGTGAAATGCGAATACCGCTCCGCATGCTCCGCTCTCGCCTGTCACTCTTTGATGTAAAGAGTGGGCAGGCTCGCGATCCTCAGGGATCAGGACCCGCGTCTGCCGATGCGGCGCGGAGAATGCATTCCTGGGGATCGCGGAAGGATCTTTCGGAGGGGTTGGAGACGGGTCTCTTGGCCTTTTCTCCTTCCTTACCCGGAAGATCCAGCGCTCTCCCCCCGGTGTCGGAAGCACGCTCTGCGGTTTCTTCCGCCCGGGGAGAGAGCCCTACATTACTTCAATGCTCTTCCTCCGAGGAGGTCGAAGTTATGAGTATGGAGAGTGAAAGCACACACAGGGGGGAAAAAGATTCACAATTTATTTCCCCAGAATATGATGAGCTGGTGGATGTTGTGTCACGGGCTGTAAAAAATTAAATATTGTATGGCCATCTGAGAATAAAGGCGCTCGTCCTAAAAGTAAATTAGATGAGCGCTTTTTATCATCCACTACATTATCTCCACCACGAGAGCTTCCCTTTTTTCCCGATCTTCACAATGAAATATCGAAATCGTGGAATAAACCTTACTCTTCACGACTTTTTAGCCCTCAAGTTAACACTTATTCGAGAATAAGAGGGCTAAAAGAGTATGGTTATGAGGCGATGCCCCAGGCGGAACAGAATTTAGCATAAAAAACAGCTATCTTTCGCCTGGTCCCGCATCGTCCCTGAAAGCCTCGGCTTTGCCCACTAGACCGCTTAAAGCCACCTCGGTTTTAGTGGGCAAAGCTTATACGGCAGCAGGTCAAGCTGGAGCATGTCTGCATACAATGGCAAAAAAAAGTGCTACAGGCGTATCAAGCTGACCTGCTGGGGGATCTGGATAGTAGTGAGGGAATTACTCATGACGATATTCGAGAACTTCGTCGTGCTACCGATCTTTCTCTCAGGGCTACTAAGGAGACCGCCAGAACAATTGGGCGGTCTATGGCAGCCTTGGTAGCTACTGAGAGACACTTATGGTTAAATCTGTCAGAGATTAAAGAAAAAGATCGAGCTTTTTTATTAGATGCTCCGCTTGAACCTTCTGGTCTCTTTGGCGACGCAGTCCACGCGGTCGTCGAGCGATTTCAGGAGTCTAAGAAGCAAGCTGACGCTTTTAAAAAGTTTATCCCTCGCCGTGTCCAGCCCCCTGGGGCTGCTGGGCGTGAGCAGCCCCAGCCGTCGAGCTCATCATATCATGTGCAACAGAAAGAGAGTGTTTCGTCTCGTGCACCTCCACATAAACAATGGAAACAGGCGCAACACTCTCAGTCGAAGTCTTCTAAGTCGAAGCCGGATCTGAGGACCGTTCTTCAGGCGAAGAAGACTTCGGCTCAAAAAAAAAAAAAAAAAAAAAGCGGTCCTGACGTCACTGGCGTCAGACCTGTGAGGACAGCCCCGACCGAAGTGGAGCGGTGTACACCTCAGAATACGGTGCCCGTTCCACTTCGGGGTCCTCACGGGACCGTTCTGCCAACCCCGTCACCCTTGGTGCTTCGGGGCGCAGCGGTCTCCAGCGAGTCGCTGATGCTATGCTGCGGCACTGCATCGGTTTCGCGCCCTCTGAGGGGGGTTTTAGAGCAGCCAGTTCAGGTAGTTCCTGCCATTATGTTTCAGGCTCCGGGACTGGCTGTCTCGTTAACACCAGAGACCAGCCTCGAGAGGCTGGTTCCCTTAGTAAATTTTCTGGCAGCGTGGAAGCTTCTGCCGAATATTTCTCGTTGGGTCCTGCAGATTGTAGAGAAAGGATACAGAATCCTGTTTGGTTCACGTCCTCCTCGTTACAGCGGGGTGTTGCCCACAGTGGTGCATCCCGAGCAGGCTCTGGTAATGGAGCAAGAGGTAAAGGCCCTGTTAGCGAAAGAAGCTATAGAACAGGTGTACTCACCCGACCGAGGTCGGGTTTTTACAGCCGTTATTTCATTGTTCCAAAAAAGGATGGAGAGTTGCGTCCCATTTTAGATCTTCGTCTGTTAAATCGTTCAGTACAGGAACTCAAGTTCTAGATGCTGACACTCAAACAGATCGTGACTCAAATCAGATCCGAGGACTGGTTTGTCACGATAGATCTGAAGGACGCTTACTTCCATGTCTCCATCTTCCCTCAGCACAGGAGGTTCCTAAGGTTTTCTTTCGGGGGCAAAGAATACCAGTATTGGGTACTTCCTTTCGGTCTAGCTCTATCACCCCGCACGTTCACGAAATGCGTAGATGCAGCTCTAGCCCCGCTCAGGCTGCAGGGCATACGTATTCTGAACTACATCGACGACTGGCTGATTCTAGCGGAATCAGAGCAGTTGGCGGTTCGGCACAGAGGTGTCGTTCTCGCTCATATGCAGAGGTTGGGGTTGAGGCTCAATACCAAGAAGAGTGTGCTTTCTCCAGTACAGAGAACCACTTTCCTTGGTGTGGTATGGGATTCAGTGACGATGCGGGCCACCCTATCGCCCGTTCGTGTAGCTGCTATCCTGTCAGCCACAAAAGAGCTGAAGCTAGGCCAGTCACACACTGTAAAACAGTTCGGGAGACTGTTGGGTCTTTTGGCAGCAGCGTCCAACGGGATACCTTTTGGCCTGCTGTACATGAGGCCTTTACAGTGGTGGCTCAGGACCAGAGGGTTCTCCCCGAGGGGAAACCCACTTCGTATGATCAAGGTCACGCGGCGTTGCTTTCGTGCCTTAGTTATATGGAGGAAGCACTGGTTCTTAACCCAGGGTCCGGTGTTTGGAGCTCTTTGTCATCGAGTTACTATCTCGACAGATGCTTCCCTCACCGGCTGGGGAGCGGTAATGGAAGGCCGCTCGGTTCAGGGTCTGTGGAAGAGTCATCATCTCTCGTGGCACATAAATTGCCTGGAGATGATGGCTGTCTTCAATGCGTTGAAGCAATTCCTCCCAGACCTGAGGGGTCATCATGTGCTCGTCCGTACAGACAACACATCGGTGGTCTCTTATCTGAACCGTCAGGGGGGTCTGAGGATCCTCCTGTGGTCTCTGGGGAAGGTACTCTCCCTGAGGGCAGTGTATATTCTTGGGGACCAAAATATTGGAGCAGACATCCTGTCGAGGCAGGAGCTGAGGCCAGGGGATTATTTGGGAGTTTTACGGCCAAGCAGAGGTGGATCTGTTTGCGTCTCAGCATACGACGCACTGTCCACTTTGGTTCTCCCTTACTCACCCAGCCCCCTGGGCTGGATGCTATGGTGCAGACGTGGCCGAGGCTACGTCTGTACGCATTTCCCCCTGTTGCTCTGCACCCAGGAGTTCTGGAGCGAGTTCGCCAGTACGGAATAAGCCTACTGCTAGTAGCACCACGCTGGCCGAGTCGGATCTGGTTTGCGGACCTGATCCATCTCTTAGACGGTCCTCCCTTGGAGAAATCCCGATCAGGAGAGACCTTCTGTCTCAGGCCGGCACAATATTTGGAGATTTGGAACCTGTGGGTTTGGCCTCTGAGGGGGCCCAACTCATAGAGAGTGGTCTCTCAACTGAGGTTGTTGAGACCATTCTAAGCTCCAGAGCTCCAGCTACTAGGAAACTATATGCGCTTAAATGGAAAGTTTTTTCTATATGGTGTCACCGACATCAGTGGGATCCGGTTAACTGTTCTGTGAACACAGTACTCGAGTTCCTGCAGGAGCGTTTTACGTCAGGTCTATGTCCTTCCACGCTTTAGGTCTACGTGGCGGCCATTGCGGCTTACCACGCCCTGTGGGGGGTACATCGTTGGGTTGAGACCCCCTGATTTCACGTTTCCTTCGTGGCACACTGCGGACCAGGAAAGGCTGAACCTCTTGTGTCCAGTGCGAGCACTGGATACTTATGTTTATCGGACATCTTCAATGAGGAAGTCCGACCAGTTATTTATTTGCTTGGATCACCTGAGAAGGGTCTTCCTGCTTCTAAACAGACGGTTAGTAAGTGGATAGTTGAGGCTATTTCACTTGCATACGAGTACTCTGACCAGCCGTGTCCTTTGGCGGTCAGAGCTCACTCTACGAGGTGTATGGCGGCCTCTAAAGCCTTATTACTTCAAGACGTGTGTGATGCGGCAGGCTGGTCCTCACCGCTCACATTCATTAGGTTTTACTGCCTGGACCTGGATGCTGCCCCAGGTTCTCAGGTGCTTAGTGCTTAGTTACAACAGACTAACACTCAGGTACTTGGAATTCTGGCGCTTTGGGTATTCTCGTTCCCATGGCGTCGATCGATGCATCGTTGAGTTCCCTTCGTAAGGGAACGTCTCAGGTTACTATTGTAACCATAGTTCCCTGAGAACAGGGAACGAGACGATGCGTCACCCTGCCATACTTCCTGCATCCCTGTGATCGGCTTGCTTCGGCAATTTTCGAAGCTAATGCCGGTTTGCACCGGATGTGCTTTTATCATTTCCTGGTCATGACGTCACCCGCCCGTGACGCTCATTCTTTCCATTGGACTAGTTGACATAGATGCTTCAGACGCAGTCACGCTGGGGGCGTTCCCATGGCGTCGATCGACGCATCGTCTCGTTCCCTGTTCTCAGGGAACTATGGTTACAATAGTAACCTGAGACGTTTTTGTAACATATGAAATATGCTTTTCAAAAGACAGGTTGCAGTCTAATGTAACACCCAGGTCTTTTAATGTAGCGGATAAAGCAACAGGGCATCCTACTATGTTAAAGTCGTGCTGTGAAAGGTTTTGTGGACGGTTTTTAGAACCGATAAGTATTACCTCTGTCTTGTCTGGATTTAATAAAAGAAAATTAAGCGTCATCCAATCTTTTATATCTTTAACACAATCTGTCAATTTGGATAATTTAGCGTATTCATCTGGCTGTGATGAAATATATATTTGAGTGTCATCAGCATAACAATGGAAACTAATTCCATGTTTCCTTAGAATATTACCAAGTGGCAGCATATATATTGAGAATAATAAAGGGCCTAACACAGATCCCTGCGGCACTCCATAGTTTGCCGAATTTATGATCGATTTTTCTATGTTTAAGTAGACGAAATGGTAGCGGTCGGATAAGTATGACCTGAACCAGCTTAATGCTTGTCCTTGAACACCAGTGTAATTTTGTAGTCGATCTAAGAGTATTGTGTGATCTATAGTATCGAACGCAGCACTAAGATCAAGTAAAACTAGTACTGAGATACAGCCTTGGTCCGAAGCTAAAAGTAATATGTAAGAGATCTTTCAGGAATAATGGTTTCATAATTTAACGGAACATTAGGAAAAATGTTCTAGACCCAAGGGGTTTTTAGTGCATGGTAAAGATGGAGTATGCTTTACAACTTTTGCCACAATTTACAGTCTGGACAAGTCAACCCTAGTTACCGAAAGCAAGAGTCAGTCTGCAGATTTTAGTTGACAGATTTTACAGAAAATCATGTATGATGGGTACAGACTCAGATTTTTAGCTTCAGATTATAATTACATCCAATCAGAGTTTTGAGTTGATTTTAGAACACATTGTTTTCATTCTACATGCATCTCCTAGCAAGGAGACACACATTTCTGTCTGGGTGTTTTGTGTTTTATAATGACTTGAAAGTAGTGGTCGACTGATATACCATCAATATATATCGGAAATCAAAAAAATAATTTTGACAGTAAGGAGCTCCCATTCTCTGTTTTAATTAGTTTACTGTCTGTATTTAACAGTTCTGTCTAATACATTTGGCAACCGTATCTCTCCGTATCTATCTTGATAATTAATAATAATAAAAAAATGCTATAATTCTTTCATTCAAATAAATGTAATCTTATGCACTACTTTATCTCTGATTCAAAGCGGGCAGAATGTTAGATCTATCGAGCCGTATCTGACGAAAATCACCGTCAATTTTACTCTTCCGGTCAAATATTGTACTGGAAACACTAATAACCGCTTTAAGTTTTCAATGCTGGCAAATGACCATGGTATAAGCGCGGTCATCCACGGCTAGCTGTGCAGTAAACAATTTTAAATGGTTTAAGGTACAGCTAGCCATGGATTATACCTTACACAATACTCATTGCAGCACATGTAATGCCTGGATTGTGACTGGAATATCGCAAAAAGTGTTGAAGCTGTTAAGTGAATTTGGCTTTTGCTGGTTCAATGTTCATTGCACTTACCTGTGCATTACTCTTGTTACCTAAATTAGCATTTAATCTCTCTGATCTAATGTGACTTATATAAATTGTCTTATGCAAAGTTGTTGCATTAGAGGTGCGGTGATAGAGTTTACCATGACCTTGCCTTTTAATTCAATATGTTCTTTCCAAACAGTCTCCCCTAGCGCTGCTGCATTTCTCTCTCTGTGTCTCTTTCTTTCTCTCCCCGCCAGCTAAAATCCTTTCATCTTGGACTTGTCTCTTTTTGCCTTTTCACACTCTGGCTGACTGCAGTGTTAAATTTTTGTATTGCAAATGAGACTGTCACGCTTCGCAGATATGCGGGCAATTAGCAGCCAACACAGACTCTGTCTTTAAGGCTTTTCATGAAGTATTTGAAAGACAATGGGAACAGTTGAATCACAGGACAGAGATGAAACTCTCCCTTCTGCTCTTTCCGAGAGCACTCTTTGAAGTGTTTGGATCTAATATTCCTCTCTGAAGATAGTTATTAAGGACACTTGTGCCATTCTGGTCGTCAGAGTACTAGGGAATGTATGTCAGGACTGCTAATATAATGCCTAACTCAAAATGGAAACACTGCAGTCTATCATTTTAAGTGGGCTAGTAAGAAAACAGAATGAAATAATGCATGGAAATGATAATAAAACTGTTAATGCTGTTTAATATTTACATTTAATTTAATGCAATTTGGAAAGCGCTGTTCCAGGACCAGTTCCCGATTTGAGTGTTCCATAATCACTCCATTGCATAATGGAATGATTATGAATGTAAAAAGAAATGTACAAATTGATTTATACTATTATTCCTATAGACACTAGAATAACTAACAAGAGACCAGCAAGTGACTCATTTACATGTCTCAGTGCTTAATATGCAGTAACTCCTACAAAAAAACATTATGTGTGGTTAAATGTATTTTTTCCCTTATGTGTTAATTTCATGCTGGGGTTCATTAGTGACCCACACAGCTGAACACTCGTCGCAAAGCGTTTGTAATAACGCTCGTCAACATCAGTTTGTGTCAGGTGTGGCGAAAGTCAAGATGACAGGTGCAAAGCTGACAGTGGAAAGTACTGTATACCAGAATGCCAAATATATCTTTAGCATAGTATGTTTGTATGAGGGGGAGGGTGTTTTGATTTAAATGTGGAGAAATGTACCATATTCAACACTTATTGTGTGTTTGTTTGTAGATCGTAGCTATGATGTATGCTAACTTACTACATCTCCTGCACTGACTGATTCAATTGGTTACTTCATTATACCACCAATTAAGTATTTTTTTTATTTTTTTATTTCAAGCACCATGGCAGCACTCATTTTGAATTCACATTTTAAAGCTATGATAAATGAACACAACTAAAAATAAGTGTTTCACTGTTGCTTTCACCATTTCTTAATCCTCTGTTATACTATTCTGGGGTGGGTTTCTCAAAATCATTGTTGGCCAAATATGATCGCAACTTACATTGAACTCTATTAGTAACAACGGAACTGGTGACCATTGTTGGATTTGGGAAACGCACCCCTGAACGATGTTTGAAACTTTGTATTGCTTCTCGTGTTATTGCCTACTTTTGCCTACACAAACTTTTTGTTGCTTGTTATAAGCTCTCACTTCACAGCCCCTTTTTTAAGAATTGAGAAAATTAGTCTGGAGTGGAATCAATTCTGAGAATCTGGAATCAAACGGTCCTACTGCTTATGATGTCCTTTTGTTTTAAGGACAATATTTGCTTAGCATCAACATTCATAATCTTACAAGATATTCATACATTTAAATGACAAATAAATGCCGTAAATAAATATTGTGCTTGATCCATTTGAAGAAGAATCTTGACTGGAAATATGCACAATTGAATTTGTGTGTTTATTTTCTTTTAGAGGCCATATTTTAACCTTTTACTAGGCGTTTTAAGGTCTACTAGAATAATTTTCATGCTTGAATGTTCAAAAAAAATACAGTAACACAAATCAGTAACACTCTGTTTAGTTGTCTCTATTGGCGCTTTTCCACTGCATGGTACGGTACGGTCCGGTTCGGTACGGCACGCTTTGGCGCTTTTCCACTGCATGGTACGGTACGGTACGGCTCGGCTCGGTACGGCTCACTTGTGGCGCTTTTCCACTGCATGGTACGGTAGGGTAGGGCTCGCTTTGGCTCGCTTTAAATGGTACCACCTCTGTTGAGGTTCCAAGCGTACCGTACCGATACTAAAATGTGACGTGAAAACACTGCAGATCACTGATTGGTCAGACAGACAGAATCGTCACTACCAGCGTCATTGTATTTGCGAGACATCAAACCCGCTAGATTTAAATAGCCAGTAACAGCCACCGCTGTAGCACCTGTTTTAAAACTACTTGCTTGACTTGCTTAAAGAAAAAAAACTTCCAAAAAAGAAATGAGTAAAAAAAAAAAGTATTTTTTAATAATAAACAAAACACATGCCTACCTCTCCAGTCCCATCAATCAAATCATAAGCCGTACTGAGACGTGTGTCCTCATTTCTGATTGGTTTTCCCTTCATTCGCTGCTCTGAGGATCCAGCTTTGAGCTCTGATAACCTCAGCAAGATGGATGAGGCAGAAATGAAGTCAGCGTTAGTAACTCGGTCTCATTTGCAGGCCTCTACATCTTCGTCAGCTCGCCGACAGGAGTGGGAGGTTGGAGGTGGGTTCTGGGCTGGTCGGCGTAGTTTTAAAGTCATAGATACTTTCCCCTTTTGTCATTTATTACTTGTAATTGCTGTCTAGCCTGGTTAAACATGCCTGTAAGAATACGTGTATTAACAGGTGTGCGCAAACTGATTTTCTCTCTCCGGTGCTTCCTTTTTGCCAGCTTGGCTCCGATACATCAGCGGTAATCAGCTCTCCTCACTAACAGGGGAGTGAGTTCGACGGAGATATATTGGGTAGTAAAAAACCACGAGCCCTCAGTCAACATACCAACCTGCTTGGTAAATGAAACCAGACAGGTAAATGCTCCAAATGCCCATACATTACACAGACCTTTTTTTTTAAAGACGGGACAGGTTCTGTTACAGTTTATTCATTTTCAAATACTGTAAAGCTTAATAGCTCTTCTTCACTCTGTCAGCTGGTTAAGTATTACTGTAACTGTAAGTGGAACTAGGCCTCTTTATTGAAGGAGTTCTTCTCTTCTTTCCATTTAGTTTGGAACGTGGACCGCCGAACAGGGAGATGAATTCTCTATATACGCAAGCTCCAATTTTCCATCAGTGTTAAAATATAACAGAAAGGCTCTTTTAAGGCAGTGAATTACTGCAGGATATACAAGCTTGTAAAACGTCCATGCACACGAGAATGTAACGAACCACGAGCAGAAACAAGGTAAAAATCTCATTTTTCTCCATAGGGAAACTGCTTTTAGCAATAAAGTGTAAACCTTTTAAGGCAGAGCTTTAGTGATGATATATGAGCCTGTAGACTCTACAAGCCATTGTGATTTCAACGTCATTATATCTAATTGTGTAATTCCCTGTGAAGAAATACACTAGTCTGACTAGAGTCAGTCTCCCTACACTCTCAAATTACTTGTATATATATTAATATTTTGTAATAAACTTAATCAGATTAAATTGATCAAAAGTGACAGTATACACTTCTATTTCAAATAAATTATGTTCTTTTTAACATAAAAAAAAAAATGGATCACGGATTCCACAAAAAATATTAAGCATGCTGCTCAACAGTTACAATCAGAAATATTTCATATACTGAAAATTCCAGCATACCACTTTTTTTGTGGGGACAAACAAACAAACATGAAAACATATAAAGAAAACATATGAAGAAAAAAAAAAGGTTTGGGGAAAATCTCGATTCTTTTTTGGGAATCGCTTAGATTACATTTAAAAAAATTCCCCTTCAGATGGGTCATGTTGATTAAGGGGCTACAATTTTGTGACATGAACAATATGAACAGGGCGATTCAGTAAATTAATAAATGACTCACTGATTCCCTGTTAGGCATTTTTTTTTTAATTTTTTTTTTTACAAAAATCTTTAGTTTAATGCTGTTGTTTTATCACATAATTTAGCATGTTTTAACTTGTATTTAGTGTAAATTTTTCTGTCAAGTTAAAATGATATTGCTTTCTTATTGATTTAGCTAACTATTCCAGTAGCTTGCTGTACCTTAATACCTTTTCAAAAGAGTAGCTTGATTGTGATTTAACTTTAAGTTATAAGAAGTTTGTAGTTTAGAAAGCTACTATGAAGAGTACACAGCGAGCACTTACATATCAAACGTGATCATATCCTCTACGTCTCTTTTGAGACTGAACTGTGCAATATTCCTCTTTCTTCTTGTCTGTTTTTAATAATTAATTTCCACATATCATACTTATTCCTCTGATACAACGTGTACAATGTAATCTCTATCAAATCACATAATGTAAACATAGCATGTGTACATAAATCGCCATGTGCTTGTTCAATGCCTTTGGGTCGTTCCACTGCAATCTCTTTCCATAAGCTGCTTTATTGACATTAGGCCGAAGCGATTTGTGTCATGTATATATATTGCACCTAAGACGTGTAAGCTGTGGGCAAATAAATAATGCTGACCTAATGCGGGATTTCTCCCCTGCAGACACATGCTATTGTTAAGCTGCATAACCGACCTATGTATACTGTAATAAAGGACATCTATCAGAAACCACATCAAGAAGATAACTGAGAAACATTTGTTTATATATTACGATTTAAGGCAGAAACAAGAAGGTAGACATGGATGGATGACCTGCACAGCTGCAATTTCAGCATCAAAGGACTGTTTTCTGAGGTGAAATGAATGCAAACATTTTCAAAAAATTTTGAAAGATGTCACAGGAAGAAATTATGTTTTAAAATATTATAAAAAAGAAAACAGCTATTTTAAATTGTAATAATGGTTGACAATATTGCATTTTTTACTGTATTTTTGATCGAGTTTTGTGGCCTTGGTGAGCATAAGAGACTTAAAATACACTTTTTTTTTTTTAACTTACCGACCCCCAAAATTGTGGTATATGATGTCTTTTGATTCATCCCAGTGATTCTTTTGAAGTTCACAAAAACATTCATTTAGATTTCTTCACTGATATGTTGCTACTAGTGTTGATGAGTCATGATGAATTTTGTTTAATCTCGTTGACTCTTTTGAATCAGTTCACCAAAAAGATTAATTTAGATTTGTTGTAAACTATTTGGGCGAACTATTCCTTTACAGTGAAGCCAATAGCTTGGAGTCAGGTCTGACTATGAAAGTAACATGACATTCCTGTAAGATGCTTTTATTTTGTCGATGAATGGAAATGAAGTGTCTAGGAAGGTCTAGTGAAAGTCCAGTGGGGTCGAAACAAAAGGTGGCATGGTGTTGTGCAGGGTCAGAGAAGATCAGATTGTGATATTGGCCTAGAGGTTGAAGGCCAGGTGGTTATTAGTGGAGTTACCTGGATCTCGAGGACACATCGTTCACACACAGTGGCTCTCCAATGTTGTGATTTATGGAAGAGCTGACAAGGTGTTATAGCAGCAGGATTCCATTATTGTGGTTTTCCTTTTATTACTGGCTTCCATTGTATCCACAAATGTTGCAAAATTACTTACAGATTATCATGAACTAAAATTTAAATGATTATTATTTGATTATATATTTATTTGATTATATACGTTTATTTTTGTAAACAAAAACTTTTTCATTTTAGTTTAAGTTTTAGCAATTAAATGTGCTTTCATAATGTTTATTAGCTTTAAAACTAAAGCTAATAAAAAAAAAATATATATAGGCCTATATATATATATATATATATATATATATATATATATATATATATATATATATATATATATATATATATATATATATATATATATATATATATATATATATATATATATATATATATATATATATATATATATATATATATATTTAGCGTAATTTTAGTACTTAAACTTAATTTAGTTAATTGCTAAGGCAACATTTCTACTTTTTTTCATCCCATTTTTATATTTTATTCCAGCTTTATTTCAATTAACAAAAAAAATTTTAACAGAAAAATCAAAGCTAATTCAAAATATGAATAACTACTTACTATAGTAGAACATATACACTAAAATAACCATTTAAAAAAGAAAATATTTATAAAAACTATAAGAACAAAATTATGCAGTTTATTTTTGTCTTATTTAGATCATTGTCATTTCAGTCTAAGTAAGTGGGTAAAATTAACACCGGAGGGAAGGTGGATATTCAAGTATAGTTTTCATCAGTGTGTTTGGCTGTAAAACAGTAAGTGTATTCTCTTTTTCTCATAATACTGCCAATTTGTTTTTGATTCTGTAAAATAAAGCTCCAATGTGTTTTATTTTTTTAATCCCTAGAGCTCCGAGCAAAATTATAGAGATCCAAAGAGCTGCTTCAGGATATTGTATTCCCACATCACCCTTGGGACTCGAGGACAATAATGGTGAGGTTTTACGAACACGTTCAGTTATAGAAATATTGATGTTACATTCGCTGCTTTCATTCTGGTGTGCTGATCCTCTGGGTAAAAGTCAAGGCTAGCAAAATCCTGCCACAATATTACAACATATTAGAACATAAACTTGCGCCATTTTATTCATGAAGCTTTAAGCTGTATTCTGCAAGTATTGTCTTTTTCGTCCAGTCTCTGAGAGAGAGAGAGAGAGAGAGAGAGAGAGAGAGAGAGAGAGAGAGAGAGAGAGAGAGAGAGAGAGAGAGATTTTGATTTTAAACAGAACTTTATTTACAGTTAGCCAAATCACACATTATTCTATAAATTCACATCATAATTAGTTAGAAGAATAATCATTAATTAAAAACAAAAAAATAACTCATCATCATCAATTTTACACAGACCTTCCCAACTACTCCATTTCATTTTAAAAGTACAAAGATCACACATAGCTTTGTAAAATCTGAAATCAATCAAAATTCTTGCTTTAAGTAACGATTTAAAAACAAAAATAACATCATCATTGCTTTTTTGCTCTATTTTGTTTTTCCTACTCATGTATATTGCCAACTTCGCTTGTCCCAAAATAAAATTCAACAATTGAAAAACAACTCGCTTTTTTTGATCATATTTAAAACCAAAAATAAAAGTCTCAGGAAAAAAACACTCTTTAAACTTATTACACAGTCTTTCTACCATTTCAAACAAAGGTTCAAGTCTGATTGCATAAAAGCATGAAACACAGTCTCTTTTTTAAAACAAAAGGGACAACCTGAGTTATTCTTCGAATCTAAAACTTAAATAAAAGAATTCACTGCAACAGCTCCATGTTCTTTTTGATAATGGTGGCTTGTACAACACTCTCCATTCAGGTCTTACCTCATCACCCAACTTTAACACAGCCCGCCAAGGGGTATCAACTCTATTATTCAACTTTTTTTTATTTAAAACGAGCACACACATTTTATACAGCTCTTTTCCAACACATGAAAACAAATCAACAGTGAAGTAGCAGTTAAAGTCGCACATGCGCAATAGAACGCCAAAATGCCGTTGCCGTTCCACCAGAGGCTGTTGCTTAAAGTCCCTGTTGATGATCGAGAGAGGAACAGGCCTGTATTTTAGTTGTGTTGTGCTTTGTTTTTGTATCTGTGTTTTACTTTAGCCAGCAGTCGTCCGCGAGGGGCTGCTGGCAGTTATATTTATTTTTGGTAGCCAGCAGTCGTCCGCGAGGGGCTGCTGGCGGTATTTTGGTTTGTTTGTTTTATTTTAAATAAAGTATATTTTGATTGTTCGCCGGTTCCCGCCTCCTTCTTCCCTGAACATTGCTACACTGGTGCCGAAACCCGGGAAGAGGGAGGAACGCGCTGTCAGAGAGTCCTCGCCGCTGTGGAGAATCCGTGGTGCCATCGAGCATGGTGCGCGAGTCACCGCCGCTTGCCGTGGGCCGGAGCCTGCTGCCATCCGCCGGGCAGGGGAGGAGCAGGGAGCGGGGGACTCGCGGCCATGGACGCTCGAGGCGGTGCGCTGGAGTGAGTTGCCGAGGGGACGGCCGAGCTCGCTGCCGGCCGCCTGGGAGTTGGAGGGGCGGCTGCCGTCCGGGAGGGAGCGGGGGAGTCGCCGCCGCTCGCCGTGGGCCGGAGCCTGCTGCCGTCCACCAGGAAAAGGGGAGGAGCAGGGAGCGGGGGACTCCTACCGTCTGCCCTAGAGCCCAAGGAGCCGTCGCCGTCCACCGGGCGGCGGAGGAGCGTCGAGCCGTCCACCGAGGGCTACCCAGCGTCACCGCCAGGCACCGCGGAGGAGATCGCCCAGCTGGTGTGGGACCAGATGGCAGCGCGTTTTGGGAACCGGACCATGTTTTTTTTTTTCTTTTTTTTTTTCCTCTCTCCCCTCTCTCGATCTGTCGCTCCTCATGCTTCCGTCTCCGTTTCCCTCGGCTTGTCGGTCCATACCCCCCAGGGATCGCCGCCGCCGGGGGGGGAGTAGGCGCAGGCTCGTGGATACCCCCCGGCCTGTGAGGGGCGGTGGGGGTATGTGGCGAAGGACGGCCGAGGGACGTGAGAGAACAGCGCGAGGCCGGTGGTGCGATTACTAATGAGCAACACCTGGGTAGCACACCGGTCTCGCATCTCTCACGGAGGAGCGGAAGCATAAAGGGGGAGCGACGACTTTTGTTGATGATCGAGAGAGGAACAGGCCTGTATTTTAGTTGTGTTGTGCTTTGTTTTTGTATCTGTGTTTTACTTTAGCCAGCAGTCGTCCGCGAGGGGCTGCTGGCAGTTATATTTATTTTCGGTTGCCAGCAGTCGTCCACGAGGGGCTGCTGGTGGTATTTTGGTTTGTTTGTTTTATTTTAAATAAAGTATATTTTGATTGTTCGCCGGTTCCCGCCTCCTTCTTCCCTGAACACTGCTACACCCACCTATTCCAACACAAACCTTCAGGAAGACTTGGTTTCCCTTCCTTCCAATCTCCTAATAAAAACGCTTCACTTTTTTTCCAATTGACTTTTGATGATGACCATTTTCCAAAGTCCTCTATCAGTCTAGATAAAACATGTATACCACTTTGTTTGTTAATTACTAATATGAGATCATCAGCATAAGCTGATAAACAAAAATCAAATTCACATAAAGGTATCTTGAAACCATCTAAATTCTTCCTGATTTTTTGTAAAAGGGGTTCAATAACAAGAGAATACAACATTCCAGATAACGAACATCCTTGTCTAATACCTCTTTTGACCTTGAACGGAGCACATAAGCCACCATTAATCTTAAATATACTCTCTATGTCACTATAAAGAATTTTAATCATGTTTAGAAACTTCTAATTAAAACCAAAAGCTTCTAAAATATTCTATAAAAACTCATGCTCAACCCGATCAAAAGCTTTCTCTTGGTCAAGAGACAACAAACCACAATTGATATTAAATAATTTGGAAACTTGTATAACATCTCTAATTGAAGAAATATTGTCAAATATTGACCTACCAGGTATACAGTATGATTGATCTGAATGGATCACCTGTCCCATTACCTTAGTCATTCTCTTAGCCAAAGTTTTGGAAAGTAATTTATAATCACTGCACAGAAGTGATACCGGCCTCCAGTTCTTGATCTCCGAAAGATCCCCCTTTTTTCGGAAGGAGAGTAACTACTGCCCTTCGGCAACTCAACGGCAGCCCACCCTTCAGCAAACTGTCGTTGAATACCTCTAGCAGGTCAACTCCTAACTCCGACCAGAAAGCCTTCAGAAAGTCCACTGGAAGCCCATCCATACCTGGAGCTTTCCCAGACTCCATATCATGGAGTGCCTTATACAGCTCTCCCAGGGTTAGGCTACATTCCAGTTCTTCACAGGTCTCCTCTGAGATCTTTGGTAAATCCTCTAGAAAAGGAGATTTTCCTTTATTTTCTGGCTTAAGTTTACTTTTGTATAGGGATTGATAACTCATTGCTACATCACAAATCTGTCTGGGATTATATAACAAATTGCCATCCTCAGAACGTAGGGCATGAATTAAACGTTTCTGCCCATTTTTCTTCTCATGACCAAAGAAATACTTGGAAGGTGCATCCATCTGATCAATGTTTAAAAAATGAGCACGAACTAAAGCACCTTGTGCCTTAAACTCTAACAGCTCTTTAAGTTCAGCTTTTTCCCTAAAACAAGTTTCCAAAATATTACTATCACCCGAGGATTGATACAACTTTTGTAAATCTATTAATTGCTTTTCAAGAAAATCTACAGAACAATTACATTCTTTTGTAACATTTCGAGTATATTGTTGTGTGAATTGCTTTATTTGTACCTTTCCATAATCCCACCATTGCTGTAAGGATTTAAAAGACGTTTTCGTTTCTTTAAAAGATTTCCAAAAAAATTTAAATGATTCAATAAATTATTTAGCATTTAAAAGACACGTATTCAAATGCCAATAAGCACTTTTGGATTTCACTGAATTTGAAATAAACTTACAACTTGCCATACTATGATCAGTAAAAGACAAAGGCATGATAAAACATTTGTTAAATACATTTAAATGGTGTTTAAATACATAAAATCTATCTAATCTTGCCAGTGATATATAATTATCACGTATGTGGGCCCATGTGTATTGTTTTTCATTACCATTTATCATTCTCCAAATGTCACATAAATCATATTTCTCAATCTGATGAATTAACCTCTTACGTTAAGCCATATGAGGTTCAACATGATTCCTGTCCATATCCAACTCAGTACAATTAAAATCACCACCCAATAAAAGAAAATCTTCAGAACCGTAATCTTCTAGTGTTGCACAAAGAGTATCCAAAAAAAGTAATCTTTCTATAGGTGCCGTTGGAATATAAACACAAATAAAAATAAACACCACATTTTCATAAGCAGCTCTAACTTTTAACAGTCTGCCTTTCACAACTTCAACTACATCATAAGTTGGTTTAAACTTTTTATTAAATAAAACAGCCACCCCACCACTTATATTTGAGTAATGACTTAGAACGGATAATCCGCTAAATTCCTTTATCCAGTCAACCTCATTCTCCACACTACTATGAGTTTCCTGTAAAAAAGTTGTCTATATTTTTCTGCTCAATTTCCTCAAAAATGTGTGCTCTTTTCCTTAAATTGTTTGCCCCATTAACATTCATAGATGCAATATAAATTTCATTCATAAGGAAAGCAAAGAAAGAGAAAGAACACAATACGCCATACCAACAGGAAAAATTATTCCTTTTCTTCCACTTATACAACATAATTGTTGTTAGCGATATTTATGTTCCTCGCTATTTTCTTCAACCTATACGCTTCTTTATTGGTAAATGAATCACTAGCCATCCAACTCTTTGCCCGATCCACAAATTGTTTCAAATCAGGAAAATATTCTTGCACTTTTACACCTCTTTTATTTTTTGTTGACCTGACTAACAATTTAATGTCTTCAAGATCGTAACTACGTACATTAAATTCCCCTTGAGAAAGACGAATCACTGTCACTTTCCGTCTCTTGAATATCCTCATCTCGTAATTCAATTGTCTTACTGATTTTTGCATCTAGCACTTTATTTTTCATCTTTCTTTTTTGTGGTGTCTTAAAATTAAACTGCTCTTGTTCTGGTGTCAACTGTGCTTCTTCAGCCATTACACTGATTTGAAACTCTTCCCCATTTGCACCTTTTTTGCTTTCTGAAGAATTAACCACCCTATCAGAAACACTTAAAACACTATTTGTAGGTAAATTCTTAGGAATTGGATCTGCTTGTTCAATCTGAGATGAAGCTACTTCAGCCTCAATTTCTACCGAACAATCTAACGTTGCCACATTCTCCACCACTACCGAACCTTCTTCTTGAACATCCACATTAACTTCTTTTCCATCATTTTCCTTACCTTGTACAACTACTTCATTACTTTTTTCTCCCTCAACATTTTTGGTTGGGCAATTCCGAATTAAATGCCCTATATTGCCACATCCGAAGCATTTGACTTTACCAGTCGTGACAAAAATCGAATAACTAAAATCCTCAATACGAAAATTCAAAGTTAAATCTAAATCGGCATCATCCGGAATTATCATGTATACGAAGAGCCTAAAGGAAACGATATGCTTCAATAACGGCGATCCGCTACTGATTGGGATCTTTTTTTTCTAGACGCGGACAAGATGCTAGAATGTCCAACTAAATCTCCAACGGACAGACAACATGACCTCAATGCTCACAGCTGATGCTACCTTAATTGCGTGGCGTCTCGTGAGTGTATTCTGTGTTTGTTGGGCCGCCATGCCTCCGACTGACGGACAGCACCCGACCCTCCAAATAACTAAACAGATAACAAAACAGACAACAAAAATAAGAAACCAGATAAGCAGAAAAAGAGAAAAAAATAATTTCACTCACACCGCTCTGCACCACGCTCACACACCCTCGCTCAACAGTCACACCGGAAGCGAGAGAGAGAGAGAGAGAGAGAGAGAGAGAGAGAGAGAGAGAGAGAGAGAGAGAGAGAGAGAGAGAGAGAGAGAGAGAGAGAGAGAGAGAGAGAGAGAGAGAGAGAGAGAGAGAGAGAGAGAGACAGACAGACAGACAGACAGACAGAGAACAGAATCACATCCCTTAGACCCAGGGTGCAGTCACCTTCATACACTCATATTTTCTCTTAAAGCAGAAATATTGTTATTCAGGGAAGAAAATGGGGGTTAAGGCCATGACAGAAGACGACAAGACAAAGCAAGCAGTTAAGAGAGAGAGAGACTAAGCAATTTGTCAAAAACTGTAAACATGGAGGATTAAATTGTGCATATGAATACTGGATTATTTTTAGTCAGTGGTGAGGCAAGTTATGTGATTCTACTGTTGAAATTTCTGTCAGAGTTATGGTGTATACCAGTGGCATCAATTCACCAAAAGCCAAGGTATGGCAAACTCAAATCTTACTCATTCAACGTGACAGTCCCACGTTTTTTTATTTTTTATTCCTGACCAATCCTCAACCATTGCAACAATCACATCTATACATATTGAAGCCAGTTGACAAATTAAAATGCATGAAATTGAAATTCATGCAAAGGTATAGCGATAGCAAAGAGAAAACAACCAAAATGCTGTTGACAACAGCATCAACCCTAAAATATGACAAGTGTGTGTGTGGTGCGTCCAAAGATATATCAGTTTTAATCATAACCCAGCAAATTAGACAGTTATAGAACTCTGTTATACAAATGATGGACTTTTCAAGTACCTGTGATGGCAAAGCTGAATTTTCTGTAATGACACCAACATTTTAGATGCCAGTGAAAATTCACAATTCTCTACTTTAAAGCAGCACTATGCAGTTTTTGCTCTCTGGGTCCCCCTACAGTTAGGAAACAGTATTGTCTTCTACTACTGTCGTAAAATCAGTCACACGTGCGTTTGTTGACAAGCCGATACCGTCTTGACTTCTCGCCAGTTCTCACGTCTTGGGCAGACTGCCAGCATTGCGTGTGAAATGTCTTCATCCCAGGTACATTGGCATATATTTCAGCATGTCATATGAATATAATTTCATGGGTTTTATTTTTTTTTCAAACGCCAAAAGATCGTGTAGCTCACGTTTACAAGCCAGCGTCATAGTAGCCTATTGGCTACTGTTTTACATTATGATATGCTAATTCAATTCAGTGTTTATGTGGTAGGTAATAGCCATATATCGTAAATATTATAATATCAAGCTACCATAGATGAATCTGCAAATTTGAAAAATCGATTTGCATTATAGCCTGAGGCAAGACACTTTCACCAGAAAAATAAATAAACAAACATGACTATCATGAAGATAAATGGAGGACCAGATAGATTCCGTAACATGGCCAGGCAGACAACAAATTCGAAAAAATAGAGATAGTATGCAAGCAATATATTTTGCTTACTAGTCTAAAAGCATGACGGCCAGGTCAGCATCGGTTTGGCACCCCTCCTCCTCCTTTAGCTCAACCCAGCGAGCGAACGCTGGACCAATATTGATCCTCGTCCTGGCTTTTAATTTGTCACTCTCCCTTTTTCTTTTTTTAGTCTCCTCTGACAAAACCTTTGCCTTCTTCCTTGTAGTTGTTGGTTTGGCCATGACGACAACATACAGACGGCAATCAAACACGGTTGAGCTCTCACGTCAGAATTTGAGGAAGTTGGGGGTGGTGGGGGAAGTGAATATGCCGTAAAGCGGTCAAATTTTGTAGTTCTTTTTGTGCTCGGGTTCCTACCCGAAACCCGAAGTTACATAGTGCCAGTAAAAGCGATACAGACACTGTCAGACTATGGCAAACGTGTCATTCAACCTATTGTAAGTCGATGTACCATCTCAAGGGTCTTGGAAATATATTATGAAGGTTGAAAAACTACATAGTGCTGCTTTAATATCAATATAACAGCTAAAACTAGCCTAAACAATATAAATGTAAAACCTTATTAAAGACAAGTAAACAGTCAGTAAAAAAAAAAGAACAAATAATTAAATTACAAGCAATAGCACAAATAAATACAATAGAACAAAGATAATAAAATAAACAGTGCTTTTCAAGTAGGTCTAACAGAAATTTAATAAAGTAATCAAATGTAAAATAACAATGCATAGTCTTCATTGTATACATTAAATATAGATGAATCTTTATTAAAGTTACAACAGTTATTCAGTCAAGAAAAGTGAGAGATTTTCCTTTTATTTTTTTTTATTTTTTTTTTGATTAGCATTAAAAACACAGACAACATACAGGAATATGAGGCTGCTGTCACTTTAAGACTTAATGCACGGATCCATTATACTGATACTGTACACATGCGTTGTCTTTTTCTTACATCCACTTAAGCCATAACCGACTATGTTTACTGGGAAAAGGGAAATTCTTTGAACATAATTTTGTGTGAATCTGTCCGTTCAAGCGCAAGAAGACATAAAAGAGAGCTCAGTTCACTATTCCCATCTGTGTGGGTGCGCGCTTCAGATGTTCAGATGTTAATTTTTAGGCCCTATATATATATATATATATATATATATATATACACATGCATACATACTATATGTTATTTGTCCAATTAAATAGCTTCTACTCTTAGTTGTTTCGCATTTGTTGTGTAGCATACTGCTTTTCCCAAAGACTAGCTTCTAGCCACTTAAGAGTAGTTTGTAGAAGTTTGAGAAAGTTTAACAGATTTTAGTTGCATAACTCTTTTTCTCCTTCATTTTCTATCCCTTCTGTCATGAACAATCTAATAAAAAAGAAAAAAAAATATATAAGATGTCTTTGAGGCTGTGTCAGAAGGGAAGGAAATGAAAGATAGACACTGATGTGTGTTGTTTGAGGAAGAGGAGGGCAGGTCAAGAGGTGACGGTTCAGACTGCATCACATATGAGACACACACACACACACACACACACACACACACACACACACACACACACACACACACACACACACACACACACACACACACACACACACACACACACACACACACACACACACACACACACACACTGCTGTGTGCTTTATGACACCTTTGGATCAATAACTCATCTTCACATCTTCACAAAGTAGATGTGAAAGATTTCATCTTGTGGAAAGGAAAGAGGATGTTGACTTGCCTTTGATACGTTGGTCAGTTATTTTTGATGACACTTCATTTTAATATATTTTTCACCCTGCTTGGGTGCACTAAAACAGACAGGATGTAGAGCACACTTTATTGACCTCCAGGAACAGCACTGAAAGATTATGATGACATAAAAAAACTAAATATTATACTTTAGAATTTGTATAATAAAACAGATGAAACCACTGTAAAACAGCTGATGTATATGTGACACCCTTTAGCCTTTGTAAAACTGATGTAATGCATGACATTTTATTGCTTTTATAAAAAAAGCAATTATTGAAATCGCCACTTCGGAAAAATTACGTTTTCCCATGAGATTTAGTTTATTTATGATTGTCAAGCAGTATAGAATTCAACTATGTGTTAGAGAAGAGAAGATGCCGTGACTCACCATGTTTGTTGATTGATTTAAACCTTAGTGGACTTTAGCTATAATCGTGAATACACTATTATTTTCTTTGAAAAGAAATATATACTTTTATTCAGCAAGTATGCATTAAATTGATCAAACGTGACAATAAAAATGTATAATGTAACAAAAGATTTCGGTAACACTTTACAATAAGGTTAATTAGTTAACTACATTAGTTAGCATGAACTAATAATGAACTGCGCTTATACAGCATTTATTAATCTTTCTTAATGTTAATTTCAACATTTACTAATACTTTATTAAAACATTAGTTCATGCACTGTGAACTAACATGAACAAACATCGAACAGCTTTATTTTTATTAACTAACATTAACAAAGATGAACACATACAGTAACAAATGTATTGCTCATGGTTAGTTCATGTTAGTTAGTACATTGACTAATGTTAACTAATGAACCTTATTGTAAAGTGTTACCAAGATTTCTACTTCAAATAAATGCTGTATTTTGAACTATTTATAATAAAATATCAAATTAATAAAACTGAAAATTATAACTGTTTCAACAAAAATGGGAAATAACAAAACTGTTTTAAACATTGATGATAATCAGAAATGTGTCTTGAGCAGAATATCAGCATATATTAAGTTTTTACTGCATTTTTAGTCCAATAAATCCAGCTGTTGTGCATAAGAGACTTAAAAAAAATCTTACTGACCCCAAACTTTTGACTGTTAGTGTAGCTAGTTAAAAATCAAAAGATAATTTCATAAGAAAGCAAAAAACCAAAAGCATCAGTTCTGGTAACACTTTGTTCTGATGGTCCGCTTTAGACATTCTGCTACTAAGAAACTTTGCAACTACATGTCTACTAACTCTCATTAGAGCATTAGTAGACTGTTTGCTTAATACTGTATATGCTAACGCTTTATTTTGATGCTCCCCAACAGACATTCTACTGACTATAAGTAACTTTGCAACTTCGTACTTATTACTTATTCTACTTACCCAAACCCTAACATACTCTACCTAACAGTCTACTAACAGTCCGCAAATACTCTGATTAGAGTTAGTTGACATGTAGTTGCAAAGTTACCTATAGATATAGTACAATGTCTAAAGTGGACCATCAAAATAAAGTGTAACCCAAGTTTCTGCAATGATTATGTCAGTGATTATAAGCCATTTTACATAATTTGTGACATGCTGTTTGCATCTAGTGTAAATGCAGTGTTCAAGTTTAAAACTTTCTGTTGTATAATCCTTTATTAGAGCCCCTTCTGGCTATCTTCGTTGTTCAAGAAAAGTGAATATAAATGATGCTTTTGTCCCCGTCTTGAATTTTATTTGTTTCTTTCTCACATTAGCAACTTGGTTTAAGTGTTTATGTGGCTCTCAGGAGTGCTTCTTCCAAACCATCACATCAATAATAGTAATGTTTCTTTATCTCTAGTGAATCTTGATTAATAGACTTTATTTCTACTGAGAAGACTTGACATGCCTTATATAACAATCAATTCAGTATAAATCGCTTGTGTTGTATTATTCCTCATTTGCACGTCACTTTAGATAAAATCATCTGCTAAATGACTAAATGTAAGTGTAAAATAAATGCAAAATGTTGCTGTATTTAAGTTGCTATGTTTGTGATGAAGGTGTTTCCATTGCTCACCTGCTGCAAAGAAAGCTTAGACCAGGTTAAAACTTGTTAGATGGTTATAAATGCAGTGTTGGTATGTTATCTGGTTACCATTGTTGGTCACGATTACAATCGTATTTAAAGTAGTTAAACTACAAAAAGTAACTATTTGGTGAATTATCTGAAGGAACCATTTAACTAAAATGAATTGAAATTCAAAGCAAAATTTAAGTAGCATGTTTCTGTAAATACAAGATACAGTTTTAAAACTGCAAACTACTTAATAATGTAGTTCAGTTAGTTATTCCCTTGCATTTGTACTCCCACTGGAGTATTGACTTGTCAACTAAAGGTCCAAAACAAATATTATTATAGTTTTAAACCCAGAAATATAATAGTCAAGTGAGTTGGTGAACCAGCTTAGCCTTAGTATAGACAGCAGGATTTTAGCCTGTAACAATTTCTTTTCCAGCATACACAAAACTGTGTCTCTTTGAGTCTCTCTCATTCAGTTTTTTCTGTCGCACCTCAAATTAGATCCAATCACATCTCATTTGTGTGCTGAAACACCAGCGTTTTAGTTTCTAGTGCTGTCACCTGTGATGTGTTCAAGTGTGGCCCCTTCATGCCTCCCCTAATTATATCTCCCAGCATGCAGTGGGGAAAGTTAAATTAATGTAAACGTTGCCAAACACTAGCTTGTTAGCGTCTAAAAGGCACATGTTGGCATGACGAGAGCGACAGGTGCGCTTGCTGTCGTTGGCTGCAGTGTGTCTGTATTATTCCGGTTTACTTAAGAGCAGAAAAAAGGCCAATCAGTTGGGTTTTCAAGCCTCCAGCCAGGCCCAGCCTGTATAATGAGTTCTTGCGCTGATGCTAGGCAGCTAAAGTACCAGAGCAGTTGCAAATTAGGGGCATAGACGGAACAGAGATGGTGACACAATGCCAGCCGTTTCACAGCACGGTTGTTTGGCCAGAATTAGATGGCATTTTTACATCTTGTCTGATGTTCCTGGGAGGTTGTTACAGACGAATGAGGATTAGCTGAAGAAATAAAGATTTAGCTATACACACCGCTACTATCTATCTATCTATCTATCTATCTATCTATCTATCTATCCATCTATCCATCTATCTATCTATCTATCTGTCCTTTGAAGTCTATCTATCTATCTATCTATCTATCTATCTATCTATCTATCTATCTATCTATCTATCTATCTATCTATCTATCTATCTATCTATCTGTCTATCTGTCTGTCTGTCTGTCTGTCTGTCTGTCTGTCTGTCTGTCTGTCTGTCTGTCCTTTAGAGTATTTTTTTAGTATCATATCATTTCACAGTACCATAGTACATCAAAATAGCATGACTGAATAAAATAATATGTCTGAAGCTTGAACCACTATTTACATTTTTGTATTGTAACACTGGCAGCCTAAACAAATCAAGTAGTAGAAGCTTTTTTCACACAGGGTTTTCACAGTTTTAATTGTAGCCGTCTGAAAGATTATTTCGGGACCCTGTGTGGCACAAACACAGACTGAAGCAGTGTCTCCAAACAATAATGATTTACATGTAGAAGTCTCACCAGCCTTAGACATTTACCTCCACTCATGCTGAGAGGATCTGAACTTATTTTTACCTGGCATTTCCAGAGGTTTGAAAACACTTTTTCTTAATTATGTAGAACAGGAACTGGATATTATATGTCTCAGATAATTCTTCACCCATATATCTCTGCAGGATGTCAGGAAGAGGAGAGGTAGGCAGAGAGCAAGAAAACGTAATATCAAATAAAATAAAACAGCTCATGTGATATTTAGGTTTACCCCCTGATGGTGACAATCAATATTTTATGAAGGTTAAGCATTTTCTTTTCACTGGCCATTTTTTGAAGAGAGAGAAAAAAAAAGAAGACTACATTTCTTTAAGGGACTTGAGGGTGAGTAAATGATGACAGAATTTTCATTTTGGGATGAACTATCCCTTTAAGAGTTCTAGTCCCTGTTTTGTACCCTATTAGTGGAAATCGCCAAGAGAGGGTGTCTCCATCTGTGGGAGAAAAAGAAAAGAAGGAGAGAAAGTGTTGATGAAACAGAGTGTATATAGCCTGTGGCCGTTTAGTGTTTGCCATACTGTGATTGTAATTAAATCTACGTGCTGCCAGTATGTGCTGGCAGAAACTCTGGCCCTACTCTCCCCAACAAACCTATTCCCATCTGCCACACACACTTCTAACATACAGGAAATTTGGAGAACACAGGAGGAAAGTGTGCCCCCCAATTCTCTTTCTGTACCTCCCTCCCTGAACCCACAAGGCTTTAGGACCCTGCGGCTGAGCCAAATGCAGCTTAGAAATAGTTTCTTCCAATGTGCGTTCATGAACATCATGATTAAGATGCTATTCTAGAAATAATGTTTGTAGGATGCTGATTCAAGACCCTTTGAGGAGCTTGGTGTGGTGTGGTGGTTAATGCTCAAGGCTGGTAACCAGAAGGTTATTGCTTGGATCCCATCAAGGAGTGACCCCCCATTGTGAGATTAAGCAAGGCTTTCAACCTCAGGTAACCCCAGAAATCTCACTCACAAAACATCCACAGTCTGTTCACTGACATTCTAGTTCATATTGCATACAAGCATGAGAAGAACTGCTAGTTGTAACTTGTGACTGGCTGTTGTAACTTCTAGGAGTCTGGATGCAATGACTTTTCTCAGATGGCTAAAATGCACACTTTTGAACTTGAATTAATCACTAGATTTGGGAAAGTTTTTGAGGATTGTGGCAAGTACTTTTAGTATCCTGCAAATGTTTTAGTGTGCATTTATGCATTTGACAGACACTTTTATCCAAAGCAACTTGCACTGCATTGAAGGTAACATTTTAATCAGTTCATGCACTTCCTGGGAATCATACTCATGACCTTGGGATTGGTAGGGTCAAGTCATATGCACAACCATTTTTTTTAATTATTTTTTTAAGTGATTTTTTTAACTGCATTTTATTATTGGTGACATCATCAATTTGTACTTTACTCGCCCCTAAACAAACAAACTGTGGTTGTGGTAGCACTAATTCTAATCTAACTAGTTCTAATCTGAACCACACTGAATTGTGTGAGCATAAGTTGATAAGGATATCATCAGTTGAGTAACTTCTTCAACATTTATTTACAGCAAATATTAACTGTTATAGGGTCCAAATACTTGTGGAAAACTCAGGGAGATTAGCATTATACAGCATCAATGGTGCTTTAATTGGCTTTAATGTAAATGAAATATTCAGAAAATATATTGTATGCATGCTGTATTATTTTTATAATAACATATTCATTCATTTTTTTAATCAAATGTATCTCAAGATTTGGAGGAACAAAATGTAATCTTTTACACATATATTGCATCTTAAAAAAAATCCAAGCTCTCCTTTATATCTTAAAAGCAAACAACAACTGATGCTAATATACACTCAAGTCTGTGCTATACTACTGAAAAATAATGATCCTATAACCCTTGTGTCTATAGCACAATCTCAGTTGCCCAGATTGTGATTCATTTTTATGATTCGTTAAAATATTGTTGTCGGGACACCTGGAAGACATGCATCGTGTACATCATGAATTTTTAAAAGCTTAGCTTAAAGGTGTTCTATAAATGAATTGTGCTCATAAAAAGCTTTTGAGATTGTAAACACATTTTAAATGAAGTAGAGACAAACAGAAACAGTATGTCATGAAATAACAAGCAGATACGTCAAGATGTAGATGAAGATCATACACAACATTAATGGAGCTTCAATTGGCTGTAATATAAATTGACATTTAGAAATATTCAGAAAATATATTTTATACATAATATATTTTATATATGTGGTGTGAAGCAGAGCGGGATTGAGAGCTGTGGGAGCAGAGCAAGGCCGTTGTTGTGTACCGGAAGTTGTGACTGACCTTACTTTGGTATTGTGACATAGGCTGCGTCTGAAAACGTAGGCAGTTGACTTGTTGCCTTGCTGCCTTATCAGGTAATGACTTTGCGCATGAAGGTGTCTCTTCTGAGGCAGCGTAACGGTTTAATGATCTACAGCAAAATAGAGTGAGTTTTGATAACTAAGCAAATATTTAATAGATACAATAGTACTTTCTCGCTAGAAATGACATTAAAAGTGGAAAACGTTGGTCAAAAACATACATTTACACACAAACTGACCACCAACCACTAAAACTTTCAGTTTTAGCTCAACTGTCACTGATATCCCAGAATCCTGTGCTTTCCATTCTAAGGCAGTGAAGGATACATCCATGCTGCCTTCAAAAATCGATCAGATGAAGGTATCCCAGGAGACAGGAAGTGAAGCTAACATTGGATTCGGAGGTACATTGATGCCTTCCTATCTTGCAATGCGTTCTCCGAAGGCAGCATTTTTAAGCTTTCAGACGCAGCCATGTTTTCTGAATGAAACGGATTATTGAATAAGGACAATGGAGGGCGTGGCTTGTTTTTTTTTTTCCTTCTGGGAATTGATTGGATCTAGAAAAGTAGGTGTTCCAATTAGCTCATTGAGAGTTGGAAGGGATGTTCTACCCAAGCCATCAAACTGACTTCATCAGAGAAGGAAGGCCATTCCAGAGGGGAAGTACATTTTAAGATTTTGAATAAAGAAATTTTTTTAATTAATTGTTTACCTCAAGACTAGTATGTGCACTAACAAAGCTTTAATGACTTTAATGAATTTGACTTTAATGAGCGACACGACACCTGCACAACACACTGGTCTCGAATCCCACAGATGAACTCCGAACTCCGGATAAAAAGAGGAGTGACGTCAGTGGAAGACAAGAGAGGACCAGGCCTTGGATTTTATGTTTTGTTCATTATGTTCATCAGTCATCCGTAAGAGACTTTCGGTTCCCTCCACCTCCTTCCCTTTGCTTTGAACTGTGTTAAAATATAATATATCTTATTAATTTTTACTCTTACAGTGGTTGTTTGGTTGGTCAGATGACTTATGCATAATCTAAAATCTGGCAGCATGAAACAAAACCATTTTTCTGTGAATGTGTTTGTCAGATAAATGTAATGAATTGAAGGGCCCCTATTCAAGTTCAAGTTCATTTTATTTATATTGCAACAGCCACTGTCTGACCAAAGTGCTTTACAGAAAAGCAGAATAAAAAAAAATAATACCTGCATAACAACACAACACTAATAAGTGCAGCTAAGAGCAGCCTTAAAACAGGAGTAGCAAAACAGTATCAGACTCAAGACAAAAATGGCAAAACAGTATCAGACTCAGATAAAAAATGGAAAGAACCAGGAGTGGCAGAAACAGTATCAGATTCAATGGAAAATAGTAAAACCAACCAACCTTACTTATAGACTTAAAAGTGATCACGGAAGGGGCTGTCCTAATTTCTAATTTCAAATTGTTCCACAACCGTGGCCCGACCACAGAAAATGCTCGATCCCCTCTGCGTTTGAGTCTGGAATGTGGGACTAATAACAGGTTCTTATCGCTTGATCTCAGACTTCTAAAAGGAGTATATGGTTGCAGCAGTTCAGACAGATTGCTGGGGGTTTGGTTACAGAGAGATTTATAAACAAATAAAAGGATTTTAAAATCAATTCTGAAATTAATGGGCAGCCAATGAAGGGACCTCAGAATTGGGGTGATGTGGGCGCTTTTACAGCTATTAAAAAGGAATCTTGCAGCAGCATTTTGCACTAATTGAAGACGAGCAATTTGAGACTTTGAAATCCCGCAGTAAAGTGAATTGCAGTAGTCTAAACGTGAGGTGATAAAAGCATGAACAGCAATCTCTAAAGTTTTATAATTAAGAAAAGGTTTGACTTTAGACAGCACACAAAGTCGATAAAAGCTAGAGCCTATTACAGAGGAAATTTGTTTGTCAAAGTTTAAAGACTCATCTAGTAAAACGCCCAGGTTCCGTACACGTGAAGATCTAAAAGCAGATAGACTGCCCAGATCGAAGGTAGCAGCCTGAGAATTAACAGTGGGCCCAAAAACGATCACCTCGGTTTTGTTTTCATTTAGAAATCAAAAGATTTTGGCCAGCCAAGATTAAACTTAATCTAGGCAACTTAGTAATGATGAAAAAGCAAAAGGATAATTTCTCTTGATTGGTAAGTACATTTGTAAAATTATTTTTTATGGGGTCTACAAGAATACATTTACACAATTTAATTGTCAAAACACAGTTTTTTTTAACTGTTGAAGCACCTTATTCTCTGTATGAATACTCTGTTTTAGTTTTAGTCTCTTTAAAACCCGTCTTCCGAAAAGTGCAGTCTGCTCTGATTGGTCAGCTGGCCCCAGTCTATTGTGATTTGTCTACGGCTTAGAGCGTGTGTCGAAAATGTACCTCCCCTTACACTCAAAAAAATTACTCTTTAAACTTACTCAATTTAACTATGGACAGTGGTTCCACACAAGCAAATTATTTTTTTATTAATATTAATGGAATTTGTTGAATCTATGTAAGCTCCTTGTGTTGTGACAACACAACTGAATCAGATAGAATCTATGTGAAATAGTAATGTCCAAACAAATCAACGGAATTGCTTCCCTGTAACTGATACAGTCTTAACTGAACCGATATAGACTTTCATCGAACCTTCGTACAAGGTTAAAAACAAGTTCAAATGTGGCCATTGTGGACATATTTTCAACATCATTTATGGTCTCATTTAGACAGAATTACTTTGACTATTGCTGTCAGATGATCTTAGTGAGAATTAACAGAAGTTTAGATGTTGATGTTTCATTTGAAGTGTCACCATTGTGGTGATCAGTGTTTGCTTTAGTTGGGCTCTTGGTCCCCTTAATTTTTTCTTTAGCTTTTCTTTGGCTGCTGTATCTCTGTGTATGTATAACACAATCGATGTTGCAAAGAAAGTCAAGAATAAGTAAGATCAGGTGTTATCAGCTTCATGTTGATGTTGATGATGAAAGCTTTACAAAACATTCATCTAATGTTGTCAGACACTTTCACATTTCTAGCCACCACCATATGGATCTGCAATACTGGCACCAATAGCATTTTTATGAGCACTTATTTAGAGGTGGATAAAAATTATGTGCATACGATGTTCAGAGCAAACATATCATGTTGTCACACACAGACATCAAGATTTTACATATGATTCACAACAATGGTGACAATAAAAAAAAATGGTCATGCTGCAATGCATGGTGGGTAGCTTTCATAGTTCAAAACTCATCATTGATTCCCAAGCTTTTTTGTTTTGATTGTTACCGTTGTTGTGATTCATATCCAAAATCATGATGTCTGTGTGTGACTACATAATACATTTGCTCAAAACATCATGTGCACATGCTTTTTATATGTTACAAATATTTCTTATTCTATTGGCACCAATATTGCACTTCCACAAGGATTTGGTAATGCCAAACATAAATACAATTTTAAACTCAACATTTGAAACTTGATTTGTGATGATTACGTCATCATCAACATTGAGCTGACAACACCTGATCTAACTTTTTCTTGGCTTTCTCTGCCACAACAATAGTGTTATACAAACACACAGTTACAGCAGCCAATGAAAATTTAATGTAAAATCTACAGGGACCAAGAGCCCAACTAAAGCAAACACTGATCACCACAATGGTGACACTTCAAATGAAACAAATATCTAATAATCTAAATATCTAAACTTCTGCTAATTCTCACTAAGATCATCTGACAGCAATAGTCAAAGTAATTCTGTCTAAATGAGACCATAAATGATGTTGAAAATATGTCCACAATGGCCACATTTGAACTAGTTTTTAACCTTGTACGAAGGTCCGATGAAAGTCTATCGGTTCAGTTAAGTCTGTATCAGTTACAGGGAAGCAATTCCGTTGATTTGTTTGGACATTACTATTTCACATAGATTCTTTCTGATTCAGTTGTGTTGTCACAACACAAGGATCTTACATAGATTCAACAAATTCCATTAATGTTAAAAAAAAATAATGTGCTTGTGTGGAACCACTGTCCATAATTAAATTGAGTAAGTTTAAAGAGTCATTTTTTTTTTTGAGTGACAGGTTAAGTTAATTAAATGCAATACAATAGTGTTTTGGTGGTAAAATAAATATATGTGTGTTACTTTAACAAAACATACTTGGGTAAAAATAACAGAGCCACAAAACCATTTTTTTAGTGTACCATAACCGGCTTCCTGATCAAACACTACTGTAACTACGCAAAGTATGGCATCAGTTTTGCTGTATCAGTTTGAGCCCAAGTCCGAAAATGACAGTCAAGAAGAACAAGCTGATCAACCCAAGCTAAATAACCCACTTTGGAGTGGACTTTGTGCTTTGTAACTTTGCAGCCCTTTTTATGCTCATATGGCAACCTCACACACTAAAGAAAGTTAAAAATGTAAAAAAGCATACAGTAATATGTCTTCTTTAGGTTTTCATTATGGGTGCACTTATAGATTTTAACCTACAAACTTGCTTCAAAAGTCAACAGAACACATACATGTCACACACACACACACACACACACTGCCATTTAGTGTAATTGCAGCAGACACAATAAACACACTCTTGTTCTCTCAACCACTTTTGAGTCTGTTCACACCAGCCTGCTGAACCCACTGAAGGGTAATGTCTGAATGATATCAGTCAGATATAACACTTCAGGTGTACATTTAACTCAGTGAGAGTGGCGGGAACACAGTGCGAATGATTGTAGTGCATGAAAGCAGCCTTCTGTACAGAACTAACTCTGGCGATGTTTATTTCTGAATATCTGTTCTCTGGCCGCAGGTGCAGGACAACTGTAAAGAGCCGTGTGGACACTTTCTCTTTCTTTCTCGCTCTCTCTCAGCCTGAATGTGCCTTTTAGCACTGCAGGATATCAGTTCTCTTTCTGTCTTTCACTGGACATTACAGGTCACCCGTCAGAGACGATGTGTGTGTTGGAGAGCTGTCGGATTACAGTATTTAAGGTGTATTCAAAGGAAATGCAGTGAAACATTTTAAGAGGTGCAGATGGAGTGGACAGTAAACACTGTTATTATGGGTTTCATGTGTGTATGGCAGCCCCAAAAAGAACAAAAATCCCCCTCTGAGCAAATGCATCACATCACCATGAAGACTAACCTTGCTTGCCCATCAAATCTGGTGCATAGAGACTTTCAGGTGAAGCTCTATGTGCAAGTGTCAGTGTATGTGTGTAAAGATACTGAATGTAAAGTGGGACCCGGTTTTTGTATGATTTAGCAACAAAAAACTGCCAAGTTTGCACAATTTACTTACCAGATAGTTCAGGATTCAGACCTTACATTCACATTTGTTTGTACAGTTACAATCTGTATATAGTAGTATACGGTATTCAATATGGATTTGGATTTAATGTCAGAACAAGCATTAAGAGTTATGGCCAGACTTATATTTAGTTGTTTTTAAATTATTAATAATTCCCCCTCGGTTTCAGACTTGGTGTGTTTTTAATGGCATCCGCTGTAAAAAAGCAGTATAAAGCTCCTAGATCACTTACAATTTTCTACAGCTCTTATTATCGGGAGTTTTTTGTCAACTGAAATTCTATGGAAAGATAATTCGTCAGCAGAACAATCCAAAAACACATTAAATAGCAGTTCAATCTACTGAAGAGATGTATGTCTATCCCTCAGCCTCACTTTCATACCCATTAAAAAATCAAAGATGGAGCTACTGAGAGTAAGATCTATTGCACTACTACTTAAATGCTGTATCGAGTCAATCGACCAAATATGATCCAAACTAATTAATTAATATATAATATAATTATGGTTTAACATAATGCAAGGTATAACAAAAAGACTGCACTATTTTTTTTAATGCCTACTTAGGTAAATCTGGCAAAGTTGAGCTATTTTAGTATCCTGCTTTATCATATATTTGGCGGCTGATTTTAAAGAGCAGCACAAAAGCTTTAAAGGAAGAAAGTACAAGCTGTGTCTTCGAATATTGCTTGAGTCATCTTTTATTTACTTTCTCTAAACACTGCAACACTTACTTTAACACAGCAATAAAACAATCATTTTCCCGTATAAGCCCAACCTTAGACAGACCATTCCAGATTCATCTCTCTCTCTCTCTCTCTCTCTCTCTCTCTCTCGCTGTATTTGTGAGCAATTTCAGTCGTAAGCGGTTATTTCTGAATCCCTCAAGTAGACTGAAGGTGACCTCGGCAGAAGTCCTGAGCCTGTGTGATAGGTTGCATGTATTTTACTTTTGAGGAAAAGGATTCACACAGCTCCCCTTTTCTATGTACTTATTTTGAATATTAATTACTTTGCAACTGATAAAAAGGTACATTTTATGTAGTATACATGTGTGTAGTATGAATATAATCTGGTCGTAATACATTCGCCATGTTGTCATTATAATGTGACCTACCAGAGTCAGTTGCATTGCTTCTCTGCCATTCACATCCCCCGTGGCTTCATGGGATAGTGAAGTGTCCATCGTATGCATGCTTCAGAATCTCGCTGGAGGTAGTAGTAGTAGTCTCGCCTACTCTTTTATGAGTACTGTGAATTCAGACATATTACTCTGTTACATACATGTTTTTCGCCTACTAGGGAAGTATGCAATATCGGATGCAGCCTCGAAGTCTAGCGCACTATATTCAAACTGAATTATGGGTAAAATAATCAATGCCAATGGGTGAGCCCAAGCATGATCAGTCCAGGTGAGATTACAAATAGGCCAGTGAACCTTTTGAAACCAAATCAGGTCTATGCTAATAAATTCTGTTAACTGCCGGGACATTTTTTTCAACTGCTACTTTAAAACCATTGACTAAATTAGTTAGGTTTTGTCAAGGTCACAGAATAAAACTTACTGTGTCCTCATCCCTAAACCATTTAAACATTGCAACCATATGTTTTGCAGCAGGAAGATTACAGCTGCAACTTTATAGAACAGCAATATAATATTTTGTAAGAGGTTAAATCTTCCTCATATCGACACACCCAGATGTGTGAGGCGTCAGAAGAGGGCACTGTTTCTCCTCTCTGTCCGGTCGTTTCACACTGTTGCCTGTTTTCATATACCAACCAGCCTGACACAGCTTCCTCTTTCTCTAATTTCTGCTTTTATTTTTAACCTAAACCTCTCTCTCTCTCTCTCTCTCTCTCTCTCTCTCTCTCTCTCTCTCTCTCTCTCTCTCTCTCTCTCTCTCTCTCTTTCTCCGACCTCTTCTGTCTCTTTTAAACTTTCTCTCGTCTGCAATTTTGCATTGTATTTCCCACACCCCCTGTGATCTGAAATGACACATTTAATCCAACTTCAGCCACAAGCTGCTTTTCAAGAAACCTATGGTTCATTTTGGAAATACATAGTGTAGAGATCAACATTATCTGTGAAGTACCAGTGCCAGCAACAAAGCCTTTATGTATTTTGTCTGCTTTATTTTTTTTTTTTTTTTGCAATAATGACCATGTGACTCTGCATTATCCTGCTTATTAGGCATATACTGAACAAGTAAATTAAGGATGCACCAATACAGAATTTATTTGCTGACAATTAGCAGCTTTTTGTAGCCTAATGAACGAGAGTAATGGAGAGAATATAGCTAAACAAAATCCTGACACAACATAGGTGTCATTTATAAGTATCATTTAATCATACTACAATCTTGTAGTCATTATTTTTAAAGTATTTTTATTTTTTTATGGAATATTTTAGTATTTATTTTAAGAGTTTTTTTTCGTGCACATCTTTATTTTTATTTTTTTTACATCTTTAATCAAAATAACTTCCCTCCCTCTTGCATCGACATCTCTTCTCTGATGATGTTTACTGAGGACGGGACAACCTGTCACTCACATGAGATTGACCAATAACAAATCACAATGATTAAATCCCACTCTACTTCTTGTTCGAGAAGCCATTTTACTTTTCCAAATTCAGCAAGAGATATTCTATCTTCCCAGCTAACAAAAATTATATATGATTTTTCTCGAAATCAAAAATATCTTGTGACACTTGAGAGCAAGTTCACTGTGCGTCTGCGTTATAAGCAAGAATATATATCCACAATAGATGCTTTTTTTTAAGATTTTTTTTTGTTTAATTAATGTTAGATAATTGCATATGCAAACTTATTTTTTTTGGTTAAAGCTCTTATACATATTGATCATCAGAGAACCCTACAGGCAAATGCTCTTTTAATGAATATATAATTACAACCAGAGGCTGTGCAATGTTGTCATCTTGGAATACTTAATGATTGACCGTTCCAAAATGGCGGACACGTCGATGTGACTAGAACATTCAAATAAGGCATCTACGTATACATATCTACTGTATGACAAAAATAAGTTCTAAAAACATTTTGGTAACATTCCACTAATTGAGGCAACATTATTTCTGAATATTCAAAGGTTCAAAACGTCCAGTTTTGAAATGTTTAAAACCATTGACTAAATTAGTTAGGTTTTGTCAAGGTCACAGAATGTCACAATAAAAATGTTTTAAAAATGTTTTTTCTTGGTGATGCAACTGTTAGGAAAAACTTAGAATGTCCATTCATCATTTTACAAACATCATGGAAATTTAAATTTTTCAATCTTGATTGATTTGAAACAAGAGTTAAGTAGCCTAGTCACATTTAAAAAAAAAACTTAATGAATGTCCAACTAAAACATTTCATGAACAATGTATAAATTATGTTTTTGTGCTAACGTTTTGAAAGTGTTATTAAAGACCCGATAACATTGATATATAACTTTGAGAAAACCTTTCCAAAACATTAGCGAACATTCTGAGAACTTAATGTGAAAACACGTACAAGCTGAGTGATTGAAACCATGAAAAGTCCAAGTGCTGTTTGACTGCTGCTCGACAAAGGTCAAGATTTGAGCAACGAAACTCATAGGCTGTGTCCGAAATCTCCCCTATACCCTTAAATAGGTCACTATTTGATGGGACAGCCATTTGTAGTGGTGTCCAAAATTATAGTTAACGTTATCGAGTGCACTCATTCAATCTCACAATGCACCGCAATAACGAGTGTACAACCGATGTATGCTCAAAGGCTAGATAATACCCATAATTCAATGAGAGCCACGAAACAAATTAATTCTGACCAGAATATGGCGCCCACAGCTGAATGGAGTTCAAGATACATTTTTCATTACTACTGTTTGCTAAGTTTCAAATAATGATTAAACATCAAGCACAAACTAAGCTAAAGCATTGTCATCTACTACAAGATGAAAACTGCTCCAGATCTTGCTTCGCTTCACACATCAAACATTTATGAAGTATGTCCTACACATAATTACATATGTCGTACATGTTCACTATTGCAACGTTGCATCCGTCCGCTCCCGGAGGGCCAGTATGCAGAGATATTATTGTAGCACCGGGAATATTTATGAGGACAGGGTTTGCTATACTATCTGCCTTTGCCTCTCAAGTCCTGCCAAGATCAATAAGTCTTCTCGTTGACGGGCACATGACATAACGTTAACACAGCCTGATGGCGCACAGCTATAGCCGGGCGTGCTTTTGTGTCCACAGTTATCAGTGAACGTTGTCTTTCATTGGGTTAATTTGCCATCCGATTTCTTTGACCACTCTATACGCTTTCTGCCGACTCTATAAGCTCTTAGATGAATAGAGTATATTATGTCCATCACTGAGCTGTGATTATGCGACCTGTCCTTGACCAGGAATTGAAAACTAGTTAGTTTTGTGTGAATCCGGGGCTTTGTCAGGAATCGTGTGCTCTGCATAATTCCCTGTCAAGGAGTCTCCGCAGCATTCCAATGTCAGAGCATTCCTTTCATTGCTGATTATAATGTACGTTGGGCTCCCTGCCATCATCACAATAAAACTGTCAAAGCACATTTAGCAGAGTTGTAAATAAAGACATTAAAATGTCATTATTCATGTTGAGCTATTGGCAAGGTTTTGTACAGTAAATATATATTGGATCTGACAACAATCTGTTATTGTAAATTAGAGGATATCCAGAGAAACTCAATCACAATGGTTTGTGTACAAGATTCCTTTCATATGAGAATGTTTCAAGAATGAAAATAGTGCAAAACAAGTATTTGCAATGTTTGGAATTTCATCTTTCTTTCATGTTTACTTTCACCCCACTCTATTTTCTTTCCTTTGCCTTTTCTTTATTTTTCTCTTTCTGACTTTCTTGTAAACTTACTATTTTATATTTTATTTTGTCTTGCACATTCCGTCTTTAATACTTTCTCTATATCACACTTTCTTTTTGCTTTCACACTCTTTTTTCCCCTTTTTTACACTTTCTACAGTTTTTTTGCTATACATTTCTTTTTTTGCCTTTTCTTTCTTTCATACTTTAACACTTTTTAATACTTTCTTTTGCACTCTTTTCCCTTCAAAATTTCTTTCACACTTTCTTTTGCACTTTTGGGTTTACATTTCTTTTTTTGTTTCACTTTCTTTTTCTTTGGCATTGTTTTGTTGTTCACCTTCTGGAAATTGCTTGGGATAAAAGTACGTGCTAAATTGAAATTGATATGAAAATTTGTATTTTTATTTTTTTTTACTAGTTCACTTTTTCCCCGCTGGTGTTTTCTAAAAAGTTGCCAGTCAGCGCCAGCATTTTTGATCATTTTCAAAAAATGTCTTGCCCCCCAGAATATTTTGTTGTATGAATATGTGAACATACAATATATAAAAAGGAAAGAACAGAGAGCCTGTGCTTTAAACAACAACAACAAAAAAAAAACAGCTTCATTCATTCTTTTTTTATCAATGTGGGTAAGTTTCATACAAAAGCAACATTTTGAACAAAAAGCTGAGAAAATTGCCTTTTTGTCAAAGACTTTGTCAGGATCAGATTCTGAACGATGATCAAAACATAGATGGAGTAGATGGAGTTCATCAACACCCCAAAGCTTCACAGTCATGTACCTCTTTCTGGGTTCGACATTTCACTCTCTAACTTTAGGCAGTTTTGATTTATATGCTGCTGAATATTTGATGATCACGTTAGCTTGTAAGCAATCTTCTATCCTTTCCTCCTGGACTGCATCCGAAATTGCATACTTTCTATAGTAGGTGAAAAACAGAATGTGGTAAAAGTATGTTCGAATTTACAGTACTCATAAAAGAGTAGGCAAAAATTACCCAGATGACCTACTACTTCTGGTGAGATTCTGAAGTGTGCATATGATGGACACTTTACTGTCCCATGAGGACACAGATTTATGAAGGGTAGTTAAGCTACGCAACTGACAGTCATATCTGATAATGACAACATGGCATATGTAATACATCTGGATTTCATTCATACTACTCATATTCATACTGTATAGATCTTTTTTAGCAAATGTAAGTACTCAAGAGAGTATATGAGTTTGGATCCAGCCCGCATTTATGCAGATCATCTTCTTTACTTCTTCACTGTTGCCTTTTTCACCTTTCTTCGCCTTTGTCACCATTGGCTTTTGGCTTGCTTAGTTAGGGACATTTCATTTTATATTTAACAATATTATTTTCCTGTTATATCTCTGTAAAGCTGCTTTAAAACAATCTGCATTGTAAAAAGCGCTATATAAATAAAGGTGACTTGACTTGACTTGTTTTTTGATCCGGAGATGCTGTACGGTTTCAGAAGATGCATAACAGCGCCCCCTATAGTATAACAGTGAAAAACGGGATTGCCGGAAAAACTCGCCAATGGCGGGGAAAGAGCTAATAAGCTATTTTTATAGTTTATTTCCTCACATTCTCTTTCATACTTGTTCCTATTTTCAGTGCAGCAAATTAAGTTAATTTGAGATGTTAGATGTTGTGTTTGATCAGTATCGTCAGCACTGCTTACAAGGCTCACTCCTCTTTTTTTAAATTCGCTCTCCTAGACCTATTTATTTGCCTTTTCGTGATAGCTGGAAATAGCCTCCTGAGCCAACATTAAACATTTACACTTCCAAACACACAACGGCTCATTATTTTTCTCCTCCTTACAAGGTATCTTTCTCACTTACAAAGACTTCATTAAAAATAAAGAAATGTGTGAATGTTGGAATGTTGTGGTCAGTGAAGTGGGTTTGGATCCGAACACTGAATCCAAATCTTTTTAGGCTTCTAATTTTACTCCAAACCTGAGCAGATGTTCCTAGTTGAGTCAGATGTATTAGTTCAGACCAAATCAGGTTCTCATCCAGGACTGAAACCAGTAAAACTGGCGGCAGCACTGAAACTACATTTCACAATGTGAAATCATAAAGGAAATGCAAGCAATGTTTCTATGACGACCTCATAAGTTTGAGCGCTGTTCGCCCGAGGCAATCGGGCTCCTACTGCCCAACGAGACCTACCTTCAAATAAACGGATGACTTATGTTCTCTCTCAGTCTTTGAACACTTTTGAATCACATATGATTTTGCTCCAAGCACTTGACTTCTGAATGTCTTGTTCAGTCTTAATGCCTAGCGAATACCCCAACACAATTGATGCTGCGGAACTTTTATTCTTAGTCTCTTTGTTGAGATCAAGCTGATGGTCCTTTGAATCTCAATTGGAATTGCATGCAAATGCACTCTTCGTATTTAAGCATTGTTTACCTAAAGATTTTTGTCCTTATCGCCACATTCCAAGGTCTTTGTGGCGGTAACTCAATAATAGATCTTTGCTGCAGGTTCGCTCGTCAAATACTCTGTCCTTGGCGACAGTCCTCTGAATGTCACTGAGCATCTGTCACTATGCCAGAATCTGTATTATTTCCTTGGTAACCTCGTACGGTGACTTGTTCACATGGTTGCACAACAATTACTGTCTGCTGTTGATCTAGGATGCAGAATTGAATGAAATGCCACAGATTTAACCTGTTGACATAAGCTGATGTAGCAGACATGTTGCTAATGCTGGTTACAGACACACTTTTCTTTCGAAATGTCAGCTGTGACATATATCAAGTATATTATTTTCTGCTGATACACATTGCTTTTGGCATGTGCTATGTTTTTTATTCTACACATACATGCACCAGATGGACATATTTGTCCATTGCAGTGCTCTCTTTTTTTTCTTTTCTTTTTTTACATCTCAAACTCCTTTTGATTGGAACATTCAAAGGGATAGGTTGCTCAAATTATTCTTTTTTTTTTATTTGTATTTTTTTTTAATCTTTATAACACCAACACCATCACAAAGCAAATGCCGTTTTGAATGCAAAATTTAATTTATGACTTAAAAAAAATATATAAACAATTATTTTTTAAATAACAAAAACACTGAAAAAGGAAAAGAAATGTAAAAAGAAAATGTGAAAAAAGGAGTATGTGTATTAATATAATTTATATACTGTAATGGTATTTTTAATATTTAGATTTTTTTAAATCAATTTTAAATTTTAGTTTAAATATCAAGCAGTATAACGAGCTGTTTTGTAGCTAAAAATAACTGGAAGCAAATGACACCGACAGCCAGACACACTCAAATTACAGTTAGGACAATAAGGTGGATATTGGATATGTGCATTAGGCCTTAAAGTGACAGCAGCCTAATAAACCTGCTGAAATCTGTTTCAATGTTAATCAAAAGGCAAACTCACTGCTCTTTAGAAGATTTAGTAGGATTTATTTATATTTAATGTATATGTATACAGTGATGACTATGCAGTGGTTTTACATTTGATTACTTTCTGTTGATAAAGACTGTTCTGTTTATTATTTTTATTATTATTTATTTCACTGGAATGCTGTATTTCTTAAGCTGTTGCTTATCAGAGAGGGAATGGAATATGTTGCACATGTTGCTTGCCAATAAATAAAGAGTTTTTTTTTTCATCTCATCATTATTTTATAGCATCCTTAAAATACATTGTTGGCCATTTTAATAATATTAATGATAATGCATAATGATATCCAGTATAATATAAGTTTAAATGAACATTTTTGTGGTTTGATGTGAATGAAAGGTACTTCAGCCTATACTGATGGGGCTGTGGAGTTCCATGAGAAATAAGGCAGAGAAACACTAGTCTAAACTGAGCCTGAAAATGTCACAGAGTGGTTGCAGGGAACAACCTTTAGCCTCCTCTATCAGCTCTCTGTAGAAGATTGTTTTGGGGTGAAATCTTGAGGAAAATTGCTGCAGCTGCTGTTGAAAAGGTGCAGAGACTGTGGTAGGACTGATCCTGTGGGTAATCCTCACACACAGACGATTAGCCGATGTGCTCTGACGTCTGATCGGGCTGCAATTCCTCCAGCATAGGTTGCGCTCTGTTTTTATTATTCCGCTCACGGTTGTTGTAAAGACAACCATTGTTTCTGGAAAATACTGAGACACACTCATTTAGGTGTCTCAGTAAAATCCAGTTTTATTGGATATCATGGGCTGCCGAGGATCAGAGACTTAAGTCACCGGGTCTCAGCTGACTATGCACATTTTCAAGTCTTTTTGTGAAAAAAATAAAAAAATAATAACATGTTGGATATACAGTACGGTTTCTACAATGTGTAGTTCCTACAATCCACAAGTTGAATTAACCAAAGAAATTAAAGTGACAGTAAAGACTATTTCAAACAAATGCTGTTCTTTTGAACTTTCTATTCATTAAGGAATCCTGAATTTTTTTTTAGCATGGTTTCCTCAAAAATATTGTTTTCTATAACTGTTTTCAACAATGATAATAAGAAACAATAAATGTTTATTGAGCAGGAAATCAGCATATTAGAATGATTTCTGAAGGATCATGTGACACTGAAGACTGGAGTAATGATGCTGAAAATTCAGCTTTGTATCAAAGGAATAAATTGCATTTTAAAATATTTTAGAATAGAAAATTTTAAATAAATTTACTGTATTTTTATCAAATAAATGCAGCCTTGTCTAGCATAATAGACTATATAAGCTTGTTTCTGCCACAGAATAAAACATTAAATAGGTAATTGTGACTTTTTATCTCTCAATTCTGACTTTTTTTCTCCCAATTGTGAGTTTATATCTAGCAATTCTGACATTTTTCCTCAGAGTTTTGTGATAGAAACTCGCAATTGTGAGTTATAAAGTCAGAATTGTGAGATATACAGTCAATTTGCATATATAAAGTTTAAATGTCATTTTAAAAGGTAATTGCGAAATTTTACTTCTCACAATTCAGACTTTTTTCTCGAAATTGTGAGAAAAAAAGTCACAATTACCTTTTAAATTGTTTTATTCCATGGCAGGAAAAATTATTATACAGTGACTTCTTTCAAAAACATTTAAAAATCTTTCCAACTCCAAACTTTTAAATGGTAGTGTTTATAGAAAATTATGTTATATTCTGCATGCTAACATGTGCTATGGCAATTAGTGATGCTATTGCAAAGCATGCCTGGAACACGAACTCCTCCATTTAGTTAATTTATGTGATGATTCATTTACATTTAAGCATTTAACAGACGCTAAATCCAAAGTGACTTAGATGTAATTAGAATGAAACATTTAACAGCACCATGCTATATAATGTAGAATTACTAACATGTGTATATGTTGTTTTACAATATGTGGCGAAAAAGGGGAGAACTGAGAGAGTGAGCTGTTGAAAGGCCGATACGAGTCCGTTGAGAAGATAAATGGAGGAGCTCTGCATGGTGGCCACACTCTGTTCAGGAGATACAGACGGCTGCCAGATGCTTGGATTGTTGGATTCAGAAGTTAGACAGTGAAATTCTTCTCTGTGTGACAGTAGGAAGAGGAAGGACTGCACTAATGATGGAGGAGCCTCTTGGTGACTGCTGACACCCTGCTGTGTCTCAGTCTCAATCTCTCTCTCTCTCTCTCTCACACACACACACACACACACACACACACACACACACACACACACACACACACACACACACACACACACACACACACACACACACACACACACACACACACACACACACACACACACACACACACACACACACACACACACACACACACACACACACACACACACACACACACACACACACACACACACACACACACACTTACACCCTCAGGATGGGAGTCTCAGCTTGTCTTCACACTGCAGAGTGTGAGTTAAACGCCAGCTCTGCTCTGAGAAAGGTGTGCAGACGTGTGTGCAAAGGTGGTCCTTCAGGCTGACACACAGTCCACACTTAGACTGAGACCATTCTTGTTTTGCCGGTAGACACTGTGCGAGGGGCTGAAGATCAGTGGCTCTCAGGAGTTAATGTGAGTAGAATTACGCCAACACTGGTGAGTGGCCACATGATGACTGTGTTCCTTCATCCAGTGAGCAATGGTTGTGCTAACATCAGTATCAAGTTTAGTTTGTTTTGATTTGCTGACTATATACACTCACCGGCCACTTTATTAGGTGTTCAGCTGCTTGTTAATGCAAATATCTTATCAGCAAATCACATGGGAGCAACTCAATGCACTTAGGCATGTAAACAAGACAATCTGTTGAAGTTCAAACTGAGCATCAGTATAGGGAAGAAAGGTGATTTAAGGTATTTGACCATGCCATGGTTGTTGGTGCCAGACAGGCTGGTCTGAGTATTTCAGAAACTGATGATCTGCTGAAAAAGAGAAAATATCCAGTGAGTGGCAATTTCATGGGTGAAAATGCTTTGTTGATGCCAGAGGTCATAGGACAATGGCCAGACTGGTTCAAGCTGATAGAAAGGCAACAGTAACTCAAATAACCACTCATTACAGCCGAGGTCTGCAGAAAAGCATCTCCAAACATACAATCATGTCGAACCTTGAGGTAGATGTGCTACAGGAGCAGAAGACACATTGGTTCCACTCCTTTCAGCTTAGAACAAGAAACTAGGGCTACAATTTACACAGGTTCACCCACATTGGACAATAGAAGATTGGAAAAACATTGCCTGGTCTGAGGAGTCTTGATCTCTGCTTCAACATTCATCAGATGATAGGGTCAGAATTTGGAACAACATGAAAGCATGGATCCATCCTGCCTTGTATCAACGGTTCAGGTTGTTGCTGGTGTAATGGTGTAGGGCATATTTTCTTGGCACACTTTGGGCCCCTTAGTACCATTTTGAGCATTGTTTAAATGCCACAGTTAACCTGAGCATTTGTTGCTGACCATGTCCATCCCTTTATGACCACAGTGTACTCATCATCTGATTCCAGCAGGATAACGCACCATGTCACAAATCTCAAACTGGTTTCTTGAACATGACAATGAGATCACTAAACTCAAATGGCCCCCACAGTCACCAGATTATAAATAAATATTAGTGTATATATACAACCCCAAATAAGAAAAAGTTGGGACATTTTGTAAAATGCAATAAAATCAAGAATCTGTGATTTGTTCATTCTATTTAACCTTTTATTAGCTGACAAAAGTACAAAGAAACGTTTTCCAATGTTTTCACTGACCAACATAATTGTATTTTGTAAATCTGAACAAATTTGGATTTTGATAGCTGCAACACACCCCAAAAAAAGTTGGGACAGAGACCAAATAAAAGTGAAAAGATTATACAAATTAGATTATCCAACTATTTTGAAACAGTCCACTATGAGCAGGTGAATTGGTAATAGTTGAGGGTATCATGTTTGGGTGTAAAAGGGCTTCTGAGTCTTTTTAAGCAAAGATGGGTCATGGCTCATCACTTTGTGCCAAATATCTTGAGAGAATTGTCAAACAATTAAAAAATCACATTTCTCAATGCAAGATTGCAAAGCATTTATGCCTTTCATCATCTTCCATACATACAGGTCCTTCTAAAAAAAATAGCATATTGTGATAAAGTTCATTATTTTCCATAATGTAATGATAAAAATTAAACTTTCATATATTTTAGATTCATTGCACACCAACTGAAATATTTCAGGTCTTTTATTGTTTTAATACTGATGATTTTGGCATACAGCTCATGAAAACCCAAAATTCCTATCTCAAAAAATTAGCATATCATGAAAAGGTTCTCTAAACGATCTATTAACCTAATCATCTGAATCAACTAATTAACTCTAAACACCTGCAAAAGATTCCTGAGGCTTTTAAAAACTCCCAGCCTGTTTCATTACTCAAAACCGCAATCATGGGTAAGACTGCCGACCTGACTGCTGTCCAGAAGGCCATCATTGACACCCTCAAGCAAGAGGGTAAGACACAGAAAGAAATTTCTGAACAAATAGGCTGTTCCCAGAGTGCTGTATCAAGGCACCTCAGTGGGAAGTCTGTGGGAAGGAAAAAGTGTGGCAAAAAACGCTGCACAACGAGAAGAGGTGACGGACCCTGAGGAAGATTGTGGAGAAGGACCGATTCCAGACCTTGGGGGACCTGCGGAAGCAGTGGACTGAGTCTGCAGTAGAAACATCCAGAGCCACCGTGCACAGGCGTGTGCAGGAAATGGGCTACAGGTGCCGCATTCCCCAGGTCAAGCCACTTTTGAACCAGAAACAGCGGCAGAAGCGCCTGACCTGGGCTACAGAGAAGCAGCACTGGACTGTTGCTCAGTGGTCCAAAGTACTTTTTTCGGATGAAAGCAAATTTTGCATCTCTTTCGGAAATCAAGGTGCCAGAGTCTGGAGGAAGACTGGGGAGAAGGAAATGCCAAAATGCCTGAAGTCCAGTGTCAAGTACCCACAGTCAGTGATGGTCTGGGGTGCCATGTCAGCTGCTGGTGTTGGTCCACTGTGTTTTATCAAGGGCAGGGTTAATGCAGCTAGCTATCAGGAGATTTTGGAGCACTTCATGCTTCCATCTGATTTCATTTTTCAGCACGACCTGGCACCTGCTCACAGGGCCAAAACCACTGGTAAATGGTTTACTGACCATGGTATTACTGTGCTCAATTGGCCTGCCAACTCTCCTGACCTGAACCCCATAGAGAATCTGTGGGATATTGTGAAGAGAAAGTTGAGAGACGCAAGACCCAAAACTCTGGATGAGCTTAAGGCCGCTATCGAAGCATCCTGGGCCTCCATAACACCTCAGCAGTGCCACAGGCTGATTGCCTCCATGCCACGCCGCATTGAAGCAGTCATTTCTGCAAAAGGATTCCTGACCATAACTGAACATATTATTTGAAGGTTGACTTTTTTTGTATTAAAAACACTTCTTTTATTGGTCGGATGAAATATGCTAATTTTTTGAGATAGGAATTTTGGGTTTTCATGAGCTGTATGCCAAAATCATCAGTATTAAAACAATAAAAGACCTGAAATATTTCAGTTGGTGTGCAATGAATCTAAAATATATGAAAGTTTAATTTTTATCATTACATTATGGAAAATAATGAACTTTATCACAATATGCTAATTTTTTGAGAAGGACCTGTAATATTGTCACAAGATTCAGGGAATCCAGAGAAATCTCAGTCTGTGTAGGGCAAGGCAGGAGACCTCTGTTGAATGTGCGTGACCTTTGAGCCCTCAGATGGCATTGCACAAGATACCATCATGCTAATCCGTTAAATACCACCACATGTGCTCAGGAGTAATTTGGAAAACCGTTTTCACTGAACACAGTCTGACGCTGCATTAAGAAATGCCACTTGAACCTCTGTTACGCAAGGAGAAAGCTTTACATCAGTTCTATGTGGAGATGCCGGCGAGTTCTCTGGGCCTGAGCTCATCTCAGATGGTCTAGAAGACAGTGGAAATGTGTGCTTTGGTCAGATGAGTCCATGTTTCAGCTTGTTTTTGGGAGAAAATGGACATCGAGTTCTCAGTCCCAAAGACGAATGGGACCAACCAGACTTTCACCAGCGACAGGTGCAAAAGCAAACATCTGTCCTGGTATTGAGGTGCATCATTGCAATCGGTATGGGTAAATTGCATTATTGTGAAGGTACCTTTGACATGGAGGCATATATTTGGATTGTACAGAGACATAAACTGCCATCAAGATGACATCTTTCCTGGGAAGCAAGACAATGCCAGGCCTCATTCTGCACGTGCTAGTGGTTTCTAGACACTCTGCACCAGAGAAGGGATGTGCCTGCCTGTTTACTGCAGTCCAGATATGTCTCTTATGAAAAATGTATGACCCATCATGAAAAGGAGAATCAGACAGTGATGACCACAGACCGTTGAGCAGCTGTCTTGTATCAGACAAGATTGGGCAAATATTCCACTAGCAAAACTCCAACAATTAGTATCCTCAACTCCCAAATGATTAAAAAGTGTAATTAAAAGGAAAGGTGATGTGACACAGTGGTAAACATTTCTCTGTCCCAACTTTTTTGGGGTGTGTTGCAGCCATCAAAATCTGTTCATATTTACAAAATACAATTATGTTGGTCAGTGAAAACATTGGAAAACGTTTTTTTGTACTTTTGTCAGCTAATAAAAGGTTAAATAGAATGAACAAGTCACAGATTCTTGATTTTATTGCATTTTACAAAATGTCCCAACTTCTTCTGATTTGGGGTTGTATCAAAATATAAATACATATTATATATATATATATATATATATATATATATATATATATATATATATATATATATATAAGCAATGTTCAATCAATTTATTTATCAGTAACAATCTGAATAATCAATTCTTCCAACACATTGTCAGGGCTCACAGATGGAACAGACTGGATGGTAAGTTTAAACATTTTATTGTGCAGATGGATATTCAGTCGGAGATAACAGGTGAGGATCAAATGAATTAGAAACATAAACAATCTTAGCTGATGAGTAATGTCCTTTTCTCTCTTGCAGATGGTTTGGTAGGCACATGGAAGATGGAAGGGATCAGACGATTCGGGAAGCAGGTAAGTAGCAGGTTGGATGACGGCAAGTCTGTGAGTCATGGATTGACGAGACCAGACAATGACTGCAGTGAAGGTGAGTGCTTTATAGTGCATGTGGGTGATGGGACACAGGTGACGGTGATCAATACTCAGGTGATTGTGAACGGGGGAGTGTCCGACTGGGTGATAGGGAATGAGTGGCGGCGATGGAGATCGTGACGTGGATGGAATCCTGACACACATATAGCAATACAGCATTGGTGTAGTCACAGCTCTGAACGCAGCTCATCCATCAGATTTTAGAGTCAAAACTTTTCTGCATTTTTCTTTGATGAAAATGCATTTTTGTTTAGATTAAACTGAAACTAAACTAAACTGAGAGAAAGGTTAGAGGTCAGATAAAGAGATCAGTCAGAAGAAAGTCTTTCCTATTGAATATGGATGAAGGGTAGAGCATCTTTCCCCTCTGAGAGCGAGCCGGTGTTATGCTGCATGTAAAGGGAATAGATATTCTGAGCAGACGGGTTTGTAAAGCAGCTGTGACGATGGTCTTGAGCTCAGAGAGCTCACTTTACTGATAAAAAGCTGTCAAGAGTCAGTACTCACATGCTTTGAGACCCTGAGGAGTTTGATCGCTGTGGCCGACTAAACTCACCTGTGCCACCAGTTATCATCTTAACAGATTTCCACTCTCCAAAGATGATTTATTGGGATCTGCTGAGCAAAGAACTGTAAAATGAGGAAAAGAGCTTTAAGGTACCACCATAATTTCGCTTCTACTCACAGCACTAAAACCTGCAATTATTCCCACTTACTTTACTTTGAGTAGTTATACTAAATCCCCCCTATCTTTGCCTTTGCCTCAGAGAATGTAAATATATCTGTGTTGCAGAAAGTTTTGTAGTTTATCTGAAACTTGATTCTTGAGGCATGGGACAAAACATTTATGTAGAAAGGAATTATTTTGATGCATATGAGATATTCACATTTGAATGAAACCTGCTTATATTTTCTCGCGAAATGTGTTTTACCTTGCACTCAATACTGTATGTGTGACACCATCAAATACAAAAATGTTTAATATTCATCATAAATATTGACAAATATACGTAACATTCACTTAAAGTGTATTTGGTGTCTTTCTGCATCTGTAAAACACTGAGCAAAAGGCTAAATAGTAAATGGTTTCACCTGAAAATTAATGAACGAATAACCACACTGGCAGCCCTAGATGGATTCGATTTTGGAAATTCCTTAAAGTGGCGATATTATGCCCTTTTACAAAGTCTTGATTATGTTTTTGAGGCCTACTAGAATAGGTTTTCATGCTTAAATTTTCAGAAACACACTATTTTTTTTCCACATATTTTAATTGTTGCTGCACCTATCTTTCCAGTCTGTAAGTAAAGCTCTGGGCTGTTTTTCCCAAAAGCATCGTAAGCCTAAGTTGATCGTAGAGACCATTGGTGGCAATTGTTTTATGATCAACTTTTGGGAAACACAGCCCTGTTTAGTTCCAGTCTGAAGCCCCTCCTTCCAAAAAGCGCAATGTTCTCTGATTGGTCCTTGTGTGGTGGTCCTGTGTTGTGATTGGTCAACCGCTTCAAGCGTGTTACGGAAATGTCACGCCCCTTACCATAACCGCAAGTTTCAACACACTACGAATGCAACTTAACCAGGCCTTGCCCCTTTTTTGCATACGCTCTGGTCGAAATTATTTAAATGAGGAATAAAATTCGTAGGTGGCTAATTCGTACGACCTCACTCGTACAAATTCGTAAAATTTTTGCTAAATCGTACATATTTTACGAGTTGCCCAATTCGTATGAATTCGTACGAATGACCTACCCCTGCCCCAAAACCCAAAAAAAGAAAGTTGAAAAAAGTAAAAAAAAAAAACAAACAAAAAAAAAACATAATAGGTCCTCTTTTACACACTGGGCAATATTTTCGAAGTTTGAAATATGAAGACTAGGTAAACTTGTCCATGTTTTAAACATGTACTGTGGGAATTATCTAGCCATTGTATCCTGCACACAGCTTTTGTTTAGTGTGTGACATATCTACCTACACTTTACAGCAGGGATCACCAACCCTGCTCCTGGAGAGCTACTGCCTGCAGACTTCAGTTCCAACCCTGTTCCAACACACATGCATGTAATTATCAAGTAACCCTTAACAGCTTGATTAGCTGGTCCAGGTGTGTTTGATTGGGGTTGGAGCTAAAATCTGCAGGACAGTAGCTCTCCAGGAGCAGGGTTGGTGACCCCTGCTTTACAGCAATACTCTCTAACTACCTTAAATTATGCTTTTTTGTATGTCACCCACTGTTAACCAAACATGTTCAGCCACAGTGCTGAACTAAATAAACTATACATCTCTATCCCCGCAGGGTGGTCTGTCCTTTAAGTTTTCTCTTCGGGCAGCCTCTAATGTGTTCAGTTTAAATGTGACGCAGTGATTCATGATTAGAAATGCAGTTAAGTGAAAATTAAAGTGTTTAGAAAGTTTCAAACATTTAATTAAAGTACAGATAGCCAAGAAATGTCAGACTCGCTCTCTTTCTGTTGGTGCATTATGATTCTCTTTCCTCTGCCTCTTTAAGCTGCTGATTAGTGTGTGTGTGTATTTATACTGAGTGAGCATTTTCCCATCAGTCCAGACCTTAGTACACTGTGTGAGAGTCAGAAGATGAGAGAGCAACATAACTTTTACTGACCAATTAAACGCTTTCTATGCAATGTGATGACTCAACAGATTTCACCAGCTGAAGGTTACAGCCTAATTAGGATAACCTTACACCCCATGTTACACACATACACTATTAAATATTAAATATCTAAAACAGCAGCATATGGAGCCATGATTTAATGATGAAAACAGCAGGATCTCAGCATTTCAGATGCTTCTCAGTGATGAGGGTGATTTTGTTTTTATAGGATGTGTCCGAAATAGAAAGCCACTACAGTGTCACTGTGTAGTCCAGGGCTGTGTTCTAACCCTCATTCACCATTATCTACATTACTCCACTATATAGTCCACTTGGAGGAGTGAATAAAAACGAGAGTGAATTCGGACACTGAGTGCGCCGGAACGGCTGCCGCTTTTGCATAGTTTGTGCTTGCTGTTTAATAATCATTTGAAACTTAGCAAACTGGCAGCTCCAGTAGTAATGAAAAGATTTATTTTGAACTCTGTCATGGAAACTAGCATGTATAAACCTTAATTAAACAATTTAATAATCAATTAAAACAGAATTTATACCTGTATGCTATTACGCTGTACCCACATTGGACCAGCGGTTTGGAAAATGGATGGATGGATGATTAACTCCTGGTCTAGTCAGTCAATGTCCCTCTTTTTGTTGGTCAAACTATATTTATTACTTATGTATTTATTTATTTAAAGTTAGCTTCAACAAAATGAATTACATTTACTTTAATAGACATTCCATTTTTATTCATTAAGTATTATTCCACGCAGAAATCCGTTACATTATGTACCCTTAATGGCATTATCATCTAATTTACCAATTAAAAATCTTAATATTTTGTTAAAAGCAATAATTTTCAGTGAATGTACCTTTAATATGAGTGTATTTTGTCTTAGAGAGTTTTTTTATTTTTCATTTTTTCTTTCTTTCTCTATATCTTTGCAGGATAACAAGTAAAAAAAAAAAATGCAGCATCTACTAAATGCAAATGTAAATTTATCATACTTATTTAAATTTGTTGCTGGAAACCAAGTTTATGTTTTTGCAAATGAGCTGCAAACTGTTTGTGTTGCCATCAATGGTTGACATTGCTTCTTTCTCAATACAAATAGAATCACAATTTGAAGAAAAATCATCATTCTTCACTTTTTTTCTTTCGATCTGTCATTGAAATGCACACCCATAATTGTAGGATTTCATAGGTGACAAAGGATATAGTTAGACTGTAGTTAAAAACCGACAAGATGGAGGTATTTAAGTTGACAAGATGTTAAGAAAAACGTTGGCTTCAGATGTGCCCCGGTGCTTTCAATCCTCATGGATAGCACTTGATAAGGCAGCATTTTTGAGTTTTCGGTCCCACTCAAAGTGTGTCTAGTGTTGATAGTTGAAAGCAGGAAATCAACCCTAAATTCTTGCTATCAGCTTCTGCACTGATGCAGCTTAAGCTTCTGTATTTCTCCACGGTCTGGTTTAGATGTAGGTGGGTTCACATCTCAAACTTCCTACAACGGCCCCTCAGTGAATACTCCATCAAATGAGCATGTCTACCTGCATTTTGTTTTCTTAAATTCAAAGAGGCATCTGAGAGTCCTTCAAATATACATCGTCGTGTTGGGTGATGAATTCTTTGGTCCAATGGTCTTCATATTAAGGGACCACAGTGACTACAGAGGGCCCGTTTTCCATCAGACTGGAATCATACTAAAGCCTTTGGGTCATTCCTGGATATCCAGGCCAGAAATAGTTCTCATCTATTTTGTCTCTCACTTTTATCCTTTTCTCTCATGCTGGAATCGTTAGGGTCGACCTCACAGCTTAGAATTTAATGAGGGAGGAGAGGCCGGCAAAAGAAAGAATGAGAGCGAGGAAGGTCATTGCTCTAGCGGTTGTATCTCATGAGAAATGATGGGAGAAGCTATTGATTATAGCAAGCCGGTTGAGTCAGATAGCTAGACGGACAGAAATGGGCCCATGAGACACAGATGAGTTAGACTGCTCCACCTGAGAGATGAGTCTGTAATGAGGGGTCAGCTCTAAAAGATAGCAAGAGAACAAAACAAAATAACAACAGCGCAGAAAGAGTGTCTGTGCAGTTTAAAGCACATCTTACATTCTTAATATAAGCTGTCAGATAGATTCGGATTTCCTAGCATGCTTTGCATAGGACTTGCTGTGGAGAGTAAAACTACTGAAAATAGGATGACTTTTGCTGCTCAAGGAGAAGTTAACAGGCAACCTTATAGATAGACAGACAGATAGATAGATAGATAGATAGATAGATAGATAGATAGATAGATAGATAGATAGATAGATAGATAGATAGATAGATAGATAGATAGATAGATAGATAGATAGATAGATAGATAGATAGATAGATAGATAGATAGATAGATAGATAGATAGATAGATAGATAGATAGATAGATAGATTGATTGATTGATTGATTGATAGATAGTGTTCACTCTGTAAACACTCTGTAAAGGATAAAGAGAGAAGAGAAATGTAAGCTTTCAGATAGCTGGAATAGATCCATAACTGCAGTCAGCATGAGTGCTCCTATAAATGATGAATGTGGAGTAGCTCAGTGTTGAAAAGTCTGTATTGGAAGAGAAATCTTTCTTCCATTAACATGAGCATGCTTCAAAATCTCTCTCTCTCTCTCTCTCTCTCTCTCTCTCTCTCTCTCTCTCTCTCTCGTTCCACGGCACCGATTAACTGACTAGTCCTCCTTAGCGGCTTCACAATGTCTCAAAAACTCAAATCCTTTCACAACAGAGCCAAATCAGTCTTTGCTATTACACACACGCAAAAAACAATTTCCATTCAGCACTCAAAGCTTGAATTGGACAGCCAGTGTGGCCAGACACCAAGTTGGACAAGATATAACGGGATACACATCTTATCATTAATCACTCGGAACCTTCTGATGCCTTTACTAAAAGCACATGAAGGACTACTCTCAAAATCTTGAAGTGCTGCATTCACCTTGATATATTCGTACTTTCGTCCTTCGAATGATGTTAATACTGAAGTCAAGCTTAGTTACGCCTCATAAAATGTGAAATGTTAACTCAAAAAGTTTTCGGCAAACAAATGAGTCATGAGTCACAAGCGTTAATCTGTTAGCTAATTGTTCATTAATTATGCCATAAATCACAGTGACTCTGACAGTTCGTCCCAATTTATAACACCACGCATGAGAGAATCTCATCTGGTTTTGTGCACCTTTTCCGTGGTTAGTGCGCTTTCAGCTAATCTTCTCCCGCAAACAAAGCTTGAGGTGACGCGAACAGCGGAACATTCATTACCCATTACACAAATATGCCCTCAACACACCTCACCTGAGTGGAAAATTCAACAAAGATACTGCGTATTGTGACAAATCTCAGTAGAATGCTAAGCAGAATCACCTGTATCAAGACCGGAAGGCTCATTTTGTTTGGACTAGGACTGTCAATCGCTTCAAAATGTAATCAGATTAATTTACATGGTAGGGTGATTAATTAATCAAATTAATCACAGTAAATCACATATAAGGTGATGTGTAAATGTGTTAAGGAAATTGGATGCTTCACTGAAACATTTGTTTTACGATGGTTAGATCTTTTGTGCCATGTTGGAAATATCCATTTTTATATTTCCAAAATTCCTTGTGCAAATATTGTAATAATCCAGTGAGATTTTTGAATGAACAAGGAGACCTACAACAGATGCCACAGGCCCAAACAGAGATCTGCGTTGAATAAATCCAGGGTTAAGGAATTAGTTTTGAGTTGACAAAACCAAACCAATCCAATCAGGATTCTTTGGAATCTTTGTTGGTACCATAGACTGTAAAAAAAGATGGACGAAGCCCCTTCGCTCTCTTCCATTGGCGAGAAGTGAAGCCGCCATTGTCCCGATATGGCGCTGACATCTTGGTACTTGAGTCTGCGCAGTTGCGATTTCGGGACCAGACATGTGCAGTAGTGAGCAGGAAGTAAAGCCGCGAAATCAACGTCCCGGTCTGGTCCCGCCTTCACTCTCGCTGAATCAATCGTAAGCACACGCCTCTGCTGCAGAACAAACCATTATGTCGGTGTGAAATAATTAATTATAGAAATTTAGATATTAAATGTAAAGCTCCAATCTCCTCAGTCCTCTAAAGATCCCGAAAAAAAGTCCGTTGTTGCTTCAGTGACTAATTTGCTCAGAGAACCTGTCAATCACAGCTGTCAATCATGTACGCCACAGCGCCGTTTCTATAGCATCAAAAAACAAAACAAAAAAAAAACTTATTTTAAAAATAAACACTTGAAATTACATCAGCGTGATGAAAACTACAGTAAATGACAGAAACCATCTTTGGAAAAAAGATATGTGAAGTGTAATTTAATTGTTTAGTTGGTCTCACGTCCCATTGAATAACATGGGGAGGCGGGGTTTATGAGCTATACTAGGACCGGCCACCGGGGGGCGATCGAGACGCTTTGGCTTCACTTTTCAGGGCTTGTGTGGCACGCTTGGTTGGTACCATGATGGTGATCATTAACTTTTTCTGTCTACTCAGGGTTTGATCCTAAGTTCATGGAGCGTGTGCACATTGAAGTGTGACATTAGCAAACAGCCAATCACATGCCTTTGTAACGGAGGCAATCTAGTAAGAGCTATGCAGGTTAATCTCACTCCCCTGATCTCAAGAGGCACCCTAGTGACTTTCTCTAGAGGCTGCCGTTTTTAGTGTCCTTGTTAGCGCACCCGCCTCCCATACCGGAGATGCCGGTTCGAGTCCCACTCAAAACTGCGATTCACTTCTCACGTAAGTCAGCACGATTCAATTCTCTCTTAAGAGAAACTGGGGGAGTGACTTTGAGTCAGACAAGTGTCACTTGACTCACAGCTGATTGGTCCAATTTCAGTTTGAGATCTCTTACCCAGAACCTAACCTGCCATTGAGCGAAAGTTATATGGCAATAAATCCAGAGCTGGAACAAACTAAACTGAAACATACCTATCCACCAACCTTAACAGGCTTCCTATAGTCAGTCAAGTCAGTCAAGGATAACATTGACAGAAGCAACTGAGACCAAATAAATCCATAGAAGAGCTGTGGCAACTTCTCCAAGTTGCAGGGACTGAATTTACCAAGGTGAGTTGTCTGCACAATTGCAAAAACATGAAAATATGTAAAATCATAATTGATTCGATGAAGGGCATAGTTTTGATGCACATTGAGCAATACTTTTTGACAACCTTAATGTATTTTCATAGTATCATATCAAGGGTCACAGAAGACAGAGTAGAATTTCATGAAGGATCACTAAAGATGATTTATGTTTCAATACTTTCATTTTCATTTTTATTTATCATTTCTGTTTATTATTTGTTAATGGCCATATTTCAATGGTCCCTCTACAGCTTAACATGGTTATTTATGATATTCCGGAGTCGAGAACATTAAAGCATTACCCCATTGCTCTTGTGGTTGTATATAAATGTCGGCCGGAATAGATGGCTATAATAAGATTTTTAATTTCAGGTATGGGTTTTATAACCGTGATTCATTATACACTGTGTCACAGCAGAAATGCATGTAGGACAGTGCATTAATGACATGCGGCCTGTTCCCTGCAGGCATGCATGCTGTGCTGAACGCAGCCGTGCAGGAGTCTGATTTCACAGACTTTAGCATGTTGACACCAAATTGGAAAGTAGAGCATATGTTAACAAATGTGTGATTGGAACTGTTTTAAAACCTTTTTACAGAGAACACCCATAGCAATGCCCTGGAGTTTTGTACGGTATATGAGTCAAAAGTGTCAAAACTGAGACAAATATTCAGTGGAATTGCTGGTTGCATAGGATGCGGGTGTGGCCAATGTGGTCAAATCAGATGCATTTTTTTGGACTTCAAAATCAGGACTGCCATGATAAAGCTTGGAAGAGCAATGATATTTTTTAATATAACCTCGATTGTATTTGTCTGAAAGAAGAAAGGCATATACACATGGCTTGAGGGTGAGTAAATTTCTTTTTATTATTAGTTTATTTGTCAGGGACAATCCAGCGCACATTATTACATACATAATTATCACAGTCAAAGCCATAACAATATGTGTAGATGTGTTGCATAAAAGGTTTCTAGCCAATAGGCTAATTTTCAAACCCAGTCCCTGGTCAGGCCTTTCTAAAAAGATAATCCAAATATAAAAATAAAATAAACTACATATTGTGAGTTACACAGTCATGCAGCATATTCCTTGTATAATTACATCAACATTACATCAACAAATCATGGGATAATTTTCATTTTGAGTGCACTATCCCTTTAATTAAGCTTTAAGCCCAAAGTATACTTTGTTTTTTCGTTTACAGTCGAACACATACCCTTTACTCCATCTGACAGCATGCGTGGATGCAGGCGGTCTACACATGCTCTCTAGAAAGTTTCATCTTTGTCCAAAGTCTATTTTTCCCTATTTTTCTCCAGAAATTATGATCGATTAAAATGTCTTTGTATTCTTTTATCTCATAACCCCCTCACACAAGCGCTTGTCCATGTGGTTGTCTGTTGTTTTTGCAGTCCTGGTATTTTGTTCTTGTTGTTCCATCTATTTAGTTTCATTTTTTACTGTGTGAAACAATGGCCTGGGCCAATTTTGCCCTTTTGTGGAACAACTGATTAGTGCAAAATAAGCTCAATTTGCGTACAAAGTATGATTGGTTTTAAAAAAAAAAACAGGCAGGCGTGTACTATGCTGCTGGTGACGAAATCTGCATCGCGCACACTTGTACACGGACCCGCACATACACTTGAAAACCAAAGTTTACTTTGGCCTTAAGAATGTATGAAATTGTTTGAAGGTTTACATTTTTCTTATTATGTTTACATAATGTTTACATTTGTTGTTAAAATGTGTGTTACTTTGCTGAGATTATGTACGCACATTTTTCAGTCTATAATGTTTGCCATCAGTGTTACATTCATGGATTTTCTTGTACGTTGGATTATTGAATATAGGTCTTGGATAAGTTTCTTAAGCCATTTTCCACTGCAAATGACATTTGGACATGACTGTCAGAATTCGCCCCCTAGTCGCAGTTGTGATGAACTTTCATTATGATCTTGCGGCAACTTGGGTATACTGTCTCTGTCTCAGGATATCTTCTCCGTTAAAGAGCATCTCTTGCACTAGACTGTAGCAGTTGAGCTAGATAGTGTTTTGCCCTCACTGTCGACTGTCGCAATATTTCTTTTTGCGTCTCCAGTAAAGGAATGCAAGAGCCTTTATCCTCCAAACTTTCACCATGTTGGAATTAATAAATAAGCGCACAATAAACAGCCATGCATATAGAACCAATAACCACCAATAATTTGAGTGAAAATATGGTGCTAGACAACATTTAAAGTGCAATATCAATAAAGCCATATTATGTAAAAAGTTGCTCTTGATTGTGCTTGCAAAAATGTATTGTTGTGTATCTTTATTTGCAACTACATGTCAACTACCAGTCTACTAATACTCGACTAACACTCTAATGAGAGTTAATAGAGATGTAGGTGCAACGTTACTTATAGTCAACAGAATGTTAAAGGGGCCATCAAAATAAAGTGAAACCAAAATGTATTTATTCAGAATTTGTGGCTACTTTTTAATGTCCATCAGTGGAAAAATATGTTTTTACCCCCCTCCCACAGCATCAAGCAACAGAGTCTAACTTTGCAATGCTAACCAGAAAAACCCTGACCCTTCATCGTCAAAGAGTGTCTCATTATCCACCGCGGGTGTGGTCCAGCCTTCTATTAATGCATCGACAGTCCACTGACCTGGATAGAAACTGATGAAAAAGATCAATCTTCATATCCTGCAAAGATGATGGAAACAGGTCAGGCATGAAGTTTTGCATTGCGACCGTAGAAACCACTTTTAAAAGGCTTTTTATTGTGGTTTATACTGTGAGAGAACAGAGTGCATTTAACCTGCAGGCTTGAAGAAAACAAATCAATTAATTATGGTAATGGATAGTCCTGCCATCCTATTCACCTCAGTCCCAAACGATCAGTTTTATAGTCAAGTAGCCGAACTGCCACCGGGCAAGCACTGAATCGCTAAATAATTTTGACACCTCTGTTAAGCATGGCTCATTTTAAAAGCAAAGTTAAACTTCCTTATTATGAATATAAACAAGAGTAATTACTCAGTCAAGGCCACCAATACCTCCTGCAGACCTCATTGCATTAAATAAGGTTCCTCCTGTTTCTCTGCTTTGAAACTGTGCAAATGGATACAGCTAAATACCCAAGGCCAGACATATTTTGTAGCAAATTGGCCGTATCCAAAGGGGTCGTGAATTGAGAAATAACATTTTCTGATCTTTTGACATGTAAAAGGGCATTGTACTATACAAACATCCTGTAAGTTTCAGAACTCAAAACTTCCTCGTTAATCCAGAAGCAGCTTTTATTGAATCCAAGCTCACATAACAACCGGTTTCGTATTTTGTCACATTATGACGTATAGTGTGACAAAAGAATGCCTCTGCAGAATCAGATCAATGCCTACTTCTACATAATTTCGTCTTTGGCCCTGCCTACTGCCGCGTTAGTCAGATGAGGAGGAGAGATCCAGGATCACTGGACTAAAAATAACAGTTAGTCTTGACAGCTGTAGCAGTAAGGTTTCCACATGTAATACTTATTTCATATGCAAAGATGTTAGCCAATCATAGCAGTGGGCGTTTACATTGAAATCTTACAGCAGACACATCCCTTCCAACAGTGCGTTCACATCAGAGGGCTAAAATCTATATAATGACATATTTGACATTTAACATTTAATGTAAAATCATACTAAAATTATAAGTGCACCTCAGGATACATTATAAAACAATAAAAAAATGTAGTTCATGACCCCTTTAGGCATTACCATGAGCAACATTATTTTTAGTTTTTAACAACGAAGAATCTTATAGCTCTTAGCTGATAAATTTTTAGGTCCAGGAGACACAGATACCAATACGTATTTCTATGTAGTTTCAGTTATCTGTATGTTACTTTCAGTTAAGTAAATTCAGTTATTTGGGATGTTATATAAGAACAAAGACTGCACGTTTGAAATACCCAAAACTCATTATATCTCACATTCAACCACCATCTAAGAGCCAGCGACAAATTCCCAAAGGATTGGCTGAGATAAAGCTGTTCTCTGCTGGTACATGAGCTCTGAACGGCCGATGATTTATATATATATATATAAATCACATATTTGAGGTCTAAACAACTACATTCTCACCTAAAAAAAACCTTAAAACTGCATTCTGTGACACAATAACATTAGTAGTGCAAAATGATTACAAAATGGCTTTTACACACGAGGACTATTATTTTGTAACAAAACACAGACAAGGCTTATTGCTCTCAAAAGTCTAACTAATGGTACTAAACTAACTGCCAGAGTGAGAAAATAAAAAAAATAAAAACACACATACCCATTATGCACTGCAACAAGAGCAGTCAACTATTTACACTTATAAATTTTAGGGTTTGGACACATCTCATTTATAGTCAGACAGAGATGGAGATCTATAAACATATAAATGAGATTGTGGTTACGTCCAAGGGAGTATTCATTTATTTAGTGTTATGTCCAAGGACAATCATTTATTTATTTATTATTATTATTATTATTATTATGATTATTTTCTCCTGAACCTTTTTGATTTACTTTATTTCTGAAAGTGTAGGCGTGGTTGTGTGCCCTGTGTTTATGTTTGCTTGCTGTCTCTCTCTCTCTGTCTCTACGCTCTCAGGCCTATCATCCGCACCTGTAACTCGTTTGTGAGTGTGCTTGAGATGGAAAGTATAAGGGTGCAGTCCAGTGTTTGCCAGTCTATGATTGAGACGCACTTCTCCCCTGCTCCAGATTGGACTCTGTTGTGAAATGTGTCTGCTTCTGATATTCAGAGACTGTAGTTGGGAGTTAGCAGTGGCTAACTGTGTTTAGTAGTTACCTTTTGTGAGGGAAGCTGTAGGGGGTGAGTAACTTTTTCCTTTAATTCTGTTTTTGTCCCTGTTTTTGTTGTATAGCAAGGTAGTTGAGGGAAGTTTATGTTGTTCATTTCTTTTTGTCTAACCTTTCTTAGGACTCCTCCCAAAATTAGTTAGTGGGCTGTTTTGTTTGTTAGTTTAGGCCTTGCTCTCCCCTGAGCCAATGCTCTCTAGCAACCTTTGCTCTGTCTTTTTTTTTGTAAATAAAATATTTCATTTGATGTATAACATCTGGTATCATCTTCACTCTGGGACAGAGGATTGAAATGTGCTCTCGCCTCATTTTTTTTTCTTTGTTACCTCCCCTCCCGACCCCTAGACGGTTAGGGGAACGTAACATTGTACAGACTACTGAAACGTGTATATTTTTATATGACAAAGAGAATTGCTTGTATGTGTTAAAACAGACTGCTGTGCATATTCTTTCTATATGTATGTCTTTATATGCTCCATTATGAGGTTCTCTACCTCTCAGACTAGGTCTGTTACACGTAATCGATAAATAATCTGGGTCTCCTTAGCCTCCGCCTCATCCATCATCCAGCTATTCACATCCTCTATAGCGCTCGGCAGCATAAACGGGTCTCCCGCCTCAGGAAGGGCCCTTGGACAGCTGTGGCCAGTTTATTAGGCTATGCGACAACTGGGAACTTTTAAGACACGATGTGTCGGCACAAACCAGGTTTTTTTTTTTTTTTTTATGAGGAAAAGAGAGAGCTGACAAATTCTGATGTCAAACCTTGAGCCTAGAGGCTTTATATTTAAAATGATATATCGAAATCCTGAAGGGCTAAACAAAAGATGATTATTTAAAAAAAAAATGTATCTGCGGTTATTTTATAATATGTACAAATACTGACATCTCATTATTTTTAAATACAATGTTTAAATGTCATATGAACATTGTTACAAAGCAAGCTTGAAAATAAACACAGCTCACAAAAGCACCTAAATAAAGGTGTTGCACTTCTGTTTGATGAAGAAATACAATTATCCATAATGCACAGCAACACCAGCAGCCTATCAGAGGAGTCTTCCTATCATAAGTCTTTATTGTCACTTTTGACCAATTTAATGTGTCCTTTCTAAATTAAAGTATTTTCTTTAAAAAAAAATCTTAATGGTAATATATTTTCAGTTAGACTCTGATGCTATAATATTGTTTTAAAAATGCAATATTTTACAAAAGTTTTGTTTCGATTCTAAGTGGACACATAAAAAAGTAGACATTTAAAAGTTTATTTTTTCATATTTCTTAAGTCTGTATGACCATAAATGGAGTATTTGAAGTCTATCTTGCTGCTCTGTGAAAAAAATAAATCCATGCAAAGCGCGCCGGCGCGTTTGTTGACCCCCGAGGGTTAAATTTCAGGATATTTATGCACATTTTAATTACAAATGGTAAGTAAGAGCCCTTCTAAAAGTTATTGGGTGGAATATTAATTCTACCTGGTGCTCTTTGGATAAGACCTCTTTAAATGACAAACTCAAAGGCATGTATATGAAAAAGACCTAAATGTTTAACCCTTTGATAGAGTCAAGGAATCAAGGAATGAGTTGAGCATGACACAATGACGTTTTTGTGGTGTCATCTCTAGCTCCTATTAGACTCATCCATCTTTCCCTTTACCTGTCTATCCGTGTGTGTGTGTCTTATGCCTGTGGTACAAGAGTATCTAAATAAGGCAATCAGGCTGCAGTTGTCTTCCATCCCTAGTGTCTGAGCTCAACTAATCCCACTCTGCTCTTGCTAACAAGACACTGATCTGAGGTCTGCCGGGGACTTAATGAAAACTGGATTGCTTGTTAGTCTGATGAGGCACACACTCCTTACCTCTTTTTCTCTCGATCCCTTATTTGAACAACAGTATTAGCTCGACCTCTCTCTGGCTAATCCTTCTATTAGAGCGAGATCCAGGCAATCCCCGCACACGCAGCAACACCCGACATTATCTACCCAGCACATTCCCTCTGTGTGCCCCGTGTGCCCCCTCACGCACATCCTCTCCTCCTCTCTCCTCCCAGATGCCAACAAGCTCCCTGCCCGTACAACCCTGGACCACATGGCTGAGTTCATAGGTCTTTTAACAAGAAGGAGCATTAATTAGCCTCATATAGGAGCTGAATCTCAGAGGAAGAGCATCGTGTTTTCTATCCAGACTGTCTCTCTTTCTCTCTCTGTGCTTCCGTTCCCATCTCGTCTCGGTAGAGTTGGAGCACCCGGATGACTTTATTTCCATGCAGAGATGCCTCTCGGTGTTAAATTAGCTCATTTCGGAGGTGAATGCCTCTTGGACAATTCTGGTCTATTTTCTCAGACCAAAGTTGACATTTAATTCCTTTGCTGCAGTGGGGCTCTTTCAGCTTGTTTCCAGGTTCATTATGGTAAATGGCCTTTACAAAGCGAGTGTTTCAGCGTGAACTTCTCTTTCACAGTGAGCTTGTTTTATAGCAGGGCAGAGAGAATGTAATGGCTTGACTGTGTTCACATCAACATCGCTTACTGTGGGCTGATTGCCAGCTCGGAGCCAATAGAATTACAGCGTGTGTCTGCTGATAACAATGCAGCTGCAAAGAGCTGCTTTTGGTAACACTTTATTTTGATGGTCCACTTTAGACATTCTACTAACTATAAGTAACTTTGCAACTACATGTCAACTTAGGCTAAGTTTGCATTAATCCGTATACATTTGAAAGCAGCCTTTTCATTTCAAAACGCTCCCCGTCCACATTAGTGTTGTGAGACTAACTGAAATACAAATTTATAAAAAAAAATAATTATATATATATATATATATATATATATATATAATGACATTAAAACAAAAGAAGAAAAAAATCACTCAAATTAAAATGAAAACAGAAAATTGAAAACTAATTTAAAATGTTATACTGTACCAACCACAATAGTATCTCAATGATACTAAAATAAACTGTCTCCATTTTTCTACAGAGAACAAATGGACCCATTTCACAGACACATTTCGGCCTTAATTAAAATCATAAATCAAGCTAACTTTTTAATATTTTTTCAAAGAGCTCCTGAGAGCAAATAGAATTAGAATACTTGTACAAACTGGGTTATTTGTCACACTCTTCTTCTATGTAATACGTCAAAGACCGAGAGTACAGCAGTGTATTACTGCACACATTTACAGAGAGCCAATCAGATTATAGCATTCCTCTGCTACATCAACATCAACATACTGACTGTTACAGCTAATCAAATAGCGTTAGATGCTATTTACACTAAATTAAAATAGCAGTATTTTCTTTGCACAAACTGCATTAAGATGCTATATGCACTAAAATAGTGTTATGATATTTTGTGCAAATAGTGGCAGATGCTATTTGGACCTCAGTCTATTTTAGTACATTATAAAACACTATGCAATAATAACAACATATTGTATATGATTATATTTATTAAAATAATAAATGGATGCTGCCTTATTGGGACCTTGACTATCCCTAAATCCCATCCCAAACACCTACCCCTAATCTTAACCATATTGAACCTGCTTATCAGTCTTCGAAGGACCAGGATACCAAAGTTTTGAGCAACGATGTATGATCTGCACCCATTGCGGTCAATGTTTCAGCCCATCCGATCAGCACGAAGACATCACATATATTTTCAATTATAGGCCTATTAAACACCCGTTAAATACTCTGTTACTATTAAATACAGTTAGGAAGTTTTTTTTTTTACGTTTTTTTTAAGGACTAGATACAAAATTATTTTCCCTTTTGGTTCCTTGGCTCAAGACACCCTATTTACACCCTATGATGTAATTTTCCGTCATGAATTTCCCCCCCAAAAAAAAAAACTTTTTCGAACTCGTCTGAGATGGCCCGTTCGATTTTCGCCCGTTCGATTTTCACCCAAATTGGCTCAGATTTTACTTTTGTCTCGCTAAACCAGACAAAGGTGGGTGGAGCTAATGTAAATAGCCTTTTTTAATAGACACTCCAATAATGGCACAGCATACATTTACTGACAACAACTAAACATGCTTGCCTTTTCTCCATCCCCTCTTTCTTGTTTTCCCAATTTCTTTTTGTGAGTTTTAATGTAATCAGTTAATTATTTAAGTACTGTTCATTTCGCTGTGCATTTGTGCTCTGATTCATCTTATTTTGTCCAATACAGACTCTCATGAATTTTTTACATTTTATTTCTCTCAGATGAGAATGGAAAATTATTAACTGCGTACATAAATAAGTTTACATTTTGACTTTTTCAAACCCCAAATCTTGATTTTCATCTAATTTATGGTCGGCTCATGATTAAGATGCAAGCAAAATTACCACCAGCAGCCATCCAACCAGCAAATGAGGATCCTCTTTGAAAAGTGCTTGGGCGTTTTATTTATTCATGTTTGCGAATTGCATCTCAGTAAACAGAAAGATTACAGAAGATGACGTAATTCTCACTTCTGAAAAGCGAGATGTTCATGCATCCTCACAATCTCATGGTCTCCGTAAATCCGTAGAGTCCAATTGAGCGGTAAGATGTCGTCAATAGTCCCTGAGGGGAGGCCAACTGCAAAAAAAACCAAAAAAACATTATAAGGACAGAGAAATGAATACATATGGAGAGGCAGCCTCACATCGGACCATGTCCAATCACATGGACTGATCCTGCAGTGTAGGTGAGTGTTTCAGCCTGAGCTCAGTCCACAAGCACAATGACATGCCTGCCAGCATGAATCAGTGTCTCTGATATATCCTGACAGGAATGCTATCAGTCAGAGACGGCACACTGGCTACCTTGCGCGCACACACACGCACACACACAAAATGTTTGGATTGTTTGCAGTGCATGAGAGGAAAGACAGGAATGTGGAGTAATAAAGAGAAAAGTGATGAAAAGAGGCAGAACTTGTGTGGGTGGTATGAAGGCGTTTGCCTCTGAAAATCTTCATGTTTGGAGGTCACAGAAAAGCTGATATTTAAACAGTTTTGTTTTTGTATTTCAATATTTTTGTTTAAATTAGTGGAGTCAAATGTCAACTCTTTCCCTGCCATTGACAGAATTTTCCGGCAATTTTTTTCACTGTTATATGGTAGGGCGCTATTACGCATCTTCTGAAAGAGTACAGAATCTCCAGATCAAAACACAGGTGAAGAAGCAGAAACAAGTGATAGAAGCATTGCTTGTGCACCTGTAAAATAATGCGATCATCAAACATTATTAAACAGCATATTTCAAAACGACCTAACGTTACCGAATGACATGTCGACATGCTACAGTATATGGTTGTAAAGTTTTGGGGGTGTTGATGGACTCGTTCTACTGCATCTATGTTTTGATCATTGTTCTGAATCTTATGTGGATTTCTTCTCAGGTATTTGTTCAAAATGTTGCTTTTTTTATGAAACTTGCCCATATTAAAATGTTTAAAAAAGAATGCACAAAGCTAAAATGTTTTTTTGTTTAAAAGCAGAGGCTCTGCTCTTTCTTTTAATATATTGCATGCTCGGATATAAAAAAAACAACAGAATATTCTGGGGGCATTTAATTTTTGTGAAAATGATCAAAAATGCTGCGACTGACTGGCAACTTAAAATAAAAAATGTTGAAAAGTTAATATAGCTTGTGCAATTCTTAATTATTAATACTATTTCATTATTCATTATTTCTCAATGGACTTTTTGCCTTTTAATGAGCACAGCATGAGGGAGGGTATAGAAAATAAGTTTGAGCATAAAAACACTGAAAGACATTGGAGCACATGCACTACAAAAATGACATGCACATTTGATTTTATATTTAAATTATACTGCCATCACATTTTAATATAGTGTGTGCAATTCATTTTTATTTTATTATATATTTCTTAATGGGCTTTTTGCTTTATAATGAGCACAGAGTACGAGGTAGGAAATTAAAAAAATCACAAACTCAAGCATAAAAACACTGGAGCACATGCTCTACAAAATGACATTCAAATTTGATTCAAATTTAATTTTGATGTAATTTACAAGAGAATTCACAAATCTATTGAGATCTAAAGGTCTGAATAAGAAATTCAAATGAAGAATTATATAAGAAACCTTCCCTTGATGCTCAGTGAGGGAATTAGGCAGTCTTAAAAATGCTAACAACCACCATTTAAAGCTCAGTGCTTATTTTGGATCTTCTCCAGGAACTGCGTTCTTATTGCTACCTGCAAAGGTAATTGGCAACAACAATGCACTTTATGCTTTTTCTTGCAAGTCAACGTGATATATGTTTGCCAAGTAAATGTTAAAGTAAATGCACACGGAAGCTGTCGGGTGTTAATTCCCCCCGCGACTGCTTGTTCTCGTTGCAGATGGACTCGAGGTCATCAATGGTATTAAAAAAAATAACACAGCTTGGTTGTTATTCCAAAGAAACTATCATGTGCGCTCTCTCTCTCCCTCTAGCTCTCTCCCTGTCTTTCTGCCACAATAGACCACATTTCATTAGAGGCATCAGCAAGGTAATTCAGGATAAAATATGGAAGCCAAATTGCTTGGTGCGAGATGCCTTTCAAAGTAACGGCGTTGGAGGCCTTGTTAATAAAAGAATGGAAAACACTCCAGATGAACACGTGCACTATGGGCCTCCTTTTCATATGGTATGTATTGATTGGGTTTCACTTCATCAGCTAGAGGATTTTTGCGTCCTTCACACACGGTTTAGAGTAGTGTGTGTTTGTTTCAGTGATATAGGCAGGGATCTTGTGACCTTGTAGGCAGCATTACAATGTGTGTCGAGCAGATAAGGGGTGTCGATTTAAAGCCTCCGAGACAATAAAGTGGATAAAGTAAACAAACAAACACTGAAAATTAAGCGTTTTCAGAATATAACGTTACCGAATACATAGACACATTGAAGAACGAAGGTATTTCCTATTCAAGACATTGTCTCTCCGTCTTAAAGGTCACGGTTTTATTTGTGTTCTGTGGGGAAATTAGTCTTCCAAAATAAAACATTTAATCTACAAAAACATGGTTAAGACATTTGTAACAGTGGAATGAAGTAAAATCACTGTGACATCCTCATGTAATCAGGTCGGTGTGACTCAACTGCAACGTTGGCGTTTAACATTCAGACTGGAGCTAAAGGACAAGATCCTGATATTCAGAACAAATTGCATCTTTTCCTCATATACACAGTCATCCAAGCTTACCATTCTTTGTTCATAACATTTTACCATCCCATTTATCTGGGCAAAAAGACTTGAAATGGAAATGCTGCTGAGATCCGTTCAAGTTAATTTTTCCTTTTTGTGCTGCTGAACGGCGTTTTGGGGATTTGAGAGTACTCGTTCATGACAGATTCATTCCCATGTAACCAAAACACACCAACGATGAGCTGGCCAATGACTGACCTTGATTTAGCATTGCTTGTCTGGATTTGGATTATTGTATCGTTTGGATTAAAAACAATACACTGTAAGAAAACAAATCGATAAAAAAACAGGAAAAAGATAATGTTCTTGGCAAACAATTACCAGTACCTGTTCCATTTACATTTAAAAACTTAAAACTTTGTATGCATTTTGGCCGTTCATTTACATGAGAACAGCTTTTTGGGTGCCTGAAAGGGCAATTTTTTGAAAAAGAGTTTCAAAGAGGGGGAATAGCAGATAAACAATTATTTCCTTTTCATTACCTTTTGTGTGTGTGTGTGTGTGGTTAAGTACCCATGGGTTTACACAGTGTTTTTTTGCGAATATGTTAGTGTTTCATTATTTTTATCTTTTGTGTATAATGTATTGTATGTTTGGTCCCTGTTGTTCAATTGGTACAGGCCGAGGGTGGGGTTAGCCCTTATAAATAGGGAGCTATAGAGCTTATCAGGTCAGTCTTGGTTTGTTTAAGGCCAAGGGTGAGACCCCGTTGCAAATTGGACCAAATTATTTGGTGTAGCCTTTCTTCGCACATTGTTGCAGTTTTGTTTTGTTCAGTTTGTTTGTATTTCAATATGTGACCATGTAAATATATATTTTTTTCATCATAATAAACCACCTTTTTGGGGATCCACTGAACCTCTGTCCAGCTTGTTTAAAATTATTCTATCTGATCACACGGCCATCTCTTACAGTTGCAATAAATATTGATTTTTTTTTTCTCAATCTATTAACTTTTTTTGTTGTAAATTGATCTCAAACTCCGAGCTAGCATAGCTTTTAGAATAGTTATGCAGTTAAAACTTAGCAGTTTACTTTGATTCTACTTTAAAACAGTAGCATTGCGTATTCACTTATGCTGCTGCTGTTGTATTTGTTGTGACTTTTTGTTATTTCTCATGTGGTGACCTTTTTTATTTTTGTTGTTTGTGTTAAATACTTTTGAACAGCTTATGAAATGCAGAAACATTTTGTTAGCAATGCAACAAAGCTCAGTTGGATCCTTTAGTTAAATGTAGTTTGACCCCAGTTCTGACACCTGATTTCACCTGAAGAGTCCATACATCACCTCCTGTCATCGTGATTTGGTCAGCATATTTTGTTGATCCTACCCTATCCCTACCCCTAAACTTAACCCCATAACCTATCCTTAAAATCAGAGGGGAATGATGGTGAATTACACTGATGTAGAAGCACATGGTTTTAAGACTAAACTTGACAAACTGTAATCTTGCCCCTCAAATCTGATTGGGTGATTGGAATATTGTTCCAGGATCAACAAAGATTTTGATCTAGGAACATGTTTTTTTTATTTTTTATATGTTGTTACTTCTCTCTTGTTTTTGCATGAGAAAACATGAGAAACATGATTTCTTTGTATGACAGCCTGGCCAAAAATTATGTCCACAATCCCTTATTCTGCATGACCATATTCTACATCCCTTAATCCTACCCAATACCTGAATTTAACAACTACCTTACTAACTATTAACAAGCCATAATTAGGAGTTAATTGAGGAAAAAGTCATACTTAATAGTTAGTTAATAGCGAGCATTGGACCCTAATCTAAAGTGTGACCACAAAATTGGTAAAATTTGTAATAATATTTAAATTAAAGGTGAAGATGTCAATTTTCCTAGGCCGGACATCAGTTTTGGCCACTAAATACAGAATTTATAATAAAGAGGGAAGTCAAACACAGATAAAACTAGCAAGGTCATAATGTCATGCTACCCATCTTCGACCATTTAGCTACACAGACCTGCCAAACTTTGATTTATCACAAATAAAAAATCTCTTCCCCCTTAACAGTAATTTATGCACAGCCGCTGTCAGCAGAAACAAGCTCTTACATTGTAAATGTCTCTGATTTGTTTTATCGCTCTTCTCATGCGTAGTTGGTGGTGATTGTGAATGAGACCCTGGTCATCGTCTACCAGCAGCACTCTGAACGGCCTCCCCTCGCCGGCCCGAATGATGTACAGCGTGAGGCTATGGTAAGTGGCATAAAAGACATTGAATACACAGGGAAGTCAAACATTAGAATGCACTGGATTATGAGTGCCAGAGAGAGCAGCAGATGTCTGGTTCTCACTCTCTCCTCGTATCGGCCCGGCTAAGACAGCTGTGGAAGAGAGCGTGGGATGTGGAATTGGAGAGATGGAGAGAATGGCCCATTATCATAACAGCAATACGGCAAACAATCAGGGAGAGAATGATGGCGAGACGGCAGAGAGTGGGATGCAGAGGAGGATAAGTACATATGAAGACAAGTGGTGAGAGAGCGAGAGAGAGAGAGTTAGAGAAGAGCAAAAATGAGAAATGTCCATGATGGAATAAAAAAAAGAAATGCAGGAGCTGAGAAAAAGGGAAATGGAATAACAGCAGAAGAGGTGACAGACAATTCTAAAACAATTTATCTTAAAATCCACTATTACCTGCTAACGGTGTACCTTTTAGTGTTTTTCCATCTTAAGGTTTGAATTGTACATTTCAGGAATCACTTTAATCAAATTTTACTTAATAAACTAATTCAATTACTGAGTAAAATGACACAAAGGATTGTCAATTTTCTTGTATATACAATTGGATGTATTGTGTTGTCAATTGGTTGAGTCTATGTATGACTTAATGATACAAATATTAAGAGCTACTTCATTAATTTAATGAAGGTTGGCCTTATTATAACGAAAAATCTATAGTCAGGCCACCGTTCATCCGAGCATCAAACGGACATTTCTGCGTGAGATGGCTTCATCCCTATCAGGAGTTTTTCTACTGAGGCCACCGCTCTGTCAAGCTCCAGATAAAACTACAAAATCAAGCGTTGGCCCTCGTCAGGCCACCTTTATAGCCACCTTATACTAGAGCAGTAGTTCTCCTCTCACTTTAGAGAGTCGTTTTGAGATTATAGCTCTGAACTTCAGACATATAATATTTGTGTGTCGGCCTTCATGGGGCTGCCTCGATATCTGGCTTAGGCTTAGTATCTAGGATTTTTGGTGGCGGTCTGCCAAGCATTCTCGCCTCGAGCCTCTCAGTATCTGAGTGTAGGTTCCTTAGACCATCAGGAGATTTTATTCCAGTATATCTAGTACTAGCCTCCTCTTACTCAAGAGTCGTCTGGCCAAGGTCCGCTTTTTGCATTAGGTGTAATGCTAGTGGTGTAACAGGGTAGATAGCAGCATAGGTAGAAGGCTAGAAAGCCTCCATGCAGATATCTATGGGCGTTGTCAGGTCTTTCTCTCTAGAGAGTAAGAAGCAGTGTGCTCAGGCCTCCGCCCTTTTGGCGGACCGTTGATGTTCACTCTGTACATGCTACCCTTAGGAGATATCATTAGGAAGCATGGCATTTGTTTTTACTGTTATGCTGATGATACTCAGCTCTATATTTCTTAATGCCCTGACGAAACTTACCAATTCACAAAATTAACAGAATTTAAAAAACTGATATAAAAAACTGGATGAATAATAATTTTCTACTACTTAACTCTGAAAAAAAAACATTGTAATTATTGGACAAAAAACTTCCTCACGTAATAACCTAGAACACTGTCTAACACTTGATGACTGCTCTGTCAAGTCTTTGTCGTTGGTTAGGAACCTGGGTGTGCTCTTTGATACCAATCTTTAATTTGAAAGTCACGATTCTAGCATCTGTAAAAACCGCATTCTTCCATCTTAAAAATATATCTAAATTGCGTCATATGCTCTCAATGGCAAATGCGGAACAATTAGTTCATGACATCAAGGCTAGATTATTGTAATGCTCTTATGGGTGGTTGCCCTGCACGTTTAATAAATAAACTACAGCTGGTCCAAAACGCAGCAGCTAAAGTTCTTACGAGAACCAGGAAGTATGACCATATTAACTCGGTTCTATTAACACTATGTTGGCTCCCTATTAAACATCATATACATTTTTAAATATTGCTGATTATTTACAAAGCACTAAATGGTTTAGCTCCCCAGTACTTGAGCAAGCTCTTATAAACTAAACCTGCTCCCTGTTTTGGTTGCTTATAGAGTTGTCTGTAACTGGGGAGGAAGGGGATGTTGATGATGACACGGAGCTACCACCACCGGACTGCAGCTCGCCGGTACCATCTGCCTCCAAGTCATCACGGCAAGCCAGACGAGGTAAGATATTTTGTGCTATGTATTAAGCGTTTCCTTAATGTTTACATGTTCTACATGGGTTTTGGGCTCAGTTTAGCTCCTCCTAAATGGCACAAGGCAGCCCCAAGAAACTGCGATATGCTCAGCTGGCCACTGAAGCAAAACAGCGAGGATGGAGAGTCCGGGTTTATCCAGTGGAAGTGGGTTGTCGAGGATTTGTGGCACACTCCACAACCCGGTTCCTCAGAGACGTCGGATTCAGTGGCCAAGAGTTGCGTCGCACAGTAAAGAACTTATCTGAAGTAGCAGGGAAGAGCAGCAACTGGCTGTGGTTGAGACGGAAAGATTCTGGCTGGCTGTGTACAGGCCGCCACGCTACGGTTTCGAAGAATTCTTGAAGAACTTGAGTCTGTTGGTTTATTTGTATAGTTTGCATAATTATAGTTATTAGGTTCCTGTGTATTTTGCGTGAATGAGGATTGGTGTTTGGACAGATATTGTGTTTTGCAGTAGTATGTCATACGGAACCGTTGCCACTGACCTGCTTTAACAACGGCAGTGGGGCTCGACAGCCTTAGTCAAACGGGTTGGCACGTATGGTCGGGTTGCGGAGACATTGTGAGAGATTGTGGTTAGGTCACATGTGAACTACGAGAAAGGAGCAACCTCGGCAGTGGGAAGGATGTAAAGGTCAGTAAGCTGGGCTGAGTTGAGTGGGGGACGGAGGGAGGTGACTCTGGGACGCCAGAGTCACTGTCGAGCCCTCTTGATGTGTCGTGGGCTAGTCAACGAAACACTGAGGATGGAAGGTGCCCACTTGAAGACCCTAGAGATGTCCCCTACTCAGCTCAATCCAGACGGTTGTCATGGGGGGACCGCACTGTGGTTGCAGCCGTTGTGTGTAGCTGCAAATACACTGCAGCTATTAACACCAGACAGAAGGAGATTCACATCACCATATGGAAAGAAGCGTAAATGGATGGAGAAGCATAGGTTACTGTAAAGCTACGTCTTAGTTGGTGCTTATCTTGGCGAAAGCCGAGTACAAATCAGCATGAAGTTTTAACATGTACTCTCGTTTAATGGAAATCATAGCCTCATGGAGGAGCAAGCAAAATAATAGACTACGTTTTTAATTTAATTAACATGTTATTTATGTATTGTTTTTTGATTGCCTATGCCAATAAACAAATGTTTATATATTTACCAACATTCTCACCCTTCTTTATTCCAACAAGTCGGATAACACAATACCAGACTGGATATTAATTGAAAAGATGTAAAAAAAAACATTTTAGCGTCTTGACACAACAGTTTTTTTCTCTGGACTCTGGATACGCAACTCAAAATCAGGTGTGTCTCGGTCAAACCGGGACGTCAGGTTAAACACACAACATTCATTTCATAACTTATAATTCCCTTTATGAGTACATGACAATACACTTGAACTTGAACTATGAGCAGTAAGTTAACAGCTAGCTTGACGCTAGTGATATGCTATAGATGTTGCCATCGCAAGCCAGCAAAAAATTACAATAATAACAGACATGTCAAAACATGTGAGATAATTACCTTTCTTTTTGAACGTATCGGTCCATAGCAGTCACGAAGAGCTGTCAATGTGCGTCTTTGAATTCCAGTGTTAATTTGTAAAGCCAGGAGCAAGAGTATTAATATGTAGTTCCCCATTGCTGTTATGGTTGTCATGACGCGTTGCTAGGACAACGGAGGTAGCCCTACTCTGGCTCTACAGTCTGTGGAAAATCGAGCTGGTTCTTAGATAATTGGTGAATAGAACCAGCACCGAACTTGCATAAGCACCAGCCAAGAACCAGCACCTGGTTAGCATTGGTGGAAAAGAGATATTTGAGGCTTATAGCTTGGGCAGTGACCGTAGGGAATAATGTCACTGACAGCCTGTATGTGACCCGAAGGGGGAGTGTTTCTTGGCATTTTCTGTGAAAATAACTGACATTTCTGACATAAGCCATAATTGGCATGCACTGCCCTCATCATATGGTGGGATTGTATATCGTTCCACATAGCGTCATCGATGCAGAGAGAGTTCCCTTTCGAAAGGGAACGTCGAAGTTATGACTGTAACCTCTGTTCCCTGAGAACAGTGAACGAGACACTGCGTTGCCATACCTTGAGGATGCCTGCTGAACAGTCCCTTCAGACGATAAGTGGATGACATGTTCTCTAGGCGCCCCCTTAATACTTCCGGGTCGCACTAGTAGTGACGTCATAGGCTGTTGCCGGTCAATATCGATTGCTGTGATTGGATAGCTTTTCAGACACCGGTTCACATGGAGAGCATCCCCCATAGCGTCATAGATGCAGTGTCTCATTACCTGTTCTCAGGGAACAGAGGTTACACTCGGAACCTAGACGTTTTCATGTGATAAAATCTTATTTGTTGGTTGGAAGTGTTGCGGTTACACAGTCACAGTAACCTGCAAAAGTCGATAGTGCAAAAATGTCTCAGATTGGCCAAATTCACCAACTGCTTTTCTTTTAACAGGGTTCTTTAGCTGCTACATGAGCTGAAGACCAATATAGCTCCACTTTTGTTCATGTCTACTAAAGAAAATGTGAATAAATGGGCCTTAAACCACCCGGTTTCAATTGCTAGTGTCTGTTTAAGAACAAATGAAAAAAAAATTGAACCTCTAAATATTTACAACAGAGCTATATTTACACTGAAATACCTGATTTCATTGCATAAGGCCTTAAAACATAAAACCTTGAGCAAAAAGATGCAAAATTAAATTACTTAAAATGTAACAAAAACCCACAATCAATTTTAGGATGATCCTTCAAAATGAAATACTTTTTGAAGGATCATCCTGAAGATTCAACTTTGCCATCACAATAAAAAATAGCATTTTAAAATATATTAACATAGAAATCATTTTAATAATATTTCACAATATTACTGTTTACTGTATTTTTGATCAAATAAATGCAGTCTTGGTGAACATAAGAGACTTTCAAAAACATTAAAAACTTAACAACCCTAAACTTTTGACTAGTATATATTGCTTGCGGGCTATAAAGTAAAGTAGACAGTTATGTCATCGCTTTGAGTAAGTTGACCTATGACTAATAAAGTAAGCAGTTGTTTAAAGTTCTAGAGACAAAAATGTTTGGTAGATCCATAGGTTGTGTGAGAGAGAGACAGAGAGAGGAATTCACATACCCATGGGAAAGGAATCTTGAACATTTTTCTCAGGGAAAGGCCACAGGCCTTGCAGTAGGCTACGTGAACGCACCGTAATGAAGAGAATTCTGCATAATTAGAGAAAAGATGGATCTGCCCAGTATATACAGCCCTGAAACTCATTATCCACTGCCGGCTGGCCTCTTTGTCCGGTCGGAAATCTGCACAGACAGATCTGGGGCCAAGCGAGTCTTCATTTATCAGGCAGGAATTAGCAGTGGCTTAGGTTTAATAAGCAACTGATTAGCCAAAGTTTTTATCCAGTCAAGAAACCATATTTGAAAAATCTTCCCAAACATTTCTCAAGACATCTACTGGTTTTGGCATCTTTTTGCATCAAAACGTCAGCAGATCGTTCTATATTCTTACATGAATGAATTTCACCTGATCATTTTTAAGTATTTGCATGTCAGCCTGCATTTTATATTACCATATACATGCAACACGTTATGCATCAAGCATATCAAACACCACCCAAATAAGTAACGCTACATTAGCTCCACAGCTGGGAGAAGGCATCAGTATTTGGGCCATTGCTCTAGGGTCAAACAGTTATCCGTTACTGACAGACTCCACAGGAGTATGAAACACTCGCACAGCTGCATCTCAGTCTATAAACTCACCATGCACAGGCAGCAGAGTCTAGAGGGACTCATCACTTCTGGATTCAATCTTCTGGTGTTGAATGTGCCACTTCACACTGAGATTAAGCTTTAACAGCACCTCTGATCTGCTTCCTCCACAATCTATCTGGAATAAGAATTATGATGTCAAGAGAAAATACATGAGTGGAGATGACAAACAACTATACAGTAAAATGCATGCATTATTTCCTCAAGTAGAGTTCAGGATCAATATCTTATACAGCTCATAATGGCAACATTCAATTAATTTATTTATTAGTTTTAAAAGCTACTGAAAAACTGAAAATTGATTTATTTCAATACACACTATCAAAAATAAACAAGTAGTAACTACAGTTTACATTTTAATCAGTGTGAACTGTTTTATTAAATTCATTTGTTTGGGAATCGCTCTACATGGGTTGTGCTGTATTCTTTTGATTCATTTTCATTAATTCGGGAATCAGTTTGACTACACTGGTTGTGCCCACTGATGGGCAGTAATGCGTTAGAAGTAACGCGTTACTGTAATCCAATTACTTTTTTCAAGTATCGAGTAAAGTAAGGGATTACAATTGCAAAAACAGTAATTAGATTACTGTTACTTCCCCGTAAGCAGGCTGCGTTACTGCATTACTTAACCGTGATTTTGTTTCGTGAGACTGTCTCGTGACGTGACGTGAGTGACAATGACGTATGAGCGCCGCGACGTCAGTGGTAAACACCGACATGTGTAGTGTTGAACAAGAGACAACATGGAGCGCGGGAGAGAGCAGGACCATGCAGCGTTTAATGCTTGGAAGTACGGACATTACTTTGAGTTCGACTCGGTTAAAGGTGACAAAAATATCAGCGTCCGCTGTACACTCTGCGTGAGAAGAAAAAAATGTATCTACAGCGAAAAATTCCACCTCAAATCTGAGCAAGCACCTAGCAAGCCGGCACATGAATGTGAAACTTACTGAAAAGAACCCTGAACCGCCAAATGACATGACCGCTGCGGCTACATCCAATTCCACCAGGTGAAACTCCGAGGGCCCCTCTCCTGCTAAACAGGTGAAAATAGACTTAAAAGTGACAGGACTTCACAGAACTGAAGAAGCTCATCACTGGCTATATTGTCGAGGACATCCTGCCAATTTCCACTGTTGACTCTGAATCGTTCTGACGCATCGTAGATAAAAGACCAAGTGGAACGGCTGTTCAGTTTAGGTGGATTGGTGCTTTCCCCGAAAAGGAACAGACTGTGTGATAGGAGGTTTGAGAAGCTTCTGCTAATGCGATATAACCACTGTTTCATTCCGAAAGAAAACAAAAAAACATAGGGCCTTGTCAGGGTAGCCATAAAATGAGACTGGACTAACAGCCTAAATGTGGCATGCAACAGCATTTTCTGTTTTGGTAAACTCATTTTTACTCCTCTCTGCACTTTTCTGTTGAAAGACATAAATGTTAATAATTTGAAATACAGTCAGGAGAGACTTTCATTTTAATTATTTTATTGCTGTATTTTATTTACATCTATTCGAATGAAGGATTTTACAAAAAATATTTTTATTTTATATGCTGGAATATGCAGAAATATAAGTTAACAGAAGGATGACTTTCTTTATTTCATTAAAATATGGTGGAATGTGCAGAAAATAGGTTTAAATGTTCAACAATTTTCTTCAAGTCTGAGACTGTTGCATTTAATTTAATTTGTGCTTGATGTAATGTGCATAAAGTTAAAATATTGAAACTAATAAAACAAGTTTTAAAAAAGAGAATGTTTCATTTTATTCAATTTTAGATGATGGAATATGCAGAAAGAATAGAATTAGGCTGAAAGGTCTATTGCTTTATAGCGTATTCAGGTCGTTCATCATGTTTTTGAAAAGTAACTTAGTAAAGTAACTAATTACTTTTGAAAGTAATCAGTAAAGTAACTGGATTACTTTCTTGGGGAAGTAATCAGTAAACCGTAACTAATTACTATTTCCAAGTAACTTGACCAACACTGGTTGTGCCATATGGTTTAATTCACTAAAAAGAACGACTCATAAGAGTCATTTATTAAGGAATCAGTTGGATACACTGGTTGAACTATATGGTTTTAATTTACTAAAAAGAATCAACTTATAACAGTCATTCGTTCTAGACTCAGACTACACTGTGACATTATTGAGCTCCAGTAGCCATTTCACTCCCTCAGAGTGCCATTAAATGAGCATGTCTTAAAATATAGATTCTATTCTTTGTTAGCAAGTGTACAATAAATGTTAACGTAAAACACCCCCTGGCAACTTCTGCTTGTCTAAATATAAATGTTAAAAGAAGTTTATGAAAGCTTTATGAGCCATTAAAAGCAGTCTACAGTCCGCTTCTGTCTTTTTCTCACTCTCTGCTCAGGCTCTCTCACACAGCACTGAACTAATGTAAGAGTTCAGCTCTCTTCATTGTGTTTTGTGAGATGGCCTCCTCCTCAGGTTCCTGAACCCCACAGTAATTAGTTGTTCCAGGCATCTCCAGACGAGTGAGGTGTGCAGAGAGTCAGTGCAGGAGCTCCACAAATAATATGATCACTTAGCTCTCAAGGTAAAATCAATGTGGGACTGTACATTATCTGTGTCAAAGGTTAAGGGCCTGGTAACACTAGTAAAGCTTTAAATTGAGGTCTCCCACAAGTCAAAACATTCCTTCACCTACAAAACCAAGAACATATACAGGAATGTATGTACTTTAAAATCATATAACACTCTTACATGAGTTCACATCTGATCTGTCTCTGAATATTTTTGTCTCTCTGATAGTTTTATGATAGTATCTCTCATGAAATGTTAGGTTGTAGTTCGGTCTGGACTTGATCCGTTGTGAAGCAAGTAAGCCGGAACCAAATCTGTTCGGACCAATCAAATTGTCAGGGCGGGCTTTATACGATGATGGACAGATAATCAACAAGAATGTAATCATCCACGTCACCAAAGAGCGCTTGGGTTGAACTTGTTTACAACAAAGAATGGCTGCGCTGGAGAATTTAGATATGTAGATTCAGCCATCTCTTCTGTTAATGAAGATGTAGACAACACATTAATTTTTAAAAGAGGAACAGAGAACCTCAAATCGCGATCAAGGCATTTGTCGATGGGAAAGATGTTTTTGCCATCCTACCTACGGGATTCAGCAAAAGTTGAATTTATCAGCTGGCCCTGATGGTCGCTCTGATTGGTTGTAGGTCTATCCAATTGAGTGCAGAGGCATTTTCTTTCCTGGTTTGGTTAAAACACGCCCCATAATCACAGCCCTAATGGAGCAGTATCAGACTCACATTCTGAATAAAATCTGAGTATGACAACGTCAGGCTAATGCAATGGATGTCAAACAATGCAAATTTGAGAGTAAATGCCACATTAAATGTGACCCGTGCTGTCAAAATGAGTCGCAATGAGCAAGTTTTCAAAAATGAGTTATTTTCATATTCTAATATTTCATATTCTGTTTAAAAAAACCTTCAATATGATGTATGATTTGTTGGAATCAGACAAATGAATGAGCTATACCTGTTTTAAGTCGATAGAGTCAAAGTCCATTTTGAGAAAGTTCCAAGGTTCCTAAACACAATCACCAACCATACCTTTAAAATCCCTGGTAATAACTCTAAATTTGGCACACATTAAATCAAAACCCATATCTAAAGGAAAAATATATATTCAACTTTTTTTCCATGATACCACAATTGTTTGATTAACATTAATAAAACAAACAGCCTATATATTAAGACCTACTATACCGCACAGATCTAATATGTTACACATAAGATGTTTTCCCCCAACAGTTAACCAAACGTTCACTTAAGACATAACAGATAATGTCTGCGTGAACACTCACCAAGAGAGCCGATCTGTCAGTCAGCGCTCTATAGATTGTTTTGTTTACATCAGTATGAGTTTGAAAATCACATTTCATTGGTTCAGACTCATGCCATAATAATAAGAATGTATCCTCTTTGATACAGGCATTCACTTCAGTTGGTAGATGCTATATTGCTACCCTTTCTTGGCCAAAAAGCAAAGCTTTATGCATTGATGCCATTCAAAATCAGCCAAGTCAAACCCACACAGTGTCTGACTAGAACTTTCAATCTCTCTCTGTCTTGTTTTCCTCATGCATCAGTCTCTCACTCTCTTTATCTTGCAGCCTGTCTGTTTTTTTTTTTCTCTGTCTCTTCTCAGCTGATGGCTGTCATTACACTCGTTATGCTCTTCTCGAACTCCTCACTCAGCTCTCTCTACTGTGTCTGACAGAACGTCTCAGACCGCTGCTATGACTGATATCACCCAGCCTCTTGTTTCTCCGCTAGCTGATTTCATCCCTCTTTCCCTCTCTTTTCCGTTTACTCTTAACACACGCACCGCGCTGAATCGTCTGAGCTTAGCCTCATCTAAAGACTATCACAATCACCATATTTCTCTCCCTTTTCTGGAACTGATTGGCTTGATAGCTCCATTTTAAACAGAAGGATGTGATTGCACTGTACAGTGTGCTATGAACACACGTGGTGCTTCTCCTGTGGACGCACCGCTTACTCCTCACGACTGTCAGCTGTGACACAAAGCTTTCGTGGGAAACAGAGGTCGCTGAACCAGTCTGCAGGCCGGATGGAGTGCGATGAGCCGGAGAGAGTGAGAGAAAGCTCTTTGCGGTAGTAATGCTTGAACGCTTTCCACATCTTGAGCACCCTGTAGAGGAAAAATATTTGTAATTCTAGCCTCAAACATCACTAAACATTAAAAAATCACAAAATATCACTTAATTGAGTCAGATGAAGTTAAAGGATAAGTGCATCCACAAATGAAAATCATTTACTCACCCTTAACCCATACAACTTTCTTCCTTTCTGAAGCCGTTCCAAAACAGCATGGGACACACACACACGAAAAATATGAATAATAAACGAGAACTACAGCTTCAAAAAGGACTATAAAAGTATGATAAAAGCAGTCCATATGGCACATATGCACTATATTTCAAATCTTCTTAAGCTTAGAATAGCTTTGTGTGAGGAACAGGCAGAAATTTAAGTTGTCAGCAATTTTTTTTTTTTTTTGATAAGACAGTTCTTTGCTGAACCTAAATATAAATAAGCTTTTGAAGCTATTTAAAACACTAAAATATGCATTGTAACAAAATTCGGTGAGATATTAGAGCTCTGATTTTATTCAAGTCACTCAGTTTCCAAGTATACACTCTTAAAAATAAAGGTTCCAAATGAAAGTTTTTGCAGTGATGTCATATAACCTTTTTAATTCCAGCCTAATTAACAGTCCTTAAAACTTTTTTTCTCTTGTGAATGTGTGAATAACATTTTAATAATTGAAAGAACCATTTCCACTATAAAGAATATTTTGAGCAATAAAAAGATTGCATGGATGTTAAAGGTTCTTCATGGAAGCATCAATGCCAATAAAGATCCTTTATTTTTAAGAGCGTATGATGTCCTTATGATGAACTAACAACAGCTTTGACCGTAAGACCATACATCCACAAATAGTGTGTGTATGAGCAGCATTCAAAATGTTGATTAAAGGTGAGTCGCCCTTTTTTAATTTGTTTTTAATGAATCCTCATGCACTGCACATCCATCAGTGAAAGTCAAAGTGCAGTGCAAACACATTTCCTCTTCCCGACCCACTGATCTAAAACAAATAACAAAATCAACAGCTGAGTCCTCACAACAAATTACCATCAAATATTCACATAATAAAATACACAAGCACAGCTACACTAAATCTGCTCTGTAAAACACATCAAGTACAATCAATGGGTAAAAAGAGTACAATAAAATCAAGTAAAGATGTCGTTAGTCATGAGTCAGGTTGCTCTATGTTTCCGTAATTCAACCCTAGTTTAATTACAAATGAAATGCCTAGAATTCAATTGCGGCTCAAGAAAAAACTTTAATTGGTGGTTCATTAGTAATAAAGCAGGTTATGTTGCTACTTTTCAGACTAAAGTAACCTTAAAGAAATAAAGTGCACTCCATATTAAAATAATTTACTCACCCTCATGTCATTCAAAACCTGCATGATTTTCTTTCTTCTGTAAAACACAAAAGGAGATTGTAGGCAGGAGGTTGTTGTAGCTCTTTTCTATACAATGGAAGTACAGAGTAATCATGAGCTGTCAAGCTCCAAAAAGGACCAAAAAAGCAGCAAGGTATATAAAAGGAGATTTTAAGCAAGATTCCAAGTCTATTTCAAGCTTTGTGTGGGGAAAAAAAAAAGAGTGAAATTTAAGTTCACTGAACACAATTCAGGGCTCTAGAGTGCGACCAAAATTTGTAAGGGTGCGACTAAAATTTTTCATAGGTCTCACTGGTGCACCTAATGTCCTCGCATCCGCTGCCTCTCCACGCACGAAGCGTTTGTTCTCCTTTGATGGAACTCACACTCATGGTCTAAACAGAGACAGAGATGGGGTGGGTCTTTGCCTATGATTGGCTATGGTCCAGATATTCCTGTATGCCTCCGTGCTGTGTGATTGAAATTGCGACCTGAGCACCAGAGAATCAGTCACGGCAATCAGCATCAGCAAAATAAAAGCAAGAAAACAGACGATGAACAATGAAAAGAAGTAGACCCATAGAGAGTTTTTTATTTAAGAAAAGTAGGCCTGTTTCCCCCAACACTCTCCCCGGTCAATGCTTGACAACAGCCCAGACATGGAGCTACTTCAGCCACCAGTCTCCCCAGTCCCTGTAAGATGCCAAGCCCTGGTCCTTCGTCGGAGATGGCATCCAACTCAGACACGGAGGTAGAGTCTACTGAGCCTCAAAATAAAAAGGGAAAAACATATACATTTCGTAAAGATTGGTTAGACCAGTTTCCCTGGTTAAGGTTTATTAAGAAAGAGAATGTAATTCACTGCATTTATTGTAAAGAATGTGGCCAGACCATGGCAGGGAACAGTGCATTTGTAAGCGGATCAACAACGTTTTGAATCGAAATGTTAAAAAAAAGGACAATATTTAAAAAACACCACACACTTCATGCAGCAATAAGTGTGTGACTAAAGTGGCGCCTCTCCCGGCTGCATTTCAGCGGCAGGCAGCAGCTATCAGGTCCTCAGAACAATCAGAGATGATAATAAAATTCAACGTCGCCTATAACATCGCAAAAGAAGAGCTGCCATTCACTAAATTTAGACCAGAAATTATTCAAATGAAGAAAAATGGATTAGACGTGAAAAAATTTGGGTGCACCTAAATTTTGTGCTGGTCGATGGGAAAACATCTTTCCCATCGACAAATGCCTTGATCGCGATTTGAGGTTCTCTGTTCCTTGTTAGGTGCACCAGAGCAACCAAGGCAAAAAGTTAGTCTGGACCCCTGCCATTCCTGGACCGTAGCTCTCAGATCTCACTGGAGCTTGTGGGACCGGTCTTCGTTAAGCTCTGCGTTGTGTTGGTAGATGAACGAGACCGGGCAACAGAAATTACTCTGGGCAGATTTTTTTCTGCATGAATAAAAAGAAAGATCAGAACAAGCTCGAGTCTGTGGCCTTCCCTCACAATTCAGCCTCTCTTCAGTCGCATTTACCGCAAACTGAAACACATTTTACACTTTTGACATCTTTAAACATTTAGTTTCTCATATAATCAAATTGTGTTTGTTCAACAGATTTCATAAAAAAATAAAGCATTTTACATAAACTCAAAACAATATTAACAGAAGCATGAAAAAGAACATACCTGCATGAATAAAAAGAAAGATCAGAAAAAGCTTGAGTCTGTGGCCTTCTCACACAATTGTCAGTGAAAGGCATTATTTTAGCCAACAGAGCTTGCACACTCATGCTTAATGAATTCTCTCGAAAATACATGTTATAACTCAACACATCATTCACACAAACTTCATACATGTTTGAATAAGATTAAAGTGCATTTTAGAACAAAATGACATGTTGTATTACAATAAACAAAACTTTTTAGACGGAGCATCAGTACAACTCACCCCTCTTTAGACGCATTTACCGCGAACTGAAGGAGAGCAACCGGAACTGGAACATGAGTCTTAAAGAGGTGGTAAAACGCATTTTTTCGAAGGCTTGATTGTGTTTGTGGGGTGCACTGTAACATGTGTTACAATGCTTCGTTTTTTAAAAACTGCATTATTTTTCATATATTTTAACTTTATTCTACACTGCACTGCCCCTCCTTGTAAAAAACGGTCTGATGGTTTCCTGGTTCTATGAAGCCAGTCCCTCAAAACTACGCAATGGGCTCAGATTGGTTAGCTGGCCCAGTGTGTTGTGATTCGCTAACCGCCTAGTGCATGTTTTCCGGAAACGTCACGCCCCTTACCTTTACCGATACTTTGTGCTTTGGTGTATTATAAACAATGGCGTCAATAAAACCAATCGGACCCGGGGAAAAGTTAGTGAAGATGATCGAGCAGAACCGGTTCAAGAACGGCTGTTAAACTACGTTTCAGAAAGGTTTGTTTTTTGTTGTTCTCTCATTTCTTTTTAGATACACTGTTATTTAATTGTACTAATTATTATAGAATTACAAAAAAATAAGCTTCATGAACAAGAATTTCATATAATTGTTCTAACAAATTATACTACAGTCCTCAAAGGGATTTTTTTGAGTAAAGACTGCGGATCTATAGTGATCGTTTCTGACTGTATGGCACCGTTACTTTTGTATTTTTAGAACGATTGTAGACAAATATCTGTCGACAGAACTATTAACCCAAAACGAACACTGTGTGTAACGTTAGGTGTTTGTCAGATAACGTTAAGTATGAATGAGCATTTGACAAACCAGCAGAGCCAAACAGCGTTGTCATTTGTTTACTTCCTTGCTACAACGTACAATTAACAATACGAACTATTACAGGAAACCACATCGACGAAAAATAAATCATACTTACAGGTTGTGGCCCGTAAACAAAAGCTTCTGTTTTTAAAGTTGGAACTGCTCCATCTTTCAGGACAAGCCGTTGTGCGAATCAACTCGCGAAGATTGTGGAAGATTTCCTCCGTGTGCAGCACAGAGAGCGAGATTTGGGTCATAATTATGAGGGACCGAGTTAAAAATAAATTTTAACCATTGATCCCTAACTCCCTCGTCCCTAGGAAGGCTGAACAAAGTGGACCTGTAACCGGGATGAAAATAACAGCAGTGTTTCGACGGCATTGCGACAACTCATCTCCAAAACAGCAATATAAAATGGCCTAGCCCCGCTTATTAAGTATTCTCGGAGGAGGGGTTTATGTAAATAATGGGATTTGCTGAGGTCAGCAAACCCGGAGGAATGTTTTGTAGTCCAAAACCGGTCGTTTGCTGTAGTCCTTAGAAATTGAATTTTTTAAAAGCAAATACCTCCCTTTGCTTTGAACTTTGACTGCTGTAACTTTGCAGATGTTGTTTATGCTCAAACAGCAACATTACACACTAGCTAAAGTTAGAAAAGTGAAATCCACCCCTTTAAAGAAACCACGCACTGTATTTAACAATACTGCAAAATGACCATGTGACCATAGAAATATGACATCTCAATTAATATAAATCAATATTAGAAGAATAAATCAAATGAAATATTAAAATAATAATTCCAGAATACAAAATAATGAAATAAATATAACAAATGATAATAACAAAGGGAGAGATTTTGAGTGAAATTAATGAATAAATATAACACCTGTTACACTTGACAACCCAACATGGTGGTTACTTACAAGAAAGTCATTCAGTTTTGGAACGAATTGAGGGTGAATAAATTATGATAGAATTTCCAATGTTGGTCATCTTGCCATTAGCATGTCCATTTGTGAAAGCGCCCATCACCTAAAGGGTTAAAACATCATAGTACAGATGTATCATAAACATCTTACAAAAAGAGGAGTCATGCATTTTAAATCATAAATGTCATAAATGTTGCAAAAATATCTGCTGAGTGTTGTTCTAACATTCAACAGGGGACATTTTGGCAATGTAGGCTATTGGATGTCTAGGCCTTCAGGTTATAATATAGCCTATATCAACGGCGGCATGTAATTATTCAATTGAAAATTTAAAACCTCTATTAATATAATGATAATCAAATAATGATCATAATATGTAAAGAGTGAGATTATAATGTCTGGTGTCAGCTGTCTTGTATGAGAATTATGTTCAGTAATACGGGCTCCAGCAGAATCTCGCTGAAATTACTTATTCAGTCTGTTTGCAGAGTTTGAAATCTATGTGCAAACATCTCAAATAAAATAAAATAAAATCCCACTTTAGAGCCGCCTGGCTAATCTCTTATTCAAAACCACAGTTCTGCAGATAAATGACCTTTCCAAAACATATCATTACAGTATGAATATGCAAAACAATGTATAAATAAAAATATAAAATAAAAGTACAGCAAAGTAACTAAATGATAAGATGACAGAAATAAATTCAACAAATCTACAACAAGCTTAAGAGGTTACAAAATATAAAAAAAATTAAAAAGAAAAAGTAGATTTAAAAAGCTACATTAAAAAAAATCAGCATATTTCTTCTTCAATTAGCAACACACTTCCTTAAGATACTGTAAAAAAAAGTCACTATGAAGGTTAAACTCAACAGGCAGATATGTTGTAATGCGAGTACACACAGAGACAGAAACATAACAAAAAAGCATCAGTTTTCTCCCATTACATGCTTTATTTGACAAGAACCGAGGCCTCTAACCTGGGCTGTCCTTCGATACTAAACAAGGTCACTAATACACAACCAGACACACACACACACACAGTCTCTTTGAAGAGAACCGAGAAGCAGACAGGCCACTTACGCACTCTTTGCGTGGGTCTCCATATCCAAGGCTACTTATTAGAATAAATCCATTTTCATTCTCTCCTCTGCCAGGCAATTAGCCACCTCTCCCTCTCATCAGTCAAAGAGTCAAGCGCTGGCACCTGGAAGGTGTGTCTCTTTTTTATCTCTCTTCCTTTCTTTCTTTTCCTGTCCCTCTTTTCTTCTTTTTGCTCCTCTTTTCTGCTTGGCTCTCTCACTCTTTCTCTATGTGTTTTGAAGCTAGGCCCATTTATCTTCCTCAGACAGAGAGAGTGACGCTTAGCCTGGCAGCTCTGGCCTTGGTGGAGAACTCAAGTACCTCACCTTCTCTCACCCTGTCTGAGGATGACACACACACACACACACACACACACACACACACACACATACACACACACACATACACACACACACACACACACACACACACACACACACACACACACACACACACACACACACACACACACACACACACACACACACACACAGGCATATGTGGTTTATGTGTACTCTCCATAGGTAATAGTTTTATACTGTACAAATATATAACACAGTTGAAGTGCATTGAAGTGTCCTCATAAACCATGTGTACATTGTAATAACCATGTCATTATACATTATATTTGTGTCCTCATAAACCACATCTCTCTCTCTCTCTCTCTCTCTCTCTCTCTCTCTCTCTCTCTCTCTCTCTCACACACACAAACACAAACACAAACACGGACGCACTCACGCACACACACACACACACACACACACACACACACACACACACACACACACACACACACACACACACACACACACACACACACACACACACACACACAGACAAAAGCATGCTTTTAAAATTATAGATTGCTTCGGCAACTGGCCTTTCAATGTCTGAACTTATCAGCGGAAAGACTGTATGGCTAAAATCTAGTTTGGGTTTCCGTTTCCTCCTCTTCCGCCAATCATTTCCAGCCCTATATCCTACAACCCCTGTGAGGAAAAAGTGGCAAATGTTATTAAAAAAGACACCAAAACTAATAAAAGATATTTTTGCTTTTTACCTGCAAGAAGAAAGTGCTGCCTGTGATTTATTTTTCATAAAATATATTTCCAGCCCACGTGTAGCTGTGAGCATTAAGAAATTTTGCAGCTCCTCTTTGCCACAGCCTACGGCCACATAAAATTGTGTTCAACGATTTGTTAAATATCCATTTTCAGTGGATGCAATAAAACCTGTGGCCCATTCTGAAAAAAAAAAAATCGTCCTTGAGTTTCAGCTGTTAGGGCTCATCAAAGCTGTTTGAGCCCAACAGAGGGAAGACGACAGAGATGCTAATGAAATGTCCCAAGAGGTCATTATATTAAAATCAATAATGCCTCATTTCCATGGTAAAGTTGCTGCCTTACTGGCAAGAATCAGTTGTGTTGTCTGTGCCGATGGGGAAAAAGATAAAAGCCTCCGTTGAGAGGCTTGTGCATTCAAGAGCTCTTTCACAACACAATGGAAAACAATTCCCACCACCTTTCAGAGGAACACTGTATTCGCGGTCACGCAGACATCTGTGTGCACGTATAACAAAAGACACATTCGCCACTAATGTCAGCTGGGTTTTTATATAAGAGCCATACGCCGCATGGATTGTGACTGCATCAATACAAAGTTCTGTTGCCTTAATCGCATTCAACGTGCCCTTTAGCGCTGCTTCACAAGACCCTCCAAAAGTGTTTCTCACCGCAGAAGTAAACAAAACAGAAGCCTGAGTCTCCCGCTACCAAATCAGAAACCTATGGATGAAAGAAGGAAATCTGCAGTCTATCCAGGCAGAACAGCCGAGGGTTTACATGCGACATGACTTTATTACTCCTGCACGGAGAGACGTTTTCTGCCTATATTTACCCAGATCTAATCCCGTCTACTGCCTCCAGGACTAATTGGGGATGATTTTAGGAATGCTTACTTTCCTTGGGTGGACAGATATTTAATGCGGCAGTTTAAAAAAAATCAACCTGATTAACATTTTGCAGTCTCTTTGATTTATTAAATGAATGTGCCTCTAATCTCGTCTAATTACATGCAAACACATGCGGCTGGAAGGAAAAGAAAGAGGGAATGAATGAACCCAGCTGGCATCGACTGACGTTAAACGTTTAAATGTTGTTGAATTAATGTCAGTTTATGAAAAACCATTAATTCAACGTCAAAACAACGTTGAAGACCAAATAGTTGAAGTGGTGTTGTTAACTCACTACGGATTCAACATAAAAATATTTTAAAAATTTGAGTTGTACGTCAAATCAACATTATTTTTACAACCATGACTTTTAAACATTTTGTTGAAATATATCAGTAGAAAAATAACGTTGTTCCAACATCGAAACAATGCTGATCAATTAACTGTTGAAAAAGTGTTGATACAGGAATAATGATACAACGTTGAAAGATCAACTCTGAATTAAACGTTTGTTGAGTCGTGATAAAAGCGCTTTCTACATCTCCCGGCGTACTTTGAGAGCAACTCCAGTCTGATTGACAGGGCTCTCAAGTTTTAAAGACAGGCAAGACTGCTGGGTAAGTTACAGACACTCATGAAAAACTGATGCTAATTACCTGGAAAACATTCTCTAACAGCAGTCAAGGTTTTTTTTTTTTGTTTTTTGTTTTTTGGCTGATAAGTGTCAGGCTCGACTAAGAACTCTAGGGGAGACACGCTTGATTCCTGCCGGTTCTATAGTGAGAGCGGCGCGGCCCGAGAAATTTTGGGCGCTGCGGCATATTAAATATATTATACATAGTTTTTCAGCGTGAGAAATACAATGTGTGGTGGGAGTGTGTGACAAAAGACCGAAATGAGTGACACTCACGCTCAATACGTGACACTTGAGAGATCATTTTGGAACATCGTTCAATACAAGGGCTTGATTGGAGGACGGCGGTTGTCCATCAAACAAAGGCGGTGACTAGAACTGGATTCTATTGGCTCTGACGGTTCAATCCCGACAATTAGTCGCAGTTTAACTGCGAACCGCCGTTGTGTGCTAGCTTAACCATGCACCAACCGCCGCTGGTGTGTGTGTGTGTGTGTGTGTGTGTGTAACGTTACGTACGTACGTGTGTGTACGGGCAGACTAGTTTAACCGCGAACCGCCGTTGTGTGCTAGGCAGTGTTTGTGTGCGTGCTAGGGTGTTAGGGATGTCTTTGTTGGTCGAACGTGGCACATTGATAAACTTTCCATCCACAAACTTTAAAAATAAGGTTGAGATTTCACATTCTTCTTCTTTCTCTTTTCCAGAGATTTGGAAGAACATGACCTGAAAGTCTCCTTCAACGGTGAGTTGTCCCCATACCTAATCTAACCATCTATTTGAATCTGAAAGTAACTTTAACTGTAACCCTTAAAACTAAAAAAATCATTTACATTTTTGTAAAATTTAAATACAGGTTGATGTGGAAGATGTAACTCAAAAAATGATGAGCACAGCCTACCTCATTTGATTGAATGTTTGTATGTCTTATTTTCAAATTGAATGATTTTCTTTATAAAACATTTAGGCTAAAATTAATTAGTTTTTATTTTCACTCCCAGATGTATCACAAAAAATGATTAATTTGAAAATATATATATAAAAACGAAGACAACAAAAGGGTTAAATAATTAATCTTGTAAAGTACTAGCATAGTTTCATTGACAATTGGCTTGTTCACCTTGATGACCACTACAAACTCCTCGTCCTCATCATGTGCCTGCTTTGTGGAGGTCTAGACTCTACTGACCACTTTTTCTGGTTATATTTTTAATTTCTTGTTGCTCCTTTTCAGAGTAAACATCTGAAGAGGTTGGGAGGTGTTGATGCTGCAGACCATGTGAAGAAGTCAATGTAAGTAACTTTGTTCCTTTTTTGCATTAGTTTATAGTGATTATGTTCCCTGTCATATACTGTCATGCACTCCCCCCACACACCCACTTACTCGCTCTCTGCTACATTTTCATAATGAACTTGACTGCAATATAATATTCTGATATAAATCTGTTTTACCATGGCAGAACTATGACAAATAAAATGATGGCCATAATAAGCCTCAGAGGAAGAAGGGGGAAGGTTGCCTTCATGAAGACCCGTCTCTACAAGATAATCTGTGGTGAGTTTGCTTTATCATAGTAGTTGTGTAACAATGTTTTAAATAATTGAATATAGTAAGCAGAATAATAATTCATAAGAAAAATCATTTTAGTTGGAGGACTCTACAGAGCATGCTCTAATATTATATATAATACTCCATTCTGGGCTCTAGACTAACTTCTCTACTGGCAGCACTGGTTACTACCAACTGCCTTTTGTTGCTCGCCCAAGCACATGATTATCAATAACCTTTCACGTTGATTAATACTAATTTATATACTTGAAACATTGGCAATGCCACAAAAGTTGATATTTGCTAAATATTTTAATTTGAGAAGTTAGCGTTTGTTAATACTGATCTGTTTTTTCTCCCTCTCATCAGACGCTGTCTTGAGCTCATTTGATACAACTACAACAAAAGTAGACGAATACATGGCCAAATACTTGAAATATGCACCAGAGAGGATGGTTGCCGGTGACAGAAAGAAGTAACAAGAAGGGAAGATTTAACCAGCCGTGTTCAATGTTGCCCAATGTTTGAGCCGTTTTTCTAAAGGTTAAAGTTCGACAGGTGTAAAATTATGTTGTGTGAAATGTTGGCACACTTGCAGCCATGTAATAAAGCATGTTTCTTACGTCAGTGAAATGTCTTTATTAATCTTCTTCCTGGTCTTGCTTTGACCAATTGGCTTCTTCCTAGCTGACTGTGCGTGTCTGCAAACTTAGTGTTTATGTATCCATTTCAAGGTGTTTGGTGTTACTGTTGAACACATCAATACTTTAGTGGAAACAGTTTAAAAAAATAAACTATGTTGAAAAGCAGGACTTTATAGTGACGTTGAAATTTCAACGTTGATTGGATTTGCAAAATCTAAACTAAAATCAATATTGATTCAATGCTGGCGAATTCGCCTATGTTGAGACACGTGACGTTGGAATGACGTTGCTATTTCAACGTTGATTAGATTTGCAAAAATCTAAACAAAATTCAATGGTTATCCAACACTGGCACCTGACGTTGATTCAACAGTGACTCGACGTTCAAATGCCAGCTGGGAAATGAGAGAAAGGGGCAGAGATAAAACTGCATGCATTGCAGATTTCACCGATTGCCATGTTCTCCACCAATCACATCTTATGTCAACATAACAACTAACTGCCTTTAGAGAATAAATGAAGTGAGGGGTTTTCCAGTTTAAAAAAGGGGATTTTTTATAGTCTATTAGACAAATAATGTCTTTAATATAAATATATAATACATACATGTTTAAAAAATAAATCAAATACAATATATTAATAAACATCATATGTCATATATATAGGCTAATATTCAGTCATATTATTCTAATATATAAGAGACACATTTTGTAGAATGAGCCTTTTATTCTTTTTATTTATTATGCTTTTCAATACCATATCTTTCCTCGTAACCATTCTTTCTCTTGCGCTCTCTTGTATCGCGGCAGGGCTCCAGCACGTTTTCCTCATGCGATTTACTTTCGATTAAGGGATTAAAAATCAATTATGCAGGAAGTCATGCGTGGGTGTGATTACGGCGCCGCAGAACCGAGCAGTTCATCACAAAGAGCTTCATCTCTGCTGCCTTCCGCATGAGCCCAGAAGTCATCACAGAAATTTACTGACAAGCATACTGACAACCTTCGCTGTTTACCACACACCAGACACCTGCATGTAAAGACAAGAAATACAATATCATTTTGTTTGTGAATAAGTCACTTTTTTGGGTTAGCTAATAGGCAGCCACAAAGTGGCCCCTGTAGTGTGTAGAGCACAATTCCTCAACAGGTGTGTTCCAGTTCACATAATTTCTAAAATTAAAAGTAGACTGTCTAAAAGTTGAAGAATGTCATTCGCTGGCGATGGGAAAGTACGGTATATACCTTTGGATATACCTTTAAATATGGAGACATTCATTCTACTAGGGTCATCATTTATTTAAAAAAAAAAAAATATGAAGGTGCAATATTTGCCTCCTGGGATTGATTTTGAATTTTTTTAACCTTTGTATAAAGGAGTTTTTCGTGGTGTAAAGTATTTAAGTAAATGCAATATGTTATTGTACTTAAAGGGATAGTTCACCCAAAAATAAAAATTATGTCAGTATTTACTCACCCTCACGTTGTTCCAACCCCGTAAGACCTTCGTTCATCTTCGGAACACGAATTAAGATATTTTTGATGAAATCTGAGAGCTGGATCACTCCTCCATACTAGTCCATAGGCTTCAAAAGGATTGAAACTTGCCGGCCTCGAAAAGTTATTAAAGACATCGTTAAAATAGTCCAAGTGACTACAGTGGCTCAATCTTAAGTTTATCAAGCGACGAGAATACTTTTTGTGCGCAAAAACAAACAAAAATAACGACTTTATTTCAACTATTCATTTCCTTTTCTGTTGGCCTCTAGTCAGTTAACTTAGTGTAATAGCGTAGAGCTACGTCACACGTAGGCTCACTATTGGCCGACGCTGTTCATGTGGGTGATGCGTGTGACATACAACAACAGAAGTGTACGCTTTTACACTAGTGAACTGACTCGAGGCCCACAGAGAAGGACATGAATAGTTGAAATAAAGTCGTTATTTTAGTTTTTTTGCGCACAAAAAGTATTCTCGTCGTTTGATAAACTTAAGATTGAGTCAATGTAGTCACTTGGACTATTTTAACGATGTCTGTAATAACTTTTCGGGGCCTGCAAGTTCAATCCCTCAAGAAGCCTATGGAGGAGTATGGAGGAGTGATCCAGCTCTCAGATTTCATCAAAAATATCTTAATTCGTGTTCCGAAGATGAACGAAGGTCTTACGGGGTTGGAACAACATGAGGGTGAGTAAATACTGACAGAATTTTTATTTTTGGGTGAACTAACCCTTTAAGTATCTTTTTGGCTACTTTTGAATAAGTATACGTATATGTACTCTTTTCTCCAATAGATTTGTGATGAGTAATGCAATTACTGTAAAACTTCAAATAGCTGAGTCCCAAATAGACGCCTGTCTCTTTTACACGCCTGGTGTGGCGACAGGTTTGGGTAAATAAAGGCCGGTCTCAAATAGAGGCTGGGTCTGTTTTTTAGTTTCGGGTTGTATACAACATTTAATCTTCTAAAACCCATCAGATTGTCCGCTTTTTGGCCAAAGTCTTTTTTGATCGGTGAGTGATGTAATAGAATGACTGCTGCGCTTGACAGGGTGCAAACTAGCAGAGAGAGAGAGAGTGCCCCGGCCGCGCACGCGCTCACACTCTCACGTCTTCAAACAACACGAGCGCTGTCTTGCTCTCTATCCCTCGCGCATATTAATCAAAATCAATTGTCACGATAGTAAAAGGTCGGAAGACCGCAGTTTCACGTGGAGCATTTGGAGATCTTTAGAGTTTAGAGAATCTAGGAACAACATCTCAATGAACAACATCTCAACACTAAATTATAAAGGCCTGTCTCATATAGACGCCTGTCTCAAATACAAGCCGGTGCAGTTCGACGATTTGGGAAAATAAAAGCCCGGGCTATTATTTGAAGTTTTACGGTACTCATTACATTTTGCATGGCACCTAACTTTTTCTGCAGCAAGTTTATTTCTGCTACAAAAGAATCTATATTGCCATCTACAGGGCATTGAAGGTATTATATATTGTGCGTTTTGTCATTAAAGGGTTAGTTCACCCAAAAATAACACTCACCCTCATGTCGTTCCACAACCGAAAGACTTTCCTTGCCTTGCCTACACGAATGTGAATGCATTAGCAGGTAGCCTAGTTTCTGAATAGCAGGTGTTTGAATATATGAAAAGAGGTCATGGCTTAGACTATCTAATTTTACTTAACGTTATTTTATTTATCTGCTATATTGAAGAAACCTTTCTGAAGGACATTGGTTTACAAATGCCCTTTTAGAGCACTTGAGCTTAACTGAGACTTGAGTGTTTGTAGATGTTTAAGAGGCTGTTGTGTCAACCTTGATTTATTGCAATATTAAGGTGTTCAGTTTTACTGACTTTAGAAAATAGACATGTGATTGCTCTCCTCACAAATCAACTGTTTATTGTTTTTCACTGACATATCTCTTAGGTGTTGTGGACTGCATCTTTGAGCCCAGATTCAGGACCAGTAAAATATTAAACAGTACTGTTAAAATCAGATGAATACTGTTTTAATCAAATGGTATTTGAATTGGTGACTTGCAATAGAGTCATTTTTGTTGTAGGGTATCTCCACTTTTACTTTTCAGGTACACTTTACACCTCTGGCAATTTTTTTAAATGATCTTATTAAATTGATCTGTGTTGTATTTTATGTCAATTCAATAAATCAGAATCATAGTTCATCATCAAGCTGTTTGTTACCAATAACAAAGCAAAGGCATCTTTACACTGAAAAAGTGGAACAGATGCTGCATCTGACGTAACATGTATGCTGCTCAAATGTGGTATAAATGTATTTACACAACTGCATAATGATATGAGATTAATGTAATTTTAAAAATCGTACATAAAGTATATAAGTTATAAAATTAGGATAAGGCTGCAATATTGTGACAAATATCATGATAATTAATTGTTGATTATTGCCCTTGATACTGTAATAATGATTATTAATATTGATTAACAGAATATATTATAATAGCGGCACATCAATCTTTTAGGCTACACAGACAAAACAAGCTGAAAACCATTTAAGTATTAGATAATTGCTTTATTGCCTTATCTTTTCAAATTGGGAATACATGATATACAGAAAGCAAGCCAAGAACGTTCCTCATCACTGAAGTAGTCAATGACTTATTCATTGCAAGTTCACAGACATCTGTGCTCTCGCGAAAACTCCCGTTATAATCAATGAAGCTGGCTATGCTGCATAATAAATAAATATCTTTTTACATTGTGTCAAAACTTTGTCGTTTATGATGAGAGAATTTGTGAGAATGCAGAACTAAGTAGAAGAGAATGCATAAGAAAACGTAAGAGTTTTCAACAGATTCCTTCTTCACCGGTGACTAATCTAATTTCTTTTGATGGGCCATTCATGCGCTCAACAGATATGTCTGTGATTGATTATAATGCTGAACACTGCAAAAAAAAATAAATAAAGATGTATAAATCAGTATTTTAACAACGTGAGCCAATTTAAAATGTAATGCCGCAATCAACACTTATTTAAGCTTTAATTGTGCAGGGGCATTTTTGCTGTCATATGTATTTGGGGGACATTTTGGTGGCATTTTTGTCCCAAGCACCCATTAATTCCCGACCCTGCATACTATATACAACTTTTATGCAAGACACAGCATCAAGCTAAATCATTTACATTAATTTTTTATTATTATTTTTTGGCATCTTGCTAAGTTTGTGCTTCTGCAGCTCAAAGCCATGAGTTTGATTCACATGGAACACATGGACTGACAAAACAGAAGGCGGTGCAAGTTACTATGGCAAAAAAATATCTGCCAAATGAATAAATAAACTTCTGCTATTGTGCTAACTTCAGCCATACATCTCTCCACAATCTTACCATCCAAAGACGTCTGCAAATTTGATGTCAGCAAAAAGTGCAAAATGACTGGCAGGCAGAGAGTGTTTCTGATTGGATAAAAGGTTGGGCCGCCCCCATGCCTCGTTTTTGCTGTTTACAGGGCCTAAAAGGGGTGTTATAACTTAGCACACCTATTTCAGTGATATTTTTTAGATAAAAAAAAGTGCTTAAATTAAACTTTTCGGTTAACACATTTATAAAACTGCTGTGGCACTAAAAAAGTTGATAAAGAACATCACATAATCCTCCTCTTCCGATGTGCATGGGATTGTGGGTAATATTAGCAAAAGTACTTCAAAACTCTACCAGAAATAGTAGACCATCTGGGCACCTTTGGCATAGTATTTTCAACAAAGTATGAATTGTGACACACTAATCTCACAAACTATTTGTACAGACTGTATATGAATTGTGCCGGAGCCAGTGCTGATGGCAGGGGGAATCGTAGGTCATGTGACTGTCATAGTCGTTTCCTGCTCTGTGCCGCAGTCTGTCAGTTTGGATCCGTATCGAGGGTTTGTTTTATTTTAACGAGCTGTCATCTGTTTCTGAGCGTGCTGTGGTAAACGTCAGATCCTGAGTGAGGTCGTAAAGTAAAAAGAGATTTGGCTCTTATCCGGAAGTGTTCAGAGGTCATAATCCCGTTTGCCTGGGGACGGCCGCAGTGCGGACAGCTCTGAGATGTATTTCAGAGCCGGACAAATTCTACCTGTCAGGATTATTGATTTGCCAATACATGTGAATGGGCTCACTGAAGCCCTGGCAATAGAAACAGCTTTAACTTTACACTGCGGAGAGAAGAAGGTTGTTCCACTGTCTCCTCTTGGGTCTGTGTTTGTTTATGGCATCTTGTTAGTAGCATTTGTATGTGAAGACTTTTATGTCATGACCGCCAGCTGCCCGGACACGAGATGAGAAGCATCTGTCATCTGAGAGAAAAGTGCTGAAACACACACATTCGCTTTAATATATTCTTCTTGTAGACCTTCATTAATGCCTAATACTCATCATACAAGAAATATATGCCTATCAGACAGTGTATAAATAAATAGAATACAGGACAGTCATAATTGAGACAAGGAAACCTTGCATCCAGGAAATTTAGATGTTTGCTGAAACCTGCCAAGCCCCAAATCTCATTAAATAAAAGGACCATCTGTTTCTCATGGCCAGTTGCTTTCTGAGAGCTTTGAATGATGCCGAAAACATAAATCACACTTTAAGCGTGGATGGTACCAGAAGGTGAATATATGTTTTTTGTAATAACTTTTCCCAAAGCAATAAACAGGACAAGTATCAGCAACACGGTAAGAAAGAGAGAGAGAGAGAGAGAGAGAGAGAGAGAGAGAGAGAGAGAGAGAGAGAGAGAGAGAGAGAGAGAGAGAGAGAGAGAGAGAGAGGTTTAAACAACATTACCTGATGTCAGAAGCCCCAAAGCTCATCATTCTGTCACGACTGTGCTTGTCTTCAAATGACTTTATGATCTGAAGAGTACAGCCCAGAGACTCTTGGCACAAGAACAAGTTCACTTTGCACTTAATCTGACCAAAAACTTGCCACTTAGAAAGGAAGAAATCATCTGACCGACTTGTAAAACATTCAGCTTTAGTTTCAAGACATTAGGTGGAAAATGTATGTTGGCTTTGTGGTTATAATTCCTGCCCATCCAAATGCAATAAACACTAAGTGCCTCAAACATAACTTTTGTTTCAAGGATCTTTCAAACATTGTCAAATCCAATCTTTTTAAGAACTAATTGAATATTAAATATACAGCATATTCAGCAATATACAGCCCAGAAAATGTATTAAAGCCAGCCAAAATTAATATCTATTTAGATATCTATGCACCCTCTGGTGCTCTTCAGTCACTTTTCAAAAAAAAAATAAAAGAAATTTGTTTTGATTGAAATGTTTTTCTTTATTCATAGGAATGGTATGACTCTTTTTTGTCACTTGCTATGAATACATGTGTGTGCACGCGCACACACACACACACACACACACACACACACACACACACACACACACACACACAAATCATAGACATGATTCGAAAAGGTATCAATTGCTTTGCTCATTTAACATTATAGACAGTCACTGTAAAGTAAGATATATTCCTGGATCAACATATTTTGTTGATCTTGCAACAATATTCCTGTCTGAAATTTTAATCATAACCCTATCCCTACCCCTAAACCTAACCATACCCATAAGTTATCCCTAAAATCAGAGGGAAATGATCGGTGAATAACACTGATGTGGAAGCACTTAACCCTGGTTGTAAGACTAAACTTGACATAAACTGTAAACTTGTCTCTCAAATCTGATTGGTTGATTGGAATGTTATTCCACGACCAACATGTTCAACATATTTAGACACAACAAGTGCCAGATGACAAAAAATAAATAAATCTGATTTGAATCAGAATTCAAACCCTGAATGGGGTTTGGATGAATGCTGTGTATTTTATTTGTAGCATGTTTTTTGCTGTTGAGACAACAAAAAAACTTTTGCTGCCTGTCTGAAGTAAGCCATCATGTCCTTCAGCTACACACTGCATGCTTTAGCATAGTGAATGTCACTTCGTTTTTGATGTCATACAGTGATGACTATAGTGTTATGTAGGCTGTGTGTAGACAGTTCAGTGTGTGATTGAAAACTCACTGGGTAGGAGAGAGAAACAGTGTTTGTATTTACATAAACAGAACTATTCATGTGCAAAGTGTACACTAAACGCCCACATACACAGATGCATCCCAACAGCATCACACACGGAACTGCGCGGGATGGGTGAGTTATTTGTTATAATTCAGCAGTAATTTCTGAATTTTCAAACTTTCGGAAGAGATTTATAAGTCTGAAGGGAGAGAGCATCAATCTTCCTCTGGCTTTAGCCGTGTGCTGTCACAAGATAGATGCTCTCAGCAGCCCCCCCCCCCCCCATCACCCAACACCACAGAGCGGTCATATCGGCCTCCGTCAAGCCTGGATGACCACTGCTTCCCCAATACAACCTCTAGCACTTAAAACCCACATCCTCAGCTCCCATCCACACACCCACCCTGTAGCAGGAGGGTTTTTGGTGCATGCATTTTTTTGCACTTGCACACAGGTCTGTGCAGGAGTCTGTATTTAAGCCTGTCACACTGATAATTTCAGATTAATTTCTCCTTTAATGTTCACATTTTTGCTTTTCCAAATGAACCCAATGACTTATTCTCGTTAGACACATGCCATTTGCTCTGCGATTATACAGAACCACATGGGAACCAGCGGAATTGAATGCTAAAATGTTAGATTCTAGGTTTGCTGAGTCACAACATGTGACGTTCAATCATGAAATTGACATGATGTGAATTTTTCTAGTAAAAATTGGATAAGGTGTATATATTTTAATGAGGATTTAGTCATACAGGGCTGTGCACCATTTAGAATAGAATTTAAAATGCTATGTGAATTCCCATTCTACATGAATGTCAATGGCAAATCAAATTTGTATGTAAGGAAGAAATTCATGCATTTTTACTAGAATTGCACAGTGTGTCGAGACAAACTTTGAATGTTGGCCTCAAAAGTTCAAAATGTAAAAAAAAAATAGTTTGAAGGTTTATAGGTCTTTCAAAAGGACAGACAAACTGACTGGTTGGTTGGTTGGTTGGTTGGTTGGCATGCATAATATTATACTACTTGGAATTAAATGATGTCATATTTGCATTGATTCTGATCTGCAGGAAGATGGCGGTGTGTTATGACTGCTCATGCGGTGCTGAATGCAAAGCCAGCATAAGCTTATCATTATTTGAATTCATGCGCTCTGAGTCGCAGCGGTCACAGGCATTGAAAAGATGCCTATTTGGGTCCTATGGACCATTCAGCCACCGACGGTAAGCTTGACTCCTTAACTTTGTGTGAGTGTGTGAATTTTCAAGCTCACAAAATGGCGCTTCAGTCTAATGTTGTGTTCTCACAGAAGCCATTTAGCTCCCGACTGGTCACACAAATGCAAACACACACGGTCCCAGGTTTTCAATGAATGTATGAGCAATTGAGCAAAAGAGAGAAAAGGATTTCTGGGTGACAAAACACAAATTGGATGTTATTGCAATGTCCTTCCAGTGCTGTTTTTTTTTCTGTCCACGTTTTCATATGCCAGAGGTACTGTTTGGAGGATAAGAGCTCTTCAAATGCTTCAGATCAATATATGATATGTTTTAGATCAACACACACACACACACACACACACACACACACACACACTCACACACACACACACACACATTCCATGCAGCAGGTTTAAAGACTGCGTGAAAGAGGACAAATCTCATCAACATGGCATGCTACTAGAGATGGCTCAAGCTTACATTTGTGCTAATGACCAGTAGACATCATCAGTAAATCAGTTGGTGGCTCTTTATTATCTCAGTTTAATCTGATCACAATTGCTTAAAGGGATAGTTCACCCAAAAATGAAAATTCTGTCAGTATTTACTCACCCTCATGTTGTTCCAACCCCGTAAGACCTTCGTTCATCTTCGGAACACGAATTAAGATATTTTTGATGAAATCTGAGAGCTGGATCACTCCTCCATGTTAAAATAGTCCAAGTGACTACTGTGGCTCAATCTTAAGTTTATCAAGCGACGAGAATACTTTTTGTGCGCAAAAACAAACATAAATAACGACTTTATTTCAACTATTCATTTCCTTTTCTTTGGGCCTCTAATCAGTTAAACTAGTGTAATTGCGTAGAGCTACGTCACACGTAGGCTCACTATTGGTCGACGCTGGTCATGAGTGTGATGCGTGTGACGGACAACAACAGAAGCGTACACTGTTAAACTAGTAACCTGACTCGAGGCCCAGAGAGAAGGAAATGAATAGTTGAAATAAAATCGTTATTTTTGTTTTTTTTTTTGCGCACAAAAAGTGTTCTCGTCGTTTGATAAACTTAAGATTGAGCCACTGTAGTCACTTGGACTATTTTAACGATGTCTGTAATAACTTTTCGAGGCTGGCAAGTTCAATCCCTGAAGAAGCCTATGGAGGAGTATGGAGGAGTGATCCAGCTCTCAGATTTCATCAAAAATATCTTAATTCGTGTTCCGAAGATGAACGAAGGTCTTATGCGGTTGGAACAACATGAGGGTGAGTAAATACTGACAGAATTTTCATTTTTGGGTGAACTATCCCTTTAAGTCATCTGCTTCTCAGATTTTACTAAAATGTGTGTAGAGTTTCAGAAAACAAAATTGAAAATGTTTCAATCTCTGCTCAGTTATGCCAAGATATAATTCTGGAAAGCCAGAGAGTTGAGTATAATAGTAATTATTATAACAATAATTAGTTTGTTTGTGAATTTATTTAGTAATGCTTTAGACAATAAGGTCCCATTAGGTACCATTAGCAGTGTTGGTAGTAACGCGTTACAAAAGTAATGCATTAGGCTACACCTTATTACTTTTTGCTGTAATGCATTACTAATCAATTTTCAGTAATATTTTACTCGGTACATGTTCAGTAATGCTTGCGTTACAACACACTTTTAGCCCAAAATTTAATAATAAAAAAAAAACAAGATAAAAAAAAATAAAAAAAAAAAACAGCAAGACCGCGAGACATTAAGGAATGAAAAATGCGAGTAAGTTATTACCTGTTCGTGGTGAGTCAATAGCCGCGAGTGGTGTCCAAGTTTCTAAATAAAGACTAAATGACAGTGTCTGATATATTTTATAGCGATTTATTTCATTAATCTCCCTCTTGTTGGTGTACCTTTGTATTGTGTGACATAGTCCAGTGAAGGCGTGTTTAGGGCGGGTTTTACAGGAGTGCCGCGAGGCAAGATTGCGGCCTCTGTGCTCGCGCTGCAGTGTGCATTACTTCGAGTCTGTCAGAGATAAGTTGTCTTGAGCCTTCACTTTGCCAATTATATGCTGTATTGTTAGTAGCCTGGATAGCCCACAGTCATTGTGCTACATCATATCGCCTTCTACTGGATGTAAAATGCTGTAGTACATTTTGTCATTTTAGAATGTAAAGTTCTAGTTCTGTAGTTATTTTGGTGAAAGTAAGTCAAAAGTAATACAGGAGTAATGTAACGCATTACAATTCTGAGACAGTAATATTGTAAGGTAAAGAATAACTTTTAAATAACAGTAACAAGTAATATATAATGTACAGTTTGGAAGTAACTTGCACAACACTGACCATTAGGTAATGCAATAATTAAAATGAACTAATAATGAACAATTTATTTGTTACTGTATTTTGGAAAGAGACGCATGAGGAATAAGCGGATTATATCATTTCTGACGAGTAAGTAATTTATTCTTACATTTGTTGATATGTTATTGTTACATACATTTTTATTGTTACATAAACACATTTTAGTAGTTGGACTTTTTCCAAACTATATTGCCACACTAAAATGTGTGAAATTGAGTGAAACATGAAATGTGAAATGTGAAATATGAAATATATATATATATATATATATATATATATATATATAGAGAGAGAGAGAGAGAGAGAGAGAGAGAGAGTGAGAGAGAGAGAGAAAGAGAGAGAGAGAGAGAGAGAGAGAGAGAGAGAGAGAGAGAGAGAGAGAGAGAGAGAGGCAGGTAGCAACCTTTCATTGCTAAATGTCTAAATAAATAGAAAAGTCGTATGACACAAGGATGTTTTTATGCTTTTGAATGATATAAAACACAGAGCGATATACAAACAATGATAGTGTTTACACAGTAACATGATGAATGTTAGTTTAGACCAGTGTTTACTGTGAAATACTGTATTCGCAATTAATAAATGTTTTAGAATTAGCTTCCTTGACACTTCTACTATCTTGCTTTCTCCCTCTGTTTTTCCATCTCTCTGACCATCACTCCAAGCTGATTTTGTTTTTGTTTTTTTGTTAAAAAAGCAGCATTTCAGTACCCATAATGGCTTTAATTTTAAACCAGTGTCTTGATGATGGCTGTACAGCAATTATGGCCTCAGGTATAAATGTTTCTCAAACCATCTGTAATGGAGTTTAATTATCCGTTCACTCCTCCTGTTACGTTTAATAACATTTAATAGACACTAGACAGCATGCCGGCAGCAGTTTTCACCAGTTTTGACTGTGCCAAGAGTGACAGAACTGACAGAGCTTGGTGACAGTTTTACTGCGGCCCACACTCACAGACCCCAGTTTACACCACCGAAGGAGCTCCGTTCACACATACACACACACACACACACACACAGGCACGCACGCATACACACACACACACACACACACACACACACACACACACACACATGGGACGAATGCTAACCACTAGCTGACCTTGCATTTCTTTTAGTCTGAGATAATTTATACAAATGTAAGCAATCTCTCTCTTCCTCTGCGTTTGGACTGGCTCAGGCATTTCTTGAAGGTGGAGGGGTCTTGCTTCAAGATATCTACCGTGAGAGCCGGAGAAATCAGACTGCTTTTGTCCTTGGGGAGTCAAGAACGCTGGCAAAGGGCAGGGAAGTGTCTCTGTCTGTGTCTGTGTGTGTGTGTGTGTGTGTGTGTGTGTGTGTGTGTGTGTGTGTGTGTGTGTGTGTGTGTGTGTGTGTGTGTGTGTGTGTGTGTGTGTGTGTGTGTGTGTGTGTGTGTGCGCGCGCGCGCGTCAGAGAGAGAAAAGGAGTTTAACATGGCAGTCAGGGCATTATCCAAACTGAAATTAAAGATTTGCCTTGGTTCGCTGCCTTTGTGCATTTCACAGGGGAGGTGGAGAGCGATTTTAATGAAAATGTACGTTTGCCTGTGCAAGGCTTCACACCGCACCAGTAATGAAGCTCTGCCAATGAGTCCAAAGGGGGTAAAGATAGAAATATGTTTTTCTGCGAGAGTAAACAATTTTGCTAAACACTGAGATCGGCGAGCATGACACTCTGCTGCTCCAGTAACAGTTAATGGCACGATGCTTAAAAAACACAGTTCTTCCTGCAGTAATTGATTCGCGTACATGATAAAAAAACGTGTTCGCGAGAAGATGAAAAGGTTCGTTTCAGGACAATTTACTTTCTGTGCCGTTTCAGAGTGGCATTCAAACGAATAAATGGATGAAACGAAGTATGGGAGAGGAGAGAGAGCGACAAGAGTGGTGTCTCATGAAAGCTAAATGCTAATGGCATTTCTTTTCACAGAGTATTACTAAAAACCTTCATTCTTGGTCGCTGAAATATTCATGCTGCGCTGTTCTCACGGGTCGGTAAGTAGCGTATTTTCACAGGCGCTCGCCGGAATGTGGGTTAGATTCACTGTAGTGCTGACATGAGTGGAGGTAATGACGTGGCCGGGGGGTTGATGGGTGAACGTTCATCGTAAACTGATACTCTAGAGCTCTTTCTATCCTTCCATCTGTTTCTCTTTGTGTACTGCTGGTGAGTGCTGTGCATCTGCTGCTTCATACAATATTTCCACATTTAAACAAAGATTTTACACAGATAAATAAGCCAGAAGTTGAAATTAAAACATGAAAATAATTGTTTGTGAATGACAAGGCAATTTCTACCCCACTAGGTTTGCTTAGCTTTTTGACTATCAGTATAAAGTTTGTTCCCCACTGTGGCTTATTAATGTCAAGAGAAGACCATATTCTGCATTCTATTCAATTTGGAAAGTAAGAATTTACAACTTAAAGTTTGGAAAAGTGCAATGGAAGTCAGATTTTCAACTTGGAAACTCAATTAAAGGAATAGTTCACTCTAAAAGGAAAATTAAGTCATCATTTACTCACCCTGGTGTTGTTCTAATGCAATATGCTCTTCTTTTTCACTAAGAAGCCCATTCACAGTGTTCTATTCAATTCATAATGTTCACTTAAAATCTGGAAAAGTGCAATGAAAGCAATATGCAATAAGGTTGTAGCACTCAATCTACTGCAAAACTAACGGTAGCATTTAGTGTTCTTATACATAATTTTCTGATCATCTGGCAATGGAATGCATTTATTTGCATTTTTGAAATTCCACATCGGACTTTGAAATAAAAAATCAGCAAAATCAGACTGGTAGTTCAACCCATTGTCTTGAGAAGTTGCAATATTCGTTCAGTTTGTTCAAGATGCCAAAATCGTACGATTTAGGTCGTACAAAAACATACAACATAAACCATAAATCCATTAACCATGATTACCATGAATTCATTTGTGTACAAGTCGTACAGCGCCTTAAGACTTCGCCAGCTTGTACACATTATTACGAGTTGTGATTAGAGTGTGTTGGTTAGTTGTTCTTCAGAAGGCTGTAAACTCAACTAAACATGAGTTTTTTTGTCCCAGCAGACAAACAAACTGCACTCCGACTAAATAAGCTCAAATTGGACAGACATCCACAAGAATTCTCCTATTTCACCTCTCGCCCTCTTGTGTCTATTTCTTAAGAGCAACAGGAAGGGGAAAAAACGCATGAGAATCTCTCTGCTGTCTTTTTTTTCCATTCCCAACAGCTGTCGGAGGCCCTCATTGATTAAAGAAAATAGGAAAACACACTCTTAACGCTTCAGTACTTCCACTTTATGCACACACACACACTCGCAGGCGCGCCGAGGCTCTCAGGATGAGGCCTAAATAATTAGTATGTAGAGAAGGCCATCGAGGGTGAAAAATCCTGCTATTCATTAATTTAGTTTTGTGTTAATGCAGGGCAAAACCTGTACACCTCCCAGCCTTCCCCACTGTTCACGTGTGTGTATGTCTGTGTGTATATAAACCACTGCGGCTTCCAACCATCACCAAAGCTGTAGGAGAGACAATTAAACTGTGAGACAGAGAGAGAGAGACAGGAAACTAACAGACATACAGCATGAGAACCCATCAGGAGAATACAATCACTACGCCACAGGCCTGTCTGCGTGAAACCATGGCTTAATCTACAGTCTTCCTCTCATATATGTACACAGAATAATTATTGTCATGTGGTGAAATATAGTTTATTTGGAGGCCTATTACATACACTAGAGGGTGCTCTATGAAAAACACACCCCATTATAGCTTTTTGATGTCTGGTCAAGTCAAGTCACCTTAATTTATATAGCGCTTTTAACAATATAGATTGTTTCAAAGCAGTTTTACATTGATAATAGGAAATTAAAGAAACAGACTGTTTTGGCTTTACAGCAGCTCTAGAATAAAGTTATTGTCCAGCTAAAGTTAGTTTTGATTGATTCACTTCCGTTGCAAAGATCATTAGTTATTATCTTAGGGGCCGCTAACACGACACCGTTCTAACAGAAAACCCTTAATGCGCCCCGACCTGCTCATTCAACAACAGTGCCTGGTGGCTCGAGAACGCAAACCTTGAAATAGGTTCCAAGGTGCAAGCAAATTATTTTTTTTCTCTAAAAAGCCCTGCGCAAACTTCAAAAATGCAAACCTGTGAAAACGCTGACAGCGTGTACATGTGCATTACGTGTTAAGTCTATAGGTATACATGTTTAAATATATGTGTACGCAGGCGTGTAGTCTTTACTTACAACAAGTGTAAACAACATTTACAACAAATTTCTTGTCTGGCCTTAAAAATGTATTATACAATAAAAAAAGTATATAAAAAAGTTTAAAAAAGTAGAATTATTTAAATTTTTGCATTTGGCAGACACTTTTATCCAAAGCAACTTACATCGCATGTCAAAGTACACATTTACATTCATTTCAGTTCTTGCTTGCTCTGGGAATCAAACCCATGACTGCAAGTACCAACGCTCTACTGTTTGAGCTACAGGGAAGTTACTTTACATTTACATATTTACATTGCATTTCAAGGAAAACATTTTACATTCTTATCAGTTTGTGCTTTCCTTGGGAATCGAACCCATGACCTTGGCGTTGCAAGCACCAATGCTCTACTGTTTGAGCTACAAGAAGGAAAAATTATTTATTGCTTACGCATAGCCATGTGAACTGGAATTATTTTGACAACGTTTTATCTGTACAAAAGTAAAAGAAAGGGAAGGAGGCCTTCACATGGTAGAGACTAGTTGACACTTCAGAGCTGCATTGTCATCGTGTCCAGGCGCAGGTCCTTCATCAAATCTGGATATGGCTTGGATCCGGTGGACAGCGGTAAACCTCGGGATAAACAGAGAGACTAATATTAGCACAGACACCATTCTTATGATGTAACGAGTACATCAGGATTTATGGGAAGTGTTCCCGGTTCCGGCTGACCTAATCTATGCAGCCTAACATTGAATTATAGAAGTTTATAATGTGTTATGTGTATGCCAGGTTGAAGAGATGTGTTTTGGTAACACTTTATTTCGATAGTCCACTTTAGACATTCTACTAACTATAAGTAACTTTGTAGCTACATGTCAACTAACTGTCATTAGAGGATTAGTAGACTGTCTGCTTAATATTTGCTAACACTTTATTTTGTTAGTCCCCCAACAGACATTTCTATTGACTATAAATAACTTGGCAACTACAAGTCAACTTATTCTCCGAACCCGAACCCTAACACCTAACCATAACCTAACAGTCTACTGACAGTCTACTACAGTCTACGAATACTCTAATGAGAGTTAGTTGACATGTAGTTGAAAAGTTACTTTTAGTTAGTAGAATGTCTAAAGTGGACTATCGAAATAAAGTGTAACCTGTGTTTTTAATCTAGATTTAAAATGACAGAGTGCGTCCGCTTCCTGGACAATGACAGCAGTCGATTTTGATATTCTAGGTATTATCAACTGGCCGGAATTTTGAGATTGCAATAGACGTGAAGGACTATAATGCGTTAAGAGCTCGCTCAAGTACTGGGCAGCTAAACCATTTAGTGCTTTGTAAGTAATCAGCGGTATTTAAAAATATATATAATGTTTAATTATATAAACATTATATATGGTTGACAGAACCGGGCTAATATGTTCATAGTTCCTGGTTCTGGTAAGACCTCTAGCTGCTGCGTTTTGGACCAGCTGTAGTTTGTTTATTAAGCGTGCAGGGCAACCACCCATAATAGCATTAACAATAATCTAGCCTTGATGTCATGAACGCATGAACTAATTGTTCTGCACTTGTCATTGAGAGCATATGACGTAATTTAGATATATTTTTAAGATGGAAAAATGCATTTTACAGATACTAGACACGTGACATTCAAATGAAAGATTGGTTATCAAAGAACACACCCAGGTTCCTAACCAACTGCGAAGACTTGACAGAGCAGCCATCAAGTGTTAGACAGTATTCTAGGTTATTATGTGAGGAAGCTTTTTGTCCAATAATTAGAATCTCTGTTTTTTGTACGCCATACTGAACTTTTGATCGATAAGACATCTCTTCATTTACTGCTACAAACTGATAATGGTCCGATAAGTATAATTTAAACCATGCTAATGCAATTCCACTAATGCCAACATAATTTTTAAGTCTATTTAAAATAATGTTGTGGTCAATGGTATCAAATGTAGCATTAAGATCGAGTAACACTAATAGAGAGATACAACCACGATTGGATGATAAGAGCAAATCATTTGTGACTCTGATGAGAGCTGTCTCAGTATATGGTATGGTCTTAATCCTTACTGAAAATCCTCGCAGATATCATTTCTTTCTAAAAAGGAACATAGTTGTGTGGATATTGCCTTTTCTAGTATCTTTGACAGAAAAGGTAGATTCGAGATCGGCCTGTAATTGACTAATTCTGTAAGATCAAGTTGCGTTTTAAGTGATTTAATCATGGCCAGCTTAAAAGTTTTTGGTATGTATCCTAATGACAAAGATGGATTAATTATATTAAGAAGAGGATCAATGACCTCTCTTTCAATAGCTTAGTCGGTATAGGGTCTAACATGCATGTTGTCGATTTAGATGATTTAACGAGTTTAGAAAATTCTTCCACTCCTATAGCAATGAATGAATCAATTTTTTCTACTGCCTGATGCGATACTGTAGTAAACGGTTGCATAGTTATAATTTGATATAGTATTGATATAGTATAATTTTCTCCCTGATATAATCAATCTTCTAAGTAAAGAAGTTCATAAAGTCATTACTGCTGTGCTGCTTGGAAACGTCTGGGGTTGAAGCTTTATTTTTCATTAATTTAGCCACTGTTTCAAATAAATACACTGTTTCAAATAAATACCTAGGGTTTTGTTTATTTTCTTATAATAGGGTTGAAAAATAAGCAGATCTAGCAGCCTTTAAGGCCTCTCTGTACGCAATCGTGCTCTCTTTCCATGAAATGCAAAATACCTCTAGTTTTGTTTTCTTCCAGTTTCGCTCCATTTTTCTGGCTGCTCTCTTTAGGGCCTGCATGTGCTCGTTGTACCACAGTGTTGGACTATTTTCTTTAATCTTCTTTAAGCACAAAAGAGCAACTGTGTCTAAAGTGCTGGAAAAGAGAGAGTCAAAAGTTTCTGTCGCAATATCAAGTTCTTCTAAGCTATCTGGGATGCTGAGGAGATGAAAATGGTCAGGAATATTATTAATAAAGCAATCTTTACTGGCAGAAGTGATAGGTCTAACATATTTGTAACACAGAGTCGACTTTGCAGCCTTGGCTAAATGAAGGATACACGAGACTAGATAATGATCTGAGATGTCATCGCACTGCTGTAGAATTTCAACGGCATCAACATTGATTCCATGCGATAATATTAGATCTAGAGTATGATTACGACAATGAGTTGGTCCTGGCACGTGTTGTCTAACTGCAATAGAGTTTAGAATGTCTTTAAATGCCAATCCCAATGCATCTTTTTCGTTATCTACATGTATATTAAAATCACCAACAATTAGGACTTTATCTGTAGCCAGTACTCACTCAGTTTGATAAAGTTTGACTCAATTATTTGATAAAGTCTGTATGGTACCCTGGTGGCCTGTATACAGTAGCCAGCACAAATCTCAAACGTGATTTATAATTTACACTAGATAGTGTTACATTATTCACCAACACTTCAAACAAATTATATTTAAAACTAGACTTCTCAGTAATTCTGAAGATATTACTTTAAATTACAGCAACACCTCCCCCTTTCCTTTCAGACGAGGCTCATGTTTATAACAGTAATCTTGCAGGGTGGACTCATTTAAAGTAATGTAATCGTCTGGTTTTAGCCAGGTTTCTGTCAAACACAGCACATCTATGTTATAATCTGATTACATACTCTGTAATCATATCATTAACAATAAGTTATTTTGAAGTAAGGGATCGAATATTCAGCAACCCGAGCTTTATCATTTGTTCATCCGTATTATATCTGCTTTTTATTTGTTGAACATCAATTAAAATTTTACCCTTAAATGGGTTTAGGAGTTTTTTGTATTTCCTAATTTGGGGAACAGACAGAGTCTCTATATGCTGATATCTAGGTGAAAGAGTCTCTATGTGATGGGATGTATCTGACCTCAGTGACGTGAGACAACTAGCTAAACTGGCTAAACCGACCGTCTGTCTGCTTCCTGACCTGAGCCCCAGATTGTCATGTTTGAGCTCTAAGACTATGTGCCATATTACTAGAGAGAAGAGCAGCACCATCCCAGGAGGGATGAAAACCATCTCTTTTCAACAGGTTAGGACTGCCCCAAAAACTTTTCAAATTGTCTATGAATTCTATATTATTTTGCGGACACCACTTAGCATAATGAGCTCAGCCATTGAGTGAGCAAAGTCTACTGAGTATCTCCTCACTGTAACATAGTAATACAGGAAGGGGGCCAGAGCAAGATACAGTGCTTGACATCGTACTTGCGAGTTCACACACCTCTTTAACGTTAATTTTGGTGATCTCCGACTGACGAAGTCGAACATTATTAGCGCCGACGTGAATAATAATAATCTTAGAGAATTTACGATTAGCATTAGGCAGCACTTTTAAATTTGCTTTGATGTCAGGCGCTCTGGCTCCCGGCAAACATGTAACTATGGTGGCTGGTGTCTCTATTTTCACGTTCCGTGTAATAGAATCGCCAATAACTAGGGCACATTCAACAGGATTCTCAGTGGGTGTTTCACTGAGTGGGGAGAATCTGTTTAATGTTCTAATCGGAACGGAAGACCAGTGTTTTGTCCCATGACTACAGCGTCTCACGGTCACCCAGTTGGAACCAAACAATGTACAGAGTTCACTCAGCTAGTCGCATCCAAAGCAGTATCTAAAGCCCTTGCACTCTTACTATCCTCAATTAAAGTTTGGATGCGTGTCTCTAGTTCTGAAATTTTCTCCTTCAGCCTAACTATCTCCCTGTATTTATCACATGTAAAGCCCTCAGTGCTGATAGAGAATGCTATACTATACATGTGACACGAAGTGCAAGTGACAATAACAAGAGAAGACATTACTCACCATGTTTGTTGACTGATCCTACTTACCACAGTTGTTTGATGGACTCGTAAAAGGCGCGAACACGCGCGCAAAAAAAAAGACGCAAGCACGGATGGCAAGTTAACAGGCTAGCGATATACTAGCATGTTGTGCTAGCGATAACGATTTAGTTAAAGGCTTGTGATATCAGATTAATGGGATAGAAATTATTAGACAAAATCAAGTGTAGCATCAGTTCTGGCAAGTCACGTTAGTCAAGGTCGCATCAGCTGACTCTCAGCTGATCCACGTCTACCTATAGGAATGCGACGCCTATCACTGTATACATATATAAGCTCCTTCAATATTATCAGCAGCTATCGCGTTTCTCAGGAGCTAATTACCCTCCTCCATCCCCAGCTCCTCCTCTTGTCCAGTCAGGATTTGGCATTCTGATATGTTTAATGACATCTGAGATATTTCTCTCCCTCTATTGATAGTATATTCATCCAAAACTCTTGACAGCTGATTATAAAATAAATCCATATGAATCGAGTAGTTTAATCCAAGTCTTCTGAAGAGACACGATTGCTTTATATGATGAACAGATTTCATTTAAGCTTTTAGTCACATATAAACATTGATCTTCAGTGAAAATAAACAGAAGCTCAATCCTACTTTCTTTGAGTTGCGAGAACAAACCTCATTGGTTCTTGCGGAAGCTCATGCTGGCGTAACACGTTTGGTCACTTCCGTGACCAAATTTGAATGCTGGAAACATTTTTCGCTGCTCAATGTTTTTATGTGAAATCTGTTCATTATATAAAGCGATCATGTCTTTTCAGAAGATTTAACCACTCGATTAAATTAGATTTATGTTATGATCTCGTTTCATAACATACGTTATGATGAAACGTAAAGTTTCAAAGCATCAGAGATTTGAGGAACAGAAATGATGACAGAATTATTTAAACTTAGAAATTATCCAAAAATGTTCAGTCTAGGTTACTTGTCTATTTTTTATATACTTAATATTTACATATTGATTCAGGTCATAGTGGTGTTGATAGCAACTAAAGTTCACAGTATATAGTGAAAATATAAACACAAGGAACAGTTCTGTTTTTTGTAAGTGACTGTAAAGCAGGTGCTTCTGACTGATAGCATATCAGTTAATATTCCTTTATACGACGCACCTCATGTGTGACCATATGTCTTTTCCTGTTCTTGCAAGCATGCTATCATAGCATGAAGTGTTTCGTAAAGGAGGCTCTTTTGCAGAGCATGAATTATGAGACTCTTTAGAGGACAGGTTTGCAAACATGACTCCTGATAGATATACTCTACGCTCTTGTTTTATAGACTCGTAACCTGTAAACGGACTGTTCATTTAGTTAATGAACAGATACACGTAACAATGGGTGTATTATGGGCTGTGCAATGAGATCCTTCATTAATGCAGACTCATGCACAGTTACCGTGGTAATGGACGGTGTGCTGGTGAGATTGTCACACGTGTTAGAAAGAATAATTGCTTCTCTTTATGCCAAATCACTGGAGCATGGGGGATGAAATGATGCTTTATTAGTGGCCCACATTTCAATCTATTCTAATGTAATTGTGCAGCATGTCATTAATGCAATTTTCATCTAGTCACTCACTGATACAGTGCAGATATAATGTATAATACTACAATAAACAAACAAACAAACACATGGAAATTAATTTTGACTAGTATACTAGTCATCCAGAAACGTAGTCGACTAGTTGGCGGTTAAGAGTTTACCTTATGTAAATGATTCGACAGACAGTATGACAGCGGATCAGCAGTTTTCGCTGTAATGGCGACTCCAACGCAGTGTTCACGGAGAGTGTGTGTGAGAGCTGGTGAGAAAGCAAAGTATGCATCTCTCTAACCTGCAAAAACAATCATGTTCCACTCAATTACAGTATCTCTGTCAGCCTGGGGGCGACACTTAAATTGTTTCAAAGTAGTTAGCAAGAATTTAGGCTTTACGCTAGATGTCTGCAGCATTGTTCGCTCATACTTTGTGAACGCAAAGTGATTCGGGTTTGCTTTATTTTCCCTTTAGCATAATTCTTAAAAGCTATTTGTTTACATATATTGGCCCATTATAGGTTGTATCTTTTCAATGAATTGTTTAAACTCGTTTACAAAACTAGTAAGAGTGATTAGATCACAAATTGGACTTAGTGAATCCAAGGGGTTTTTAAAAGAAGACTATGCTGATTCATTGAATCAAGATCATGTCAGATATGTCTAATTCCTAATGAGTCAAGAAACGACGAGTAATATTTGGAGTTAACCAAACAACTCGTTGATGTGATGGGAAGTAAGTTGATAGTCAAATAGCAAAAATAAAAAGAAATGCATATGTGCATACAATTGACTGTATAGTTACCAACACATATTGTGAGTTTTTTTTTATTTTTTTATTAAAACATTAGGTAGCACTTTAGTTTTAGTCCAATTCTCACTATTAACTAGCTAATTAGCTTGCATATTGGCTGTTTATTATCACTTATAAAGCACATATTAATGCTTAATTCTGCATGACCATATTCTACATCCCTAATCCTACCCAATACCTAAACTTAACAACTACCTTAATAACTATTAATAAGCAGCAACAAAGGAATTTGTTGTGGCAAAAGTCATAGTTAATGGAGAATGTGTTCCCCAAACTTAAGCGTGACCAAACATTCAAAACATCTCTGCTATGTGATTAAATTAAAAATGAATTTTTAGCATTGTTTCAGGTAAATGCAAATTATATTTAGGTTCACTATGTTTTTATGAGCTGAATCATGGTTGCAATCAACTGAATTGGGACTCATGAAATTACATATGCTCTTATTAAACTTAATAGAAAAATAAAATAAATACTAATATGTGCTTCCAAATGGCTTCATTGCAACATTTTAGGGCTTACAACATGACACGCCATGATGTCAGAGACCATGTGATGGCATAAAAGAACAGCTGTATCGCTTTTTCGAATCACTGAAATAAACTATTCAAAAGAATCGGTTCACAGACAATGAGTCTGGCTTCCCATCATCTAATCAACTGGTTGACTACTCGGTTCCACACACACATGCATAAACTTGCACTGAACAATAAAAACAATATTGCGCTTGCATATTTCTCTTTTTCTTTTTCTTTTTTTGCTGTTAAATGTCACGCTTTGCTTGCTTATCTTTGTTTACACTCTGCCGGATAAAAGACAACATCCAGACAATGATAATTGAATCGAACAGATCCCATGTTTCATGCTAATACAAACATCCCAGATATACTGCAGAGGGTGTTATCACAGCAACCAGAATCAGAGAGAGATGCGAGAGAAGGTTAAAAGGTAACACACACAGATGCAATTCGGTTTATTCATCTGCAACCCTTCCTTTGAGCGAGATAACACACTCAACCTCAGCAGAGCATCTGAAAAGTGTGTGTGTGTGTGTGTGTATATAAGAGATAGTGGTGATAACACTCACAGATTAATATTACCAACCAAATTGAGGTTATAGAGAATATGCCTGGTGCACAGCGATATGACTGTGTTTTATAGATTTCATAGCAGTTTAATATCTCTGTAGATGCATGTACATTTCTGACATATGTGCAGTGACACACTTTATCGTTTATACACACACGCTCTTGTCCCTTCACAGGAAAAATGTTCATGAAAATAATAAACACCATTATAGGACATTTGCACCAACAGGACCTCTGATAGCTATGAGTCTTTTCTTTGTATTAATACTGATAAAATAAATCACATATAAAGTCCTTCACGCCAACACTAAACACATACTGTATCATGTCATTCTTTATTTCTACAGCTGCATTCAGACTATAACATCTGATTCACACGATTATTTTGAGACATTCATTTTTAAAATGAAAGACCCTCCATTTTACAGTGGCATCCATTAATACTGGCACCCTTGATAAAGACGGGCAAAACAGGCTGTTAAAAAATTTCTTTGCTCTTTATCATCTTAGTTTGCGCAACACCGTTTTCAACTACATATGGGAAGTGTTTTATGCGTTTTATATTTACATTTAATCTATTAGCAGATGTTTTATCCAACGCGACTTACAAATGAGGAGAGCAATAGAAGCAGTTAAACTAACAATAGGACAACAATATGTAAGTGCTGGCCAATATATAAGGTTTGGCCATTTATTTATACGAGAAAGGCATTTTTGGGGCCCGAAAATGCTAACTTTTGAAATTGGGTTTCAAAGAGCAAGTTTTCTTCTGATCCATGAGAACGGGGATCATTTTGACAAATGTTGTCGACTGTATGCGAAAAACACAATGGAAAAACTATTCCATTTTTAGTACATCATGGTCATGTAAATGTACCCTTAGACTCATTAAGATTATTCAGAACAAAAAAGTTAAATTATAGACAAATTCTTTTATATTTTGACAAAACTACTCTACCATTCAGAAGATTTTTTTCTGTTTTTGAAAAAAAAGTATCTTATGCTCACTAAGGTGTTTATTTATTTATATAGGCCTATAAAATACAATAAAACAGTAATATAGTGAAAATATTATTAAAATAAGTTTATTTTTATTTATTTAAATATGTAATATTTTATGCTAATTTGGTACTAAAACAATTTTCTTGTCAATGTTGATAACAATTGTGCTGCTTAATATTTTTGTAGGTGGGGGGGTTGATGAACAGGAAGTTCCAAAGAACAGCAATTATTTGGAATAGAAACTTTTGTAACATTATAAATGTTAGGGTATGAATCACAGGATCCAAATGCAAGTAAAGGTTATTTATTAACAAACAGAGTGAACAGCGAAAATAGGAAGGCTGGTGAAGTCCTCGGTCTGAAACAGACCCTTGGCAGCGCAGGTGGCTGCAGTGGGTGAAGCGTGGTCCAGGAAACCAGTAAGACCGACACGAGCCAGATAATCCACAGAAGCAGAGTGAGAACGACACGAACCAGATAATCCACTGAAGCAGAGTGAGAACGACACGAACCAGATAATCCGCTGAAGCAGAGTCCGAAACGGCTGGCAGAGAGATGCAGGAATCCGTGAGAACAGGAAACACGAGACTGCAGACAAAACATCAGACCCGAACAGGACCAGGGAAACAACGATCTGTTGTCACCTGACGCTCCCAGAGGGACCTACCTGGCGATTGTAAGCATCGATAAGGGAATGATCCAATATGTCTCGGGCAGGAACCCAACTCCTCTCCTCCGGACCGTAACCCTCCCAGTCCACCAAGTACTGGAATCCACGTCCCCTCCGCCTAGCGTCCAGAATACGGTTAACCGAATAAACTGGTTCCCCATCTACGATTCGCGGCGGTGGGGGAACCGGGACTGGCGGATTAATAGGAGAACGAAAAAAGGGCTTGATCTTTGAAACATGGAAAACGGGATGAATTCTCCGGTACGCCGGAGGAAATTTGAGGCGGACCGTCACCGGACTAAGGATCTTGGTGATGGTAAATGGGCCAATAAATTTAGGAGCAAGTTTTCTACAAGCGGAGCGGAGAGGAATATCAGTAGATGAAAGCCACACTTTTTGACCAGCGACGTAGACGGGAGGCTTCGACCTGTGGCGATCGGCCTGGGCCTTGGTGCGCAAACCCACCTGGAGAAGGGTCTCCCTGGCCGTTCTCTAGATGTGTCTGCACCTCTGGACGAATTCGTGAGCGGAGGGAACTGCGACTTCATATTCCAGACTAGGAAAGATTGGTGGCTGGTACCCTAAACTACACTCAAACGGAGACAGGCCCGTGGACGACACTGGTAATGAGTTATGCGAGTACTCAACCCATGAGATGTGTTGACTCCAAGAGGACGGATTCTGTGAAGCTAAACATCGCAACCCCCGTTCTAAATCTTGGTTGGCCCTCTCCGTCTGTCTGTTGCTCTGGGGATGGAACCCAGAAGAAAGACTGACATTCGCCCCCAGCAACCGCCAAACTCTCTCCAAAATTTGGATATAAACTAGGGACCTCTGTCAGAGACCACGTCCGTCGGGAGGCCATGAATCCGAAAAACGTGGTCTATGACAGCCACCACTGTCTCTCTGGCTGAAGGTAATTTGGGCAGAGGGATGAAATGAGTTGCCTTCGAGAACCTGTCCACCACGGTTAACACCACCGTGTTACCCTGTGAGGCAGGGAGGCCTGTGACGAAATCTAGCGCAATGTGTGACCAGGGTCTCGAAGGCACTGACAACGGTTGAAGGAGCCCAGCCGGAGGACGAGTGGAAGTCTTACAGCTAGCACAGACGGAGCAGGTCAAAACAAAACGACGAGTGTCGTGAGCAATGGTCTGCCACCAGAACCGTTGTTTAATGAGAAAGATGGTACGATTAACTCCCGGATGACAAGCTAGCTTGGAACAATGACCCCACAGGATAACGTTGGACCGCAATCTCTCTGGCACAAACAATAGACCTGGTGGGCATCCGGGCGGAGGCAGTGTAGGTATGTAAGGCAGTGCAGGTATGTAAGGCAGTGCGGACCTTCGACTCGATCTCCCAGGTCAGCATTGCCACCACACTCTGTGGAACGATGGATTCGGGAGAAACCGGGCGTTCAGATTGGTAAAAAATGTGGGACAGCGCGTCAGGTTTGATTTTCTTGGAACCTGGATGGTAGGAAATTGAAAAATCGAATCGACCGAAAAAAAGTGCCCACCGAGCCTGCCTAGAGTTAAGACGTTTGGCGGACCTGATGTACTCAAGGTTCTTATTATCGGTCCAAACGATAAAGGGTACCCCTAAGCCCTCCAACCAATGACGCCACTCCTCCAAGGCTAACTTGACTGCCAACAATTCTCTATTACCAATGTTGTAGTTACGTTCGGCAGGAGAGAAGCGATGAGAAAAATACGCGCACGGATGAACCTTGTCGTCTGCGGGAGAGCGTTGGGAGAGAACCGCGCCTACCCCCACCTCTGACGCGTCGACCTCCACCACAAACTGACGAGAAGAATCAGGGGCAACCAGAATGGGGGCTGCAACAAAGCAGTCCTTAAGTTTGGAAAATGCAGACTCGGCTGCACTAGACCACCTGAACGTCGTCATGGTGGAGGTCAAAGCAGTCAGAGACGCGGCTAGTTGGCTATAGTTGCGAATAAAACGTTGGTAAAAATTGGCAAAGCCCAGAAACCTCTGCAGGGCCTTGCGGGAGTCTGGGGTTGGCCAATTTACCACTGCCTGAATCTTGTCGGGATCCATACGCATCCCCTCAGACGACACGAAGTATCCTAGAAAGGGGACAGACTGTGCATTAAAAACGCATTTCTCCGCCTTGACATAAAGCCTATTCTCCAACAGCCTCTGAAGCACTCATCTGACGTGTTGAACGTGTTCCTGGAGAGACGAAGAAAAACTCAATATGTCATCCAGGTAGACATATATGAACTGATCGACCATGTCTCTCAACACGTCGTTGACGAGTGCCTGGAAAACCGCGGGGGAGTTGGAAAGCCCAAACGGCATAACCAAGTATTCAAAGTGCCCCCTGGGGGTGTTAAAACTGTTTTTTCACTCATCCCCCTTCCTGATGCGGACCAAATGATAGGCGTTACGAAGATCCAACTTTGTGAATAAGGAGGCGCCCTGCAGTCTCTCAAAGGCTGAAGACATCAACATCAAAGGATAAGTGTTCTTTACCGTGATGTCGTTCAGCCCTCGATAGTCAATACAAGGACGCAAGGAACCATCCTTCTTACCCACAAAGAAGAATCCTGCCCCAGCGGGAGAAGAGGAAGGGTGGATGAACTTGGCTGCCAGAGAATCAGAAATATATTTCTCCATGGCCTCCCTCTCGGGAACGGAAAGAGAGTATAATCTGCCCTTAGGCGGAGACGTACCTGGCAATAATTCTATCGCACAGTCATAGGGACAATGAGGAGGAAGAGAAGCAGCCCGAGACTTACTGAACACCTCCTTCAGGTAGAGATACTCCTCGGGCACGTTAGACAGGTCCACCCGCTCATCCTGCAACACAGAACAAGACACAGAAGAACACGCAGACACCAAACAAGACGCATGACAATTCTCACTCCAAGACATAATAGAGTTCTGCCGCCAGTTAATGTGAGGGTTATGGAGGGTGAGCCAGGGTTGCCCTAACACCACAGACGCAAAAGCAGAGTCAATGAGGAGAAAATGGATCTCCTCAACATGGTTGCCAGAAGTAATCAAACTCACCGGTCCGGTAGAGTGAGTGACGGGTGACAGGAGTTGACCACTTAGAGCGTTAACAGAGATGGGATGAGTGATGGGAATGATGGGAACACCCAAGCGCTGTGCCAGATCTCATTCATGAAGCTCCCCTCCGCTCCAGAGTCCACGAGCGCGTCACAGACGTGATGAGAGGTGGCCCACTGCAGTCTGACCGGGAGGAGCATCGACTCTCGGAAGGTTTCCTTGAAAGCAATGCCACCCGTCAGTAACCTCCTCGCTACTGACGGGCCTTGGCTTTTACCGGGCATTTCGTGGCAAAGTGTCCCCCGGTCCCGCAGTGTAAACACAGCCCATGGGCTCTCCTCCGCTCCTTCTCCTCACGGGAGAGCCGAGCTCTGCCCACCTGCATGGGTTCCGGTTCGAATGTTGGGCCGACCGCATCACAGGAAGGTGAAACAGGATGGTCCTGTACGTCTGAAATCGAACTCCTCTGCATCATCAGATCTCGACGTTGCAGTCTTTAGTCAACTCAAATGGCTAAATCGATCAGGCCATCTAGTGATGCAGGTAGGTCCAGAGTGTAGATCTCACCCTGGATGCGATCGGCCAACCCATGCAGAAAGATGTCCCACTGCGCCTCGCTGTTCCACCAGCACTCCGCGGCCAGTGTCCGGAAATCGATGCCATAGTCCGCCACTGACCTGTGATCCTGCCGAAGGTCTGCCAAGAACCTGGCCGCCTCCCTCCCTGAGACTGCACGATCAAACACCTTCTTGAGTTCTGCACCGAAGGACTGGAAGGACGTCAAGCTCTGATGCCCTTGCTCCCATACAGCGGTTCCCCACAGCGCCACTCATCCAGAGAGTAGTGTTATTACAAAGGCTACTTTGGACTCCTCGGTGGGGAACGAATACGGCTGGAGAGCAAAAAACAGTTAGCATTTAGTCAGGAATGCACGACACATTTGTTGCTCACCCGAATAGGCAGCAGGAGGAGGTAGACGAGGCTCCGGACTGTTGGAAGGCTGGGTCAGGGGTGGAACAGCGGGTGGTGGATTGGGCGCAGTGGTTCCGTGGGCAGACTCGACTCTCAGCTGTTGCAATTGGGAGGAGAGTTTGTGACACCTGCGCCACCAAGGTCTGAACAGCACGACCGGTCGCTGTGATTTGTTCGTCCTGTCGATCAAAACGTGCGTTGTTCTTGTTCAGAATCTCTCGTAGCTCGGCCATACTTGCTGAATCCATGTTGGTCAGATCGTTATGTTAGGGTATGAATCACAGGATCCAAATGCAAGTAAAGGTTATTTATTAACAAACAGAGTGAACAGCGAAAACAGGAAGGCTGGTGAAGTCCTCGGTCTGAAACAGGCCCTTGGCAGCGCAGGTGACTGCAGTGGGTGAAGCGTGGTCCAGGCAACCAGTAAGAACGACACGAGCCAGATAATCCACAGAAGCAGAGTGAGAACGACACGAACCAGATAATCCACTGAAGCAGAGTGAGAACGACACGAACCAGATAATCCACTGAAGCAGAGTCCGAAACGGCTGGCAGAGAGATGCAGGAATCCGTGAGAACAGGAAACATGAGACTGCAGACAAAACATGAGACCCAAACAGGACCAGGGAAACAACGATCTGACACTGAACATGACAAACACAGCACTTCATATAGGACTCACAAACGAGGTACATCTGCGACTGATCTGATTGCTCGTCAGCACACCTGACGCTCATGGGCAATCAGATCAGAGCAGACACACAGAATGAGCAAGTTAACCTGCGAACCGTGACAATAAATGCTTTTACTGTCACTTTTGATCATTGCAATCCATCCCCAAAGTTTTAAACTGTAGTTTAGTAGTTTAGGGTGTAGTTTGGCACCCCTAGAGTAAAAAAAAAATCTAACTAAAGTATATTTATTTTCCAAATTGTAAATTATTAAATTTAATTAGATTGAATTAAAGGGATAGACAAAAAAACAAAAAACAAAAAAACAACAAACAAAAACAAAAAAACAAACAAACAGAAAAACTAATCCATATGATTTGAGCGGTTTAGTCTACATTTTCAGAAGAGACTCGTCGATTTATATGATGAACGTATTTAATTTAGGCTTTTATTCACATATAAACATTGATAAGTGAACATAGACAGAAACTCGCCGAACCTTTTTGACGCGCAAAAACAAACCTTATTGGTTCTTGCTGAAGCTCAAACGTGCTGCGTAACACGAGAATGAACCTCATTGGTTCTCACACATCAAGCGAACATTCTTGAGCTTCCGTTTACCTGATTGGTGCATTGATGACTGTTCCTATGTGAATAAAAGCCTAAATTCAATCTGTTCATCATATGAAGCGGACGAGTCTCTTCAGAAAATATGGATAACATTTCGCATGGATTCGTTTTACGATCTCTTTATGAACTTTTTGAAGCATCAGAGTGGTAGTTGCGCAGACTGTCAATGAAGGGACAGAAAGCTTTCATCGAAAAGATCTTCATTTGTGCTCCAAACAAAAGTCTTACGGGTTTGGAATGACATGAGTGTCAGTAAATGACAGAATTTTAATTTTTGGGTGAACTAACCCTTTAACCTGCATGTTTAGAGACATCTAACTTCCCGTTTCACTGGGATACCAATATGAGGTGACACATATTCATCACTATGAGAAAGACTTGAGAATACAGTAAAAATGTGCCACAAAAGGGTTTTTGAACTGCACAAATGGCTTTAAGAAAACAGCTCAACAGTTAAAATGATTATTTTCCCTATCAGAGCAACAACTAATTCTCTGGAATCTACCAGAGATGTAAACAATCCACCACCCCAGTACTCTGACCTAAACACAGTAAAAACACATGTGGGATGAGCTGAAAAAGTGTAGATATTACATTTTTCAAATGAAACAACAATGCAACAATGCTCTCATTCCAAAATAATTATTGAAACAGTCCCGTATTCTTCAAAAATTATCTTTTTTTGTTCCACAGAAAGAGTAAAATGAGATTGGATAGAAGAGACAAGATGGCGCCGTTGTGTTTGGCAGGCCGTCTGTCGCTCTTTCTACCGTAGAATATTTTTAGTAGGCCTACTCTCTGCTTTTCTGAGATCAAAACGTGGCCTACAACCTTTATTGACGATCGACAAATGCTGCTAGATGTGAAAACTTCAGTCATCGATACTTACAAGGATTTATGGAGCGGTTCTCACCCATTTTCCTCGTCGTTCTGGATGAATATTCCGGAGCACCTGTGTCAGCACACCTCTACATTTCTTCTCAAAAAACGCCGAAGGAGACGCGGCAAATGAGGAGGTGTTGCTATCAGACTTAAAGTCAGAGTGGATATTCCTGTTTACTCCTCTGCACGGGATATTTCTCACCAGATCCGCTGGATGCGGCCTAATTGTTCCTGACTCCCTCGATGTATCTATGATGTATCTACTTCCCCGGGTTCATTGAGGTGGAGTGCATCCTCAGTATCGGCGCCCGCTAAATAGAAGGATTCAACCAGAGAGTGATCCCCCTCCACTTAGGATGGCATTACTTAATGTGCGGTCCTTGGTAAATAAGACTTTCATTTTACATGACTTTTTTATTTCACAGAATTTGGATTTCTTGTTTATGACGGAAACCTGGACTAAACTCGGGGACTCAAGTCCCTTTTCTGAACTTGTTCCCCAAAATTGCTCATTTTTTAATTCTCCACGATCCTTTGGTGGTGGGGGAGGTTTGGCCGTTGTTTTTAAAAACTCTTTTCAGGGCCGCTTCATTCCGACAGACGCTTACGCGAGCTTCGAGGTTCAGATGTCTTTAATGAACATGGAAAATCCAGTATTATGTGCAGTTGTTTACCGGCCCCCACAGTTTAATAATTTATTTTTGAGTGAATTTGCAGACTTTCTGGGGAATGTAGTAACAACATATGATCGAATTTTATTGCTTGGTGATTTTAATATTCATATTTGCTGTCCTAGTAAGCTGTTTTTTCCACTGCCTATAATGCAGCTAATGAACTACTAGCTACGAAACGGGTCTCTGAAAGCCCGGACGCTGACGCATATCTAAGTTTTTTCAGTAACACCTGCTTGGACATTGTTAACAACATTGCTCCTTTAAAATTTAAACGCTCTATCAAAAAATCTTCACCTTGGTTCAATGACTCTATCCACTCACTCCGACGAAATTGTAGACGAGCAGAACGCAAATGGCTCAAGGACCGACTGCAGGTGTCGTATGATATTTTAAGAGAATCTCTTCATGTTTTCCAGAAAGCTGTTAAGTCTGCCAAATCAAAATATCTTGCAGAAATTGTCTCCAAAAATCACCATAGACCAAGAATTTTATTTTCTACTAATGATGTTTTATAAACAAGGTTCGGGAGGAGCACGTTCAAATAAATCATTCCAATCAACTCGTCACCAAACTATTACACGTCTACCCTATCAGCACGAGAGGAAGCATATATAAATATCCACTGTCAACTCACCTAACATTCGTTGACAGTTTCAGCATCCCTCCACCACCCCGACTCCTCACTCTTGGCTCATTCTTCCACAGTCAGGAACAGGGGGAGTACTATGGGTTCGGGCCGCATACCGAGCCCGGAGCCCTCTCCTCGGACAGCACGCCAAATATGCATTTATTCTATCTGACTTATTTGTAAGTGTGAACTCGTGAATCGACTCTGTTTTAAACCCTGTGGCTGATGTTTTCCCTGATGTGTCTGATTTTTTATGTGAAAACTTTTCATATATTTTTGTTAATAAGACAATAAGGTTAAGACCACAAACAACGCTGAGTTCTCCTGTTTTCCCTGAAGTGCTTAGGTGCTCATCTACCTGAAGCATGTTCGATCCAATTTCCCTACTTACTTGCAGAGATATTGTTGATCATCTAAAACTTACCTCTTGTCCAAATGATATTATTCCGTCACACTTCTTTAAGCAAATTTTTGATATCATAGGGCCTGATTTTTTATTTATTTTTATTTTTTATTAACACTTGTCTGAACACTGGTACGGTCCAGGACTGCCTAAAACATGCTTCAGTCACTCCCCTGTTGAAAAAATCTAATCTTGACACATCTGATTTAAGCAATTTCAGACCAATTTCTAATCTTCTATTTATTTCGAAAATTCTGGAAAAGGTTGTTCTCAATCAATTACACTCCTTTCTGAGTACAAATTCATTATATGATACTTTCCAGTCAGGATTTAGGAAACTACACACCACTGAATCTGCATTACTGAAAGTCACTAATGACATTATGCTGAATACAGACAATGGGAGTGCTGTTGCCCTGGTCCTTTTAGATCTCAGCTCTGCCTTGGATATGGTTGACCATTCAATTCTTATCCTTCGACTGAAGAATTTAGGCATTCACGGCACCGTTTTAAACTGGTTTCAGTCTTTTTTAACTGATAGAACATTCTCTGTATGCATTGGAAATTGCACCTCCTCAGCAGCGCGTCTTTCCTGTGGTGTACCACAGGGATCTATTCTAGCTCCGATATTATTCTCTTTATATCTATTACCATTGGGTTCCATCTTTTCTAAATACGGAGTATCATTTCATTTATACGCCGACGATACCCAATTGTATTTCCCATTTAAACAAAACAATTCAAGCTCTTTAGAAGTCCTGCTTGCGTGTTTTCAGGAAGTGAAGCTATGGCTGGCTCAAAATTTTCTAGCTCTAAATGAGAACAAAACAGAAGTAATATTGTTTGGACCAAGTGATCGTTATGACTCTGGTATTCTAGATCTCGATGAGTTAAATCCTCATGTTACTTCATCTGCAAAAAATCTAGGTTTCTTGTTTGACTCAGGCCTTAAGTTTGGTCTTGCAAAAAGTCAAAACTTTTCTCTCTCCGAAGAATTTTTAAATAGTCATTCATGCTTTTATCACCTCACGACTTGACTATTGTAATTCACTTTATCTTGGAGCTAACCAATTATCTATCGGGCGCCTTCAACTAGTACAAAATGCTGCTGCCAGGCTGTTGACTGGTAATCGAAAGTTTGATCACATTACTCCGATTTTAACTTCTCTAAAATGGATACCAATCAAACAGAGAATCGAGTTCAAAATCTTAGTTTTTGTTTTTAAATCACTACACGGCCTAGCACCAGGGTACTTATCTGACTTAATACACTACCACAACCCAACCAGGTCACTTTAGGTCCAGTAACCTTGGATTGCTCTCTGTGCGTAGATCGAGACTGAAACATCGAGGCGACCGAGCTTTTGCAGTAGCAGGCCCCAAATTATGGAATAGTCTACCACTATCAATCAGAACAGTTTCGTCATTTGCCACTTTTAAGTCAAAGCTTAAAAAACACTTTCTTAATGTGGATTCTTAATGCACTCTCTTAACTTTCAATTGCATTATATTTAATTTATTAGTTATTTTATTGCTTGTAATTGTATCAATTGCTCTTGAAATGTTATTATATCGTATTATCTTTGTACTGATTATTCTGTCCTGTTCAGCACTTTGGTCAACCATGGGTTGTTTTTAAATGTGCTCTACAAATAAATAATGAATGAATAATGAATGAATAAAAACATATGGGTTCTTTAACAGGACAATCAGTTGGGTGTTTAGATGTACATAAGATATGTCAAATATAAGACACATATCAAAAAGAATAAAAAATCTGTGTGCTTTACTGTGCACACACAACAAGAACAGATCTGTGGCAGATGTCATTGAAAGACTGAGAGAGTCAATGCAGCCATACGGGACAATTTTATTACCTTTCTGTGATGGCAGACGCCTTCGTTAATGTTTGATAAAACACTCCTTTTTACTTCCTGTCATCTTCTTTTATGCCGCGGCAGAGGAGATAATAAAACCGACTCTGAACATCAAAGCAAAGCACACAATTACTAAAGACAGCCTATCACTCTTCGTGCAAATCACCATGTTTACCCAGACTTGTGTTGGCGGAGTATAATTTTAATCAGGTTTGATCTCTCTCTCTCTCTCTCTCTCTCTCTCTCTCTCTCTCTCTCTCTCTCTCTCTCTCTCTCTCTCTCTCTCTCTCTCTCTCTCTCACTGTAGTTTGTTTCAATGTTTGGAAGAGGTGTGACTGAATTAGCCTGTGTGCTGGGTCACATTTAAGAGATGAAGAGCGCGTCGCTGCTTGTTCAGAGCGAGAATGGCTGTTTTCCACGAGACGCTAGAAAATGAGTCGGCAGGGTTCAGGGTTCAGAACTTGCTTTGATGATCTGTTCATTAGAATGTGTGTGGGAGCGCTAAACAATCACTCTGTCCAGATTGCAGGTGTGCGCACGAGTCTCAGGTGTTGTATGAAAATGAGAATCGCCTCCACAGGTGTTAAAGAGATCAGAGTTAATCTACAGCCTTCTGCATCCATCAGGCCTGCAACACATACACACCAAAACATCATCTACTATCCATCACTAAGACAAAGAGTCCTTTTTTGTGCCTCTACAAAAGAAAACAAGACTGCATGAAACTGTGTTTGAATCAAGTTCAGATCTTTAGGAGAAGCACCTGTATTACTATAAATGTAAATATGTGTACTATCTATTGCACCAGTTAAAGTTAAGTGCACACCAAATATAGCAAAAGTGGTATACTGATTTTTTTAGTACGCATTAATGCTACACAAAAGGATGATTTTCTTCCGCATTTTTCAGTTGTAAAAGACAGAGAGCCAGATTTACTAAACAGGGCAAATTAGCCTGAGAGCACAATCCCAAAAAAGCATTGATGGGAGTAGAAAGTTCTGCGTGTGATCCACTGACGACGCGAAAATTAAAGAACACAGTCGCAGTCGGATCATTTCCACGATGACCAACACAATTAGCGTCTGGTTTAAGATATGCTTTTATTGGGCGGGAAATAATGGCACAAATACCAGTAAATTGACTAGTGCAAACCTTAAATCACTTTGCGTGATTCATTTAAATATATCCCCCCCATAATTTTGCATTTGAAAGGGAAACTCCTATATGCTTTGCAATAAGTTAACCGCAAAAATAACCATGTCCACGCCTTTTCAGTGCTTATTTTTCACCTCGTGTCTTTTTTGGCGCAAGCTGCTCACTGCACAGAATGTGAAGAGTTTTAAAAGGAAATTTATAATCGATTTGCTAACGCTAACATTTAAATGCAAGCACAAGTGGTACCCAATCTATTATAATTCTGGGTGTACTTTTTTTATAAAAAAAAAAAAAAGGTATTTCGCATTTCATGGAAAGAGAGCACGATTGCATACAGAGAGGCCTTAAAAACTGCTCGATCTGTTTATTTTTCAACCCTATTAGAAGAAAATAAACAAAACCCTAGGTATTTATTTGAAACTGTGGCTAAACTAACGAAAAATAAAGCTTCAAGCCCAGACGTTTCCAAGCAGCACAGCAATAATGACTTTATGTACTATTTTACTTACAAGATTGATAATATCAGGGAGAAAATTATAACTATGCAACCGTCTACAACAGTATCGCATCAGACAGTGCATTGTAGTCTCCCTGATGAAAAATTTGATTCATGCTATAGGAGAGGGTGAATTTTATAAACTTGTTAAATCATCTAAATCGACAACATGTATGTTAGACCCTATACCGACTAAACTACTGAAAGAGATGCTTCCAGAGGTCATAGATCCTCTTCTTAATATCATTAATTCATCTTTGTTATTAGGATACGTACCAAAAAACTTGTGAATCGACAGGCCGATCTCAAATCTACCTTTCCTGTCAAAGATACTAGAAAAGGCAGTATCTTCACAACAATGTTTGTTTTTAGAAAGAAATGGTATATGCGAGGATTTTCAATCAGGATTCAGACTGTATTATAGTACTGAGACAGCTCTCATTAGAGTCACAAATGATTTGCTCTTATCATCTGATCGTGGTTGTATCTCTCTATTAGTGTTACTTGATCTTAGTGCTGCATTTGATATTATCGACCACAATATTCTTTTAAATAGACCCGAAAATTATGTTGGCATTAGTGGAATTGCACTAAATCATACTTATCTGACCGTTATCAGTTTGTAGCAGTAAATGAAGAGATGTCTTATCAGTCAAAAGTTCAGTATGGTGTACCACAAGGCTCAGTACTAGGACCGTTGCTGTTCACTCTGTACATGCTACCCTTAGGAGATATCATTAGGAAGCATGGCATTAGTTTTCACTGTTATGCTGATGATACTCAGCTCTATATTTGAGCTTATATGGCTGCTTTGTTAAGTCCTCGTCATCGGTTAGGAACCTGGGTGTGCTTTTTGATACCAATTTTTTATTTGAAAGTCACGTCTAGTATCTGTAAATAAAATAAAAATATATCTAAATTACATAATATGCTCTCAATTAAAAATGCAGAACAATTAGTTCATTCAATTAGCTAGATTATTGTAATGCTCTACTGGGTGGTTGCCCTGCACGTTTAATAAATAAACTACAGCTGGTCCAAAATGCAGCCGCTAGAGTTCTTACCAGAACCAGGAAGTATGACCATATTAGCCCGGTTCTGTCAACATTGCATTGGCTACCTATTAAACATTGTATAAATTTTAAAATATTGCTGTTTTGCAGAAGGCAAAACCCGCCTCGACCCCCCTCTATACCTATTTGGGACCTTTCCACGTTCCTGGAGGCCATGAAAAGGGCCCCTTTCAAGCCACTTCAGTCTGCTGACCTGAAGCCGCTTTCACTCAAAACTGCCCTCTTGCTAACACTGGCATCAGTCAAGCGAGTGGGTGATTTGCAAGCACTCTTAGTGAGCGCTTCCTGCCTTGAATTCGGGCCCAGCGACTCCAGAGTCGTCCTTAAGCCAAGGTAGGGGTATGTTCCTAAAGTACCGTCCACATTTATGAGATTTTATAATATGGAAGTTCCCGCTTTGCAAGCGAGGGTTCTTTCTGTATGAATAAAGTGTTAAGCACATTTTCACAATTATAAGGCCCGACGTCTTTCTGGTCCTGGGTAAACATGAACTGCGGTTCTACATACCATATAAGAAGGAGAATGGCCCCCTATAAGGCCCATTCCTATTTTTTTCCCTTTATAAGGCTCATTACTGATCTGGCCATATTAGGACTCATAACTTTACTCTTCTATGAGCCTCGGCTTGGCCCTAGGCTATTGTATGGGGTGAAATTTTTAACCACGCACAGTGTTTTGAAAGGGGTTCCCATAGCATAAGCCAACTTACGCAATACGAGAGATCTCTCGAAAGGGAACTTCTCGGTTACTAACGTAACCTTGGTTCCCTGAGAGTAGGGAACGAGTATTGCGTAACTTGCCGTGCTACTGTGCTTTGATCAGGGGATCGCTTCAGTCAATTGGTCCCACTTTATATTAAGTGGCTTTAAGTACTATGTACTTACATTGAAATTAATAATTTGATACAATGGACTTATTGTGTACATACATGTTATTACATTGTACTTATATTTTGAAAATACTTGCATGTAATTACAGCTGTAATTCATTTATGTAATTACATTTGTAATTACACAGTTGACCCAACCCTTACACCTTAACCCACCCTTAAACCTACCCATACCACCACACCTGACCCTAACCTTACCAGTATCACATCTCAATAGAAGCAAAAGTGTTTTACAATACAACTAGAACACAATAAGTACATTGTACTTATTTTTTGATGTAAGTACATAGTACTTAAAGCCACTTAATATAAAGTGGGACCAGTCAATTTAACCTGAATTCTATGGCGAAATGGGGGCTTATATAGCTATAAGCTATGCCTATTATGGCGTGCTCTTATGCGCACAGGCGCGAAGCGTCCTGATTGGTTCGCACATCCTAGCCGACTCGCCATAGGTTTGTGGAGTTGCCGCAGCACAAGCCAATGAGCGAGCTAAGGCGCTCAGCTGAATGTCTGCTGTGCAGCTGTATGTCTGCTGTGCAGCTGCACTGCGTTTTAAAAAAATTGCTTCAATATTCTCGAGATAAGGAGTTTTCCCATAGCGTAAGCTAACTTACACAATACTCATTCCCTACTCTCAGGGAACCGAGGATACATTAGTAACCGAGACGTTATGCAAACCAATTGTTGTGGCAGCTGTCCGGGTGGCTGGTCTCAGATGATCTCGGAGGTGACGATGCTGGATGTGGAGGTCCTGGGCTGGTGTGGTTACACGTGGTCTGCGGTTGTGAGGCCAGTTGCATGTACTGCCAAATTCTCTGAAACGCCTTTGGAGACGGCTTATGGTAGAGAAATTAACATTCAATTCAAGGGCAACAGCTCTGGTGGACATTCCTGCAGTCAGCATGCCAATTGCACAATCCCTCAAAACTCGCGACATCTGTGGAATTGTGCTGTGTGATAAACCTGCACATTTTAGAGTGGCCTTTTATTGTGGCCAGCCTAAGGCACACCTGTGCAATAATCATGCTGTCTAATTAGCATCTTGATATGCCCCACCTGTGAGGTGGATGGATTATCTCGGCAAAGGAGAAGTGCTCACTAACACAGATTTGGAGAGATTTGTGAACAATATTTGAGAGAAATAGGCCTTTTGTGTACATAGAAAAAGTCTTAGATCTTTGAGTTCAGCTCTTGAAAAATGGGGGCAAAAACAAAAGTGTTGCGTTTATAATTTTGTTCAGTGTATATACAGTACCTTTATTTTGACACTCTCCACATCCTCACGTAACTTCTCTCAGCTAAAATAGACGCCTGACAAGATTGACTGAGCCCTAAACACGTTTTGTCACAAAAGGCGGTATTTTCCACTGTTAAGGCATTGCGAGTTTATGTTTTACAGCAGAAACCGACAAGCACCCTTGTTGTTTGTGAACACAACCCAAATAGCGAATTAGCGCGCAGTATTCAGGTCAGGTGAAAAGGCTAATAGTCACTTCAAAAAGACGCTCTATCTGAGAGGAGTTTCGTCAAAGCTGACTAAAAGTGATCAAGGATAGATAATTTCAACAAACTTGATGAACCCATGATATCTTCTTCGGGGCGTAAAAGGAAAATAAAAGCTAAAACTTTTTCACAGAAACTTGCTAAAGCAGCATGTTAATGGTGAGGTAAAAGCTCTCTGTATTGCGTCTAATCACAACAACAAAGTTTGTCAGGCGTCTATGTCAGTTGAGGAGATTAACATTACAAAGATTAATGTTACAAAGTGTTTTATTACGTATCATTGCAATTACTTGGTTTTGTCTAACTCTGAAACATGAAATGTGGTTATCTACTTTTGCCAAAAAAAAAACAAAAAAAAAAACATTGTTGAGTTATCTGCTTTTGCTAAAAAAAACCTAACTTTAAAATACATAAAAAACGTCTCGGTTACGTATGTAACCCTCGTTCCCTGAGTAGGGAACGGAGACGTTACGTCGGATGACGGAGAATGAGGGTTTCGCTTAGAAAGCAACATGCAGATATGTCTTCGCTGAGGAGCCGAGACTGAACTCAGGCGTCTACCCAGCGGTACAGCGGAAGTGGCAGGGTGACGTAACGTCTCTGTTCCCTACTCAGGGAACGAGGGTTACATACGTAACCGAGACGTTCCCTTTCGTAGTCACTCCGAGTTACGTCGGATGACGGAGAATGGGGGTCCCCGTGTAATCACGCCACCTTCACAGCTGTCTTCCAGTGCCCTGCGAAAGTCTGATCCCCCTGTCGTGATACTGGCACGGACGAAGGAGTCCTACTTAGCACAGGAATACCAAGGTACACTGGGAAGCATATCTCAGAGGAAATATGCAACACAATGCCTGCCCGTAGGGAGGACTTAGAAATACACATATGGCTCAAGGGGCTTCATATGGAGGAACACTGGAGTGACCAACCCGTGGGGTGGCAACTTTCAACTCCAGGAGTGGCAAGGTGGCTTGCCGAGGGAAAGACACATGCTCAAGGAGGCTTACAGTAGACATACACATGTGGGGGTTACTCAGAGGAGAAACCATGCACACGGAGGCACCTAGCTGACGCACAGGAAATAGACACTGGCGCCAGCGTCAACAGTGCTTGAGGAACTCAGGGCTTCAGAGAGGAAGGCTCACCTGAGGAATAATCGCACTTATCCAGTCCGTGGAGTGGAATGGCGAGCAAGCGAAGACACCTGAGCGTGTCCGGTACTAGCTGGTTGAAGCGAGTACATGAGAGGACACTGGCTCCACTCGGAGATTGTAGAATCTGGCGAATGTGTTCCGTGTCGCCCAGCCTGCAGCTCTGCAAATGTCTGCCAGCGAGGCGCCATGCGCTAGAGCCTAAGAGGAAGTCACACCAAGGGGGCACGGTCGGCCTTGCTGTTGGTAAGCCAAAGCAATGGCGTCAACTATCCAGTGAGACAGCCTCTGCTTTGAGAGAGCCTTTCCCTTCAGTATCCCACCATAACAGACAAAGAGCTGGTCTGAGGTCCTGAAACACTGCGTCCTTTCTACGTAAGCACGGAGAGCGCGTACTGGACAGAGCAATGCCAAGGCTGGGTCTGCCTCCTCCAGGGGCAGCGCTTGCAGGTTCACCACCTGGTCCCGGAAGGGAGTGGTGGGAACCTTGGGCACATATCCAGGCCGGGGTCTCAGGATCACGTGAGAGTAAGCCGGCCCGAATTCCAGGCATGCTTCGTCAACGGAGAATGAGTGCAGGTCCCCTACCCTCTTGATGGAGGCCAGTGCAACCAGGAGCGCTGTCTTCATGGACAGGAACTTAAGTTCCACTGATTGCAGAGGCTCAAAGGGAGCCCTCTGCAGGGCATTTAACACCTCTGAGAGGTCCCAAGAGGGAACGAGAGGAGGGCGAGGAGGATTTAGTCTTCTCGCTCCTCTCAGGAACCTGAGGACCAGGTCGTGCTTCCCTACGGACTTACCTTCGATGAGGTCATGGTGTGCTGCAATAGCGGCAACATAGACCTTCAGGGTGGAGGGAGACAGCCTTCGCTCCAACCCTTCTTAAAGGAAGGAAAGCACAACAGTGATCGAGCATCTCCGGGGGTCTTCTCGGTGAGAAGAGCACCAGTTGACGAAGAGGTTCCACTTCAACGCATAGCCATGTCTCGTGGACGATGCTCTAGCGCAAGTGATGGTAGCCGCCACCGCAGGTGGCAGGGTACTCAAACCTGCCTCGTCCCGTCCAGGAGCCACACGTGGAGTCTCCAAAGATCGGGTCGAGGGTGCCAGAGGGTGCCCCGTCTCTGAGAAAGGAGATCCTTCCTCAGAGGAATTGGACAAGGAGGTGCTGTCGCGAGGAGTATCAGTTCGGAGAACCAGGTCCGGGTGGGCCAGTACGGCGCAACCAGCATGACCTGCTCCTCGTCCTCCTTGATCTTGCACAGGGTCCGTGCGAGAAGGCTCACTGGGGGAAACGCATATTTGCGTAGGCCCCGCTGCCAGCTGTGCGCCAGTGCATCCGTGCCGAGCGTGCCCTCGGTCAGGGAGTAATACAGGGCGCAATGGGATGAGTCGTGGCAGGCAAACAGGTCTACCTGTGCGTCCCCGAACTGGTCCCAAATCAGCTGGACCGACTGGGGATGGAGTCGCCATTCGCCGGAGATGGGCCGAAACCGCGACAGCTCGTCGGCTGCAAAGTTCCGATCTCCCGGAATGTAAATAGCACGAAGGGACCTCAGGTGCTTCTGACTCCATAAGAGGAGGTGGCGTGCGAGTTGCGACATACGGCGGAGTGTAGACCACCCTGACGGTTGATGTACGCTACTGTCGCGGTATTGTCTGAACGGACTAGTACGTGTTGACCCTCAAGCAACGTGCGAAAACGGTGCAGGGCAAGGCGTACTGCCAGCAACTCGAGGCAATTGACATGCAAAAGGCGCTGGGGTCCTGTCCAGGAGCCCGCGGCAGCATGCCCGCTGCACATGGCGCCCCAGCCCGTGGAAGAGGCATCTGTGGAGACAACAACATGCCTGTAAACTCGTTCTAGGGGAACACCGGCCCGTAAAAAACTGTGGTTCCTCCATGGGGTGAAGGTCTGACGGCAGGTCGGAGTCACTGGAACTCGGAACGTGCCGTGGTGCCATGCCCACCTCGGGACTCGATCGCGAAGCCACAGCTGAAGCGGTCTCATATGAAGCAATCCGAGCGGCGTTGCCACGGCAGCAGATGCCATATGCCCCAGGAGCCTCTGAAACAGTTTCAGTGGGACCGCACTCTTGCCCTCGAACTGTCAAAGACAAGTCAGCAGTGAGTGTGCGCGCTCGCTCGTGAGCTGCGCGGACATGGCGACCGAGTCGATCTCCATACCGAGAAAAGAGATCCTCTGCACGGGGCAGAGTTTGCTCTTCTCCCAGTTGACCCGAAGGCCCAGATGGGCTAGGTGCCGGAGCACTAGGCTGTGTTCGCAAACCTGATCCCGAGAGTGAGCTAATATTAGCCAGTCGTCGAGGTAATTCAGGATGCGAACCCCGTGTTCGCGTAGGGGAACAAGGGCAGCCTCGACGACCTTCGTAAAGACTCGAGGAGACAGAACCAGCCCGAATGGGAGAACCGCATACTGGTATGCCTGCCCCTCGAAAGCAAACCGAAGAAACGGTCTGTGTCGAGGCAAGATGGAGACATGAAAGTACGCGTCCTTCAGGTCTATCGCTGCAAACCAATCCTGTGGCCGCACGCATTCGAAAATGCATTTGGCCGTGAGCATCTTGAATGGCAGCCTGTGAAGGGAGCGGTTCAAGACGCGCAGATCCAGGATTGGCCGTAACCCACCGGTCTTCTTGGGGACAATGAAGTACGGGCTGTAAAACCCCGACCTCATCTCGGCTGGAGGGACAGTCTCGATTCCACCCTTCGCCAGCAGAGTAGCAACCTCCGCTCTCATGATAGGGGCATTGCCACCGACCATAGTGAAGCGGACTCCCCTGAAGCGGGGAGGAGACCGTGCGAACCGAATCGCATAGCCGAGCCTGATAGTGCGGGTGACCCAGCGGGACAGGTTGGGAAGCTCTAACCAAGCTCCCAGAAATTGAACCAGCGGGGACATGCGAACCATAGGCGTGGCAGCTCGATGAAGAGCCCTGGGTCAGTCCTACTTTCCTGCATGTCCATGAGCACCTGGGCCAGGTAGACCAGCAGAATGGCCATGGCATGCAGTGAGGCGGCTGCCTGTCCTGGGAGCTACAGGATTTTGCCACAAGTGTAGACGAAAAACTACAGGCCACGGACGGGTGCTTAGGATTGCGCCGAGAAGAAGCACTCTGAGGACACATAGCATCGCAACAGAGCGTTCAGCCGGGGGAACCCCAGTGTACCCATGGGCAGCGGCCCCAACGAAGGAAGGAAAGGCGGATGAGATCAGCGAGCGGTCCCGAGAAGACAATGGGGTCTTCTAGGACTTCGAGATCTCATCATGCACGTCCGGGAAGAAAGGTATTGAGGTTTGCTGTGGACGGAGTCGGCGACCTTACCCAAAAACCAATCGTCCCGGGAAAGCATGGCCGTCATCTCCAGATCAGACTCAGGCACAGCCGTATGCACACCAGAGGGTGGCAGCTGTGATGAGTCGTCACTTCCAGGAGAATCAAACCCACCTTGTGAAGCTGCTACAAACATAGTATCATCCTCTGTAGCTTCAAATGAAACACACGGGTCACCAGAGGGTAGACCCGTAGGAATCACCTGTTCACTAGCGGGGACCGTCTTTGAGGAGGGGGGCTGGGGCGTGGACACAGAGTCGGCGCCTTGTTCCAGACCGTAACCCTCCGGTCACCCTGGCCACCAGCCGAAGAACGGGTGGTGGATGAGGGGACTCTCACTCTTGTGAGTTCACCGAGTCTCGACCTTAATGACGCGATGGTCATGTTCCCACAGAGAGAAAATTAGTCATCCACGAGCGCTGCTCTAGCGTGATCAACCCCAACCATACTAGACAACGCTCGTGCCCATCAGAGTCCGATACCAAGCTGCCGCAACCATTGTTTTTTTTTTTTGTTTTTTTTTTAATGCACGGGCGAGCCGTCTTTAAAAAGACGTGCCGCGTGCGAGCTCTTTTATGAGAGGAGGAAAAAACTCCGCGATGTTGAAGCGAGCAGGGAGAAACACACTAACTGGCAGATCACTGCACAGATCAGCAGGCAATGTGAACTCGCTGCAGATCGCCGTCACACCAACACCGGAGAATGGCTCGTCTCGTAGAGTGAAATCAGGAATGGCTGTGGAGTGAAGAGATACTCTTGGCTCCGAAGCGAAAACATATCTGCATGTTGCCGGCGTCTTTCTTTTATACCCACGCGGTGGGGCGGAGACACGCTCTGCAAATTCCACAGACCCATGGCATTTCTTTGCCATTGGCTCGTTTTGTAATACTCGAAGTCGATAGGCTTTCTAAGCAAAACCCCCATTCTCCGTCATCCGAAGTAACTCGGAGTGACTACGAAAGGGAACATACTTTCAATGAACTTTAATTTTATAAGTTACCTGTATTTTTTTTAGTTATTATTACTTAATCAAAACAACCCAGTTGCAGTTTGATTGATATTACTTGGAATGCACAATAAGAAAAACATTATTTATGAAAATGAACAAAAACGGAGTTATCTGTTTTTGCAAATTAACTCTTCTGTTGTAAATGTCCCAAATGGGAGAGGGTGTGCAATTTTTTAAAGAGTTTTAATTAAACATTCATTTTATATATTTTGGTTGCATTTGTGAGTTAATATTTGTAACTGGTTGTGTAAATTGGCACATAATATTGATAAATCAATTGATATAGCCCTGAATCGAATCGTAATTGTATCGCAGAATTATTTGAGGTATCGGCAAATATCGTATCGCTGGCTGAGAGAATCGATTTCGTATCGTATCGTGATGAACTGTGCGAGTTACACCCCTAGTAGACATGTAGGTGCAACGTAACTTATAGTCAACAGAATGTGTTAAAGGGACCATCATAATATAATGAAACCAAAGTTTGGAATAATCGTGACTTTTTATGTTTTTGAAAGAAAGCTCTTATGCTCACCAAGGCTTGATAAAAAATACAACTGTAGTGTGATGAGGGATGAACCCTGCGAAAACTTTTTACAATAGATGGAAAACCGTCTTGTATTGTTTCTGAATCACATTATGAAAACTGCATTTATGACAAAGAACTGCACCGATGCCGATATCATAACAATCTATCAATAAATGCACACACATTGTCCTCAGCTTCTGACGTTGGCGCTGCGCCGCTGCAGACTGAAGAACATTCTGAATAACGCTGACAAAAAGACAGAGAGGAGCCGAAGCCTGCCGCCGTTTCATGCGAGCTTTAAAGGGGACTGAGAGGCGATCGCGAATCACTAGTCGCGCCCCTGAATAATATTGTGAAATATTATTACAATTTAAAAAACTGTTTTCTATTTTACAATATTTTACAGTGTAATGTATTCCTGTAATGGCAAAGCTCTATTAAAGAGAATCAGTCAACGTGTTTACAGCTAGTGCTGACATTTGAGCTAACTCTATTGCACGTGTACAATGGGATAGCATGCTAACAATGTTTCTGGACCTGCTGTCTCACTACACAAAGTGCACTTTCCCATCACCAGCAAAGTATTAGTGCAAAGTATATGTATACCAACTGCGATCTCACTTGACCAATTGGAATATGCATAAGTGGTCGGAGAAAAAGCACTGACCCAAAATGCGTCTGTTTATAGTTATTATGGAGATAGATGTTTAAAGTAGTGCTTAGTAGTAAACAATGGACTGAGTCTCTGGTGATATTGATCTGTAAGTGTAGGAAAGTGGAACAGACCTGCAACAGAGCCACAGTAGACAGTGAGTGGGATGGCAGGGGGTTGAACAATTTATTGGGTAGAGAGTAATGAACTGGCAACATATCAGCGGTTACGGTATATCCGGAGCACATTCGCTTACTGGAAACTTGGAATCCTGACCTCTATAACTTAATGAAAACTAAGTATTTATTTTTAATGAATAATGTCATCCTGTCATAAATAAAGAGTGGGCCGATCATCTTGTTGATTATATACACTACCATTCAAAAGTTTGGACTCAGTAAGATTTTTTTTTAAAATAAATTAATACTTTTGAGCAACAACTAATTAAATTAATCAGAAATGACACCAAAGACATTCCTGATGTTACAAAATACTGCTATTTCAAATAAATTCTGTTCTTTTGAACTTTCTATTCATCAAAGAATCCTGAAAAAAATGTAGCACGGTTTCCTCCAAAAATATTAATCAGCACAACTGTTTTCAACATTTTTAATAATAAGAAATGATTATTGAGGACAAAATCAGCATATTAGAATGATTTCTGAAGACTGCAGTAATGATAGATAGATAGATAGATAGATAGATAGATAGATAGATAGATAGATAGATAGATAGATAGATAGACAGACATAGATAGAACAACAGGCAGACAGATAGAGAGAAAGACAGACAGACAGAACGATAGTCAGATAGAAGGTATGTGGCACATATCTCTCAAGAGCAAAATGGACCTTATTCTGTTCTTTTCTCTCCTGTCCTCTTCAACTCTCTTCTGTGTGTGTGTGTCTATGTGTGTGTGTGTGTGTGTGTGTGTGTGTGTGTGCTGAAGGGTTTTTTTGCATTTCAGAGCCTTTTTCTGAAACCCTCTTCATGTCAGAGCACAAGGACATGAGGTAGCGTGGGTCCTTGCAGCTAATAGGTCTGTCCTTCTCTTACAACTTTCTCTGACACTCTCAGAAAATAAATAACTAATGCACCCCTTGGTAGTCTCATTAGCTCCCTGCAAATCTCCCTTCATAACCTCCCTCTCTCTCACGCACACGCTCCATCCCTTCTCTTTATCTTATTCTGTAAGTGCACCCATGAATAAATCTGGTGTCCGTTGAGTCAGTGGGCCACAATAGTCTCTCTTTGAAGATGGCATATAGGACTGGCAGCGCATTGTCTTTCATAAACAATGGCCACTTTAGCGTGTTACCTCTGAGGGCTGCGTTAGCCATATGGCTGCCTCCGTTGTGCCAAGGAAAGCATGTTGGTCTTGTTGTGAGAGAAGCTGATTTGGAGTGTGCTTTTACTGAGAATAGCCCTGTACACTTATCTCTCTCCCTCCTTCTCTCTTTTCCTTCGGAAAGAACAAAAACCTCCCTCTGTGCACATTAAGAGAGTTCTTGAAGTGTTTCCAAGCAGCCATTTAGATTTTAAATGGTCTCTTCTTAGACAATACACAATGGAACATCTATGGTAGAATTGGCAGGCCCAGCACTAAGCCATTGAATGACATTTGACCCATAGGACACGATCTGGAACGTTCTACCTAACTTGGGATGTTACCGTTTTCAGGACAGCTGAATTATGAAAGATGAATGCAACCAAAACCAATGCCAAACTCTAAAGAAAAGGAATAGTGAAAATCCGGTGAAAAAAAATAAAATACAGAAAGACCAAAACTACCGTCAAAAATCTTGAACAGTCCAGAAAACTAGCTCTAAATAAAATGCAGTTTTACCCCCGGTTTCACAGACAAGATTTAAGCTTAGTCCCAGACTAAAATGAAAGCTTTAGCGTAGTTCTGCCAGGAAGACTCAATCGTTACTTATTGCCTTCACATGTAACCAATCATGTTCTAATACTTGCAGTATGAAAAATCGGTACTTACGCATGTCTGAGTTCGCAGATGCTGATGCAAAACAATAACCTCCATCCTCCCCACCACCACCAAGATGGTCCCTTCCCCTCCATCCTCCCCACCACCACCAAGATGGTCCCTTCCCATACCTCCCGGGGGGTCAGCTGCCTTCGTCTTCTGGCAGGAAATGCAGATTCCGCTACCCTCGGATTGTGCGCTACGGACGTGGTCTACGCCAATGAACTTTATAAATGCTCGATGGGCTGTTAATAAATATGCTTTTGTTACATCATTTTATCTCCCGAGTCTTTCTGGTATAAATGCATGTTTGAGCTCTTTTAGCTCAAAGCCACTTGCACTGACATATCTTAAAATATGTCAGTGCCATTGTTTTGTCTCAATATGCACACCAGTAATGTTTTTTTTTTTTTTTTTCTGAGGCATGTTTATAAAAGCTTAAATGCCCTAATTGAACTAAGGCCTAATGCTGGCTTAGTCTAAGCCCTTTCTGGGAAACTGGGCCTTAGAGTATTAGTTAAGAATATTAGTAGACTGTTAGAGGTAGGGTTAAGGTTAGTAGAAAAATTGGTTAGGATTGAGTTGACATGTACTTGCAAAGTTACTTATAGTCAGTATAATGTCTTTTGGGGGAGCATCACAATAAAGTGTTAGTAGATATTAAGGAGACTTCCTTCTAATACACTACTAATACTTATAAAAGTTAGTTGCTATTTAGGTTCAATGCTACTTATAGTCAATTGAATGTCTAAAGGGGACTATCAACATAAAGCGTTACCCAACAAGGGAATGGGGACTGGTCACATTTACAATTTTTGGAAAATAAAATGCTGAATAAAATCTAAGATATATCTAGGGACAAAGATAACTTTGAGACTCATTTGACATCGTCTTGATCATTATCTCACTAATGGTGCTTGCTGACCACAAATTTGGATATATCACCTCTCTCTCATCCAACTGAATCAATAGACCACAAAAACCTTTTGACTTCTTGCTAGGGCATTGCAATGTGCGGTTGCTAGTGTATTGTAAATGGTTTTTGGTTGCATTGCTATGCGGTTTCCTGGTTGTTGTAAGTGGTTGCCAAGGCATTACTATCAGAGGTGGGTAGTAACAAAGTGCATTTACATTGTTACATTTACTTGATTTGTTTCTTTTGTGGAAATTTCTACTTTTAAGAGTAGATTTAAATGTGGTTACTTTCATTTGAACTCGAGTACATTTCTAATGAAAAAAATGTACTTTTACTTTGTTACGCAATGTTGTTCAAATCCTTAACTGTACATATGAGCACTCACCACTAAATATTAAAAGAAGTAAAAAAGATAAACACTTTGTTTATCAAAAGTTTGTGTGCATGGTCTATCGATTCAGTTAGACAAGAGAAAGGCCATAGATTCAATTGTGGTCAGCAGACTTCCATTAGTGAGATAATGTTCATGACAAAGTCAAACAAGTCCATTCTTAAGACTCCACATGCTTGTCCTTAAATACAGCCAATAAATACAGATTTGTTGTTGTAGTTTGGCTCTTCTGGTCCAGACCAAAAAAAAAATGATACATTTAATCCTATTTCATTTAGCGTTCACACTGTCATTTTAACACTGAACCTCATGCTGCGTTCCAGGCAGGTTTTTGAGCACGTAAATCACGACTTCAAACCACGACTCACGACTTTGTAGCGTTCCAGGCCAGTCACTCCAAACTACCTGAGCGCAATATACATACTTATAGTTTCAGACACATAACATTGTAATACATAATCGTGTGTGCATTATTATCATTATTATTATATTATTATTAATTTGATTGCAACGTTATATTGTCCTAAAGTATATTCTCATCGTGTACCGCCTGCAGAAACACTGCATCCGTAGGGGCTGCCATTGTTGTTCTGTATGGTTTCGCGGGCTATGTGACGTCAGAGCTCGTAACTGGGAGTACATCGATCTAGTACGAGTTCACTGGTGGGAAGTCACAGGTTTGACTGCCGTTCCAGTGCACTTTCACAGGTATAAGGTTGGAAAAACACGGGTTACAGGTTGCCTGGAACGCGGCATAAAGATACAAAACAAAACAAATCAAAAACTGCTTTTATAACGTATATTTTGCAATATGTTGATCCAGGATTATGTTGTACTTGGTGAAATCACGTTCACTACACCGTCAAGCTGCATGATTTGTCACAAACAATAGGCTACACAGCCATTCAGAGTTTAACATGCTTACAGCTGCTGAATATCCTCTGTCTCGATAGAATTGATTGTGTGACTTCAAAATTAATCACAGATGCGGCATGATAAAATATCATGTTAATCATGACATGCAGATCAGCTGCTAACACGCTAATGCGTGGAAATGTGAGATGCTCACGTGCTGAACCTTTAAGAAGCACCCACCCCCAGCCACTCCATTATATTAAAACTCAAATATTACAGAATATATTTTTTATATAGTCAAGATGACCTCTAAATGCAAATATATTTTCATCAGTCATGGTTTATGCATGCTGTGATTGCCATATGATTATTTAAGTTACTGATTGATTATTTTCTTGCTTTTTGTAGCATGACCAGACATTATCCGCATTTACTCACTCTCATGTAACTTTCCTTCTATCTAAATTGGTCTGTCAAACTGCAAAAAAAGAGACAAAAAGCATTAAATCATTATTCAAACTATTAAATGATTATTTGCATGCTTTTTGTATTTGTATTTGATCAGGCTTTATCAGCATTTACTCACACTTATTCCATGCAAGAATATCCGGGCCACTCTTTTCAGTATAATGAAAGTGAATGAGGTCTGTCAAACTGTAAACATTTAAACTACTGTATATTTACTATATTGTGTAGTTTTCACGTTATTTTAAGGTGACATATTTACATTGTACTTAAATAAGTACTTGTACTCGTACTGAGTATTATTGTTAACACTATAGAGTTACGCTTACGGGTTGGGGTTACACTTTATTTGAAGGTGCCTTTGTTACACTGTAATTATACATTTAAGTACTGAGAAATATTAAGTAACTACATGTACTTACTATAGGGTTAGGTTTAGGGTTTGGTTTGGTTTAGGGTTGCATGTAATTATGCATAATTTTTAGTTATTAGGCTAGTATAGTAATGGCATGTAACATATGTAACAATGCCACTGTAAAATAAAGTGTTACCAGGTTTGGTTTAGTGTTAGTTAATTGTACTAACTAAATGAATAAGAGTAAATTATGCATAATTACATGTAGTTACGTGTAACTACGTCACCTTAAAGTAGTGTTAATGCACTTTTTTCTGAAGTCATACAAAAGATTTGTTTAGAAAAAAAGACCAAAATCTACCTTGTTAATCACTGTTTTTACCCTTCTGTGGATCATTAATTTCAGTTGAACTGAAAAAATATAAAAATCAGTTTAATTTTGGGAAATAATCATTCAGACCAATTTTGAGAACATGATAAACTGATTAGCAAAAAATATTTGTTCATGAATCAGACATTGCTACTTCTTTCATCAACTCACCAAGGAGAGCTAGGACTTAGTGCAGAACGTTTACTATTATTTTATAATGAGTACAGAAATATAAAAGTGCTAAGATGGACTGCTCATCTGTCAACCAGTCTGAGACTCTGGGATAGGTTCCAGCATTCCCACTAACCTACACAGGACAAGGAGTTTGGGAAATGGATGGACAGATGGACTATAAAAGTTGTCCTTTATTATTATTAATAGTAATAATTCTGCACTTTTTTTGTCATTATGCTTCACTGCTTCAGTCCTTATTTACTTCCATTATAATCAAAAGGAGTGCTAGTGTTTTGTTACACAGAAGAGTACACAGAAGAGTAAATAATGACAATTTTCATTTTTTAATAATAGTACCATTAATAAGTTACTAGATGCATGACTGTATAATACTGTCACTGAAAGCACTATGAAATACAATTATGAAATTGTGATGAATCTGAATAACGTGGCATGAAAGCCATTTCTACCTCAATCTGAACCCTTATTTAGGCAAGGCAAGGCAAATTTATTCATATAGCACATTTCATACACTATGCATTCAATAGATTGAGTTTGAGAAAAAAATACATTCATAAACAGAGACAGTAAGATAGACGGAGAGGGGGTGGGGGGCAACTAATTTCTCTACAAAGATCTCTCATTCTGCACAGCCTGTCATGCATTAAAGGTTAGTGGCTCCCCAGTTAATTTAGCCAAGTCTCCTGCACAGAGACGCAGGAACTTCTGACACAGAAATAATTGGGAGTGCGGTAAGTCCGCTGAGAGGTTTGGCCAAGGTCCGCCGCCTTCCAGGATGCCTTTCTTATAAACAACATTTTTTTTCCAGAACACAGAGCTCGCTTCCCGTTTGCTGCTGGAGAGTGAGTCAGATCAATGATGACACGAGCGACCGTCTGCCAAGCAGAACTCAACCGCATCTGTCAGCCGCAGATTTTTACCCCGGGTGTACAGACCAGGAGCATCTATTTGGTACTTTAATGAGCCCGGCCTGCCGTAATGGGACATAGAGAGGTTCAAGCTGATCTCTAAAATTAATTTAAATTTCTCTGCCTAACAGAGCTCAAACTTAATCAGGTTTCCAGGAGTGTATGCTTTTATGGATTTCTAATGAGAAGCAAAAGGGTTTTCTGGTAAAGATGAAGATGCATATCTCACTGTCCTGCTCTCTAGGGGTCATTTAAAAGGATGTCCGATGAGGTGTTCTGTCCCTTCAGAATATTTTAAATGGCATCCATGCTCTTCTTAGAGATATGAAGAAAATTAAAGAGATAGACATTTACTTACCCTTATGTCATTCCAAACTTTCTTTCTTCTGTGGAACACAAAATAGGACTTCAAAACAACATTAAAGCCCATTGATATTCACTAAAAAAACACTGAAGCATTTTCCAAATATTTTTTGTTTTTCATAGAAAAAAAGTCATACAGGTTTGGCAAGTTTGGCAACCATCATTTTTGAGTGAACCATCCCTTAAAACAGTGACTGGCTCCTTAAAAATCTATTTGAAAATAAATGTGAATGTAAATTAACATAATAACAAAGTTATTAGACCAAAGTAACTGTTCTTTATCTACTAATGTGCATAAGACATAACAAGCAATGCACAAAAAATGTTCCTTTCATAGATAGCATAGGCTATTTTTAATCACTGCATGAATGCTAAAAGAGGTTGACAGTAGAAATGCATGCATTTTTAAATGTCAGAATGCATTAGGGAATTTATTTTGGGCAAAAATGCAGCAAAAAGAAAAAAGTCCAGGAAGGATAATGTTTGCCTCCATTCACCATATACTCCATTCAGTGCCGTTGCTAGCCATTTTGGTGCCCTAAGCATAATTTCTTTATGATGCCCAACCACAGTTTATATATACAATTGTTATTATTAGTTATTTTTAAGCACTTTTTATGCACTATTTCCTGAAGTTCTCCAGCCCTTCTTTCTTTCTCTCTCTCTTGCTCACAGTCACTACATCTTGTTGTAGACACCATCCATGTTTCTCTGCCCTTTGTCACTCTCTATTACCACTAAACACACATCTCAACCTCCCACGCCGGATAGAAGACACTCTCTGCATGCTAACATGACTACTTTACTTAGGCTGAGAGTTCACTGTGATTTTTCCCCCCTCATTTTTGTCTCATCCTTATTTGCTAAAGCCTTTAAAAACATTCTTATTGATTAAACACATAGTAATGATTAATTTAAAACCAATTAGCTATCTTTCATTAATGGAAACTCAAACTAAGCTATGTGGGGTCAATGTTTGGATAAAGTCAGAAAGAGCTTTATTGCCAAGTGTGCTTGCACACACAAGGAATTTGTTTTGGTACTGAGGCTTCCAGTGGACATATACAAATACAAATACAACAAGAAACATAATACTACAAATTATAAGACTAAAAAATAAAAATATAAATATATGAGAATAAAAGTATCACAGTTGGGTTTAGTCAGAATAGACATTTTCAGATTTACAGATTATGAACTATGAACATATTTACAGTGTTTTGAATATTATAAATAAAAAATCTACATATAAGTTAACCTGAGTTGTACGATATTGCACTAAACAGTGGGAGTATTGCACTTAAAGGCATATGCCTTGGGAGGAGTGTTAACTGTTCAGGAGGGAAATGGCCTGTGGGAAGAAACTGTCCCTGTGCCGAGATGTTCTTGTGGCCAGTGATCTGAGTCTCCGTCTTGACGGTAACAGTTCAAACAGGAGGTGTCCAGGGTGAGTGGAGTCTGTGATGATTTTACCTGCTCTCTTCCTCACTCTGGAAGAGTACAGGTGCTGGAGGGTTGGCAGGGGGGCACCAATGATCCTCTCCGCAGTCCGGACTGTCCGTTGTAGTCTCCTGATGTCTGATTTGGTAGCTGAACCAAACCAGACAGTGATGGAAGTGCATAAGACAGACTCAATAACGGCTGAGTAGAACTGAATCAGCAGCTCCTGTGGCAAGTTGAACTTCCTCAGCTGGTGAAGGAAGTACAGTCTCTGCTGGGCTTTTTTCACAATGGAGTCAATGTGATTGTCCCACTTCAGGTCCTGAGAGATGATAGTGCCCAGGAACCTGAATGACTCCACTGCTTCCACAGTGCTGTTCATGATGGTGAGTGGGGGGAGTGCTGGGCTGTTCCTCCTGAAGTCCACGATCATCTCCACTGTTTTGAGCGTGTTCAGCTCAAGGTTGTTGTAACTGCACCAGACAGCCAGCTGTTCAACCTCCAGTCTGTAAGCAGACTCGTCACCGTTTTGGATGAGACCGATGACAGTGGTGTCGTCGGCAAATTTCAGGAGCTTGACAGAGGGGTCTTTAGAAGTGCAGTCATTAGTGTACAGGGAGAAGAGCAGTGGAGAGAGAACGCACCCTTGGGGGGCGCCAGTGCTTGTGGTGAGAGTCCTGGATGTGTGTTTCCCCAGTCTCACTCGCTGCTGCCGGTCCGTCAGGAAGCTGGTGATCCACTGACAGATCGAGTATGGCATGGAGAGCTGGGTCAGTTTGGCTGTGAGAAGACCAGGCATGATGGTATTGAAGGCCGAACTGAAGTCCACAAATAAGATCCTTGCATAAGTCCCTGGTCTGTCGAGATGTTGCAGGATATAATGCAGTCCCATGTTGACTGCATCATCCACAGACCTGTTTGCTGGGCCAACACCAGTCTTTCAAACGACTTCATGACCACAGACGTGAGAGCGACAGGTCTGTAGTCATTAAGTCCAGTGATTTTGGTTTTTTTGGGGACAGGAATGATAGTGGAGCGTTTGAAGCAGCAGGGAACTTCACACTGCTCCAATGATCTATTGAAGATCTGCGTGAAGGCAGTTCTGCGTGAGGGCCAGTTGGTCAGCGCAGGCTTTTAAACAAGCAGATGAGATGCCGTCTGGGCCTGAGGCTTTCCTAGTCTTCTGTTTTTTGAAGACTCGGCTCACGTCCTCCACACAGACCTTAAGCTCAGGTTGGATGGCAGGAGGGGGGAGTGGGAGTGCAGGAGGTGATGGTGAATGTGTGAAGTGCAGGTTAGAGCCGGTGTGTGGTGTGAATGAGGGTTTTTGACAAGACAAGTCAATGACAATCTGACGTACGAGATTACCCATGAAAAAATAGCAACCTTCCTGCCCCTGTTTTACATACAATAAAAGCTGACATTTGACAGGAAACATTGCTTTAAAAGGGTGAACGTATGGGGAAGTGGATTTACTGACTGTCTTCCCTATATATATTTAGACATTCAATTCCCCCTGGATGTTTTAATATCAAGGTATTCGAATAAAATTATGGGGTGTGTGTTCGGCTCGGCACTTATTGGAATGCGTGAACCCCTGGCAGTGACAGCAGGTAGTTCTGCCTGAGTGATCAGATGAACAGAACCCATCTGTACCACCTCATCATACATACTGTCCTCACGGAGAACCTCCCGTACACAAGGTCAAACTCGCAAACACACAGAGTTGGTGGTTCAAAGTTTCAAGTTCAAAGCCTGTGATGGCAACTGACAAATATTTATTTTTGTTTTATGTCCTTTCTACAGTAATTTCCTCAAATAAATCATTTATTGTTTATTTGTTTATTTATTTTGGATTATTGGCAAAAGAGTGAGCATAAATGATGCAAAGCACACATCATTAGTTATATCTGACTTTTTAAACATCGTATATTTTAGTAATTTCTCCAGTAAACAGGACCTAAAATATATTGGAAAAAAACTAACGATTGTCCATTCATTATCACAATTGAAGATTCTGCAAGGTAATACTACATTTTCATCTGCTTATCTCTAATTCTAAACATATTGATGTTATTTCATGCAACGTAACACAACACACTCAAAACATCACTGAGAGCCAGAAAATGAGAAAAGGAGGGTGAGAGAGAGAGGAAAATAGAGAAATAGAGATTGTTGGTTGTAGGTGGAAAGCCCTTAATAGACAAAAAAAAAATCCCATCAGCAGAGAGACAGATGATTCCACATCGCTCTCTGAGGGCCGAGAGATCTTTTTTAATGTGGAGCCCAGCTGCTCCCAGTAATGGAGTTTAATGACTCACTCCTGTCCTTTTTATTATATTTTCTTTGCTAAAGCTAAACTCCACCTGTCTGACTGCGCGCATACACACACACACACACACACACACACACACACACACACACACACACGTTGTGTGTGATTTATAAACTGTTTTCCTCATGGGGTCCAAAAAATGTCCCCACAAGAACAAGACATGTTGTCCCCATAATGTAGGGTTTACCAAGCCACACATCCAAGGTTTTCGTTAACCATATAAAACTCTAGGAAAATAAAACAAAAGCTAGGTTTGCAATAGAACAAAAGCTAAACTACAACTACAAAGTGCACTATTAAAAGATAATAATAAATAAATAAATTACAGAGAGAAATACCATTACTAACCAATCAGTTTGCAGATTTTTTTTTTACAATAAACAAAAACTGTTGATATTTTAAAATGAAAAAAAAAAAAAAAAAAACTAAAGCAAAATTGAACTTATCTGGCTGATCATAGGAGTAAACTACAGCAACATTTAATTTTCCTGTATCAATGTTTTTTTTTTTGTTTTTTTTTTTACATGGATATTTCAGGTAAAAGGAACTGACCATCATTCAAAGTAAGTCCGTGAGAGGGCGAAATGATCAATAGCATCAGGTCAGCGAACCCACACCCAATTATATCTGTTCAACTGAAATTCAAACTCAGAAAGTAAACATATAATTGCACTAAACACTTAAATCAAATGCAAGTGAAAGAGAAACTAGGGAGTAAAATATTGCAATATATCAGTTTAAATAACTACACTAAAAATAAAGCCCCATTAATATCTCACATAAATGTGTAATGAGAATAAAACATCAGAAATACTTCTACAGCATTTATTAATCTTATTTAATGCTAACCCCAACGTTTACAAATGCATTTTTTTAAGAAGTTGTATCTGTTAACATTAGTAAATTAGGAAATTAGTTTGTGAACTCACATAAACGTGATTTCTTTTAAAAATAACATTAGCAAAGGTTAATAAATGAATCTCTTTCAGTTTACTACACTAGCCTGCGAAAGCATACATAAGCATGCAAAATGTATTTTCTTTTTATGACTGGTATAGAGCTGGTAAGTCCCGCCCATCCGTAAAACTCCAAGTGGACCTCTAGGTTGAAAAAGCGTCAATGCAAGTGAATGAGAGAAAATAATTATTTTCTGATCCCGTTTGAATTGTGCCATGAATGTGAACATATGTTGTCTGTGAATTTTTTATATAATTTCTCATGTAACGAGTTTGACAGTATATTGTATGATTCTTTGGCTAGCAGTTGTGGAATAGACATAACGAGAAAGACTACACGTCGCATATGTGACGTCACCGCATAACACATTTTCCCTCCACAAATCACGGCGCGATAATCTAAGGAATTAGATCGAGATGCCTGTGTGTTTCTCTCCCTGAAAGAAGGTGGTGAAGTGCTCCAAAGACACAGGCATGTTTAGCGGGATCCGTGTGCTAGTGGTGGTGACGTATATCAAACGCGTTGAAAGCAGCGAAGAGTTGTAGTCCACAAAGTGCTCTCACACAAAGTCTAACCGTATGAAAATTCTACCCGCTAAATTGTAGCATTCTTTACACGAAAAATTATATAAAAAATTCACAGACAACATATGTTCACATTCATTGCAAAATTCAAACGGGATTAGAAAATAATTATTTTCTCTCATTCACTTGCATTGACGATTTTTCAACCTAGAGGTCCAGCGGGGTTAGCGGAAGGGGCGGGACTTACCAGCTCTATTGGCCAGAAGTGCAAGATAAAGGTAACAAGTCATTACACCAGCATTTACACAATAATTTAGGGTTGCCAGGTCTGTGCAACAAAAGTAGTCCAATGGCCAGTCAAAAGTATCCCATTGTGATTTTCTCCGTCGGGTGGCTGAATTCTTCACTGGATTTACGTCTGGGGGGTGTTTAGGGTGTTAGATCACCAAAATCATACGAACGGGGGGTGGAAATCAACCCACGGGGTCGGGGAGCGGCAAAAAAAGTAAAAGTAGGCCAATTCTGCAGGGAAACTGTGGACTTGGCAACACTGCAATAATTGCTCTTCTAAAAAGCCACATTTTATCTTTATATATCCATCCTCAACCTAAGCACAAGATGCACTCTTCAGCACAATGGTAACTCCCCCCCAAAAACATAAGAGAAACTCTTATAAATCCCAACATTACAGAACATTAATCACCTACAAGTTTCACTCATCTTGCTCAAAAACACATTAAATAACACTTAATTTCAACATTTACTCTCCCCATCCAGTCACATGCAGGGAACTAGAAATCCTCTGCCCAGCAACAAAAAATATTAATTAAATTTCCATTTTGCAAATTTAGTTTTGACAAAATGTTTAAGAATGCATCTGCTTCAGCTCAAATCTCTATCATAACATTTTAATTCCACTTTTTGAAACGACCCCATATAAATCCCAGTGTGAGAAAAGTCCAAAAGTTTCTGTGGTCTAATTTAATTATACAAGCTAGTGGTTGTGGATCCAAACCTGTGCTATACCTGTATACCTGTATACTTATGACTGCATGTGGTTTCTCTGAATAGTGAGAAGAAGCTGTGTGCACTCCATTTTCCTATTAACCCTTTAACCGCTTCTGCTCAGGGTTAAAAAAACTTTACAGATGCTTTTATCGTATTGTAACTTTCCCCCAGAAATCAATAAAAGCTGAAACAGTCAGAGAGCCAATGAAATGAGAGCAGAAGAAGAGATGTTTTGATGTCTGATGCATGAGTGGTTTAACAGGGTTGTGTATGTGCACAGGATAACGGCCGTTATATCACACAAACATGTGTGTATGTATATATGAATGTGTATATATATATTTTTTTACCTGAGTCTTGTTTACCTGTTTGGTTTGAGCTTCAACATAATGACTGTGTAGACGTCTAGTGTGTTTTATGAAAGTATGTCTGTGTGTTGCAACAACCCTTGACCTTGGCTTGCACACACAGTGTAAAAATCCAGATAAAAATCAACCTCAGTCACATACACACTGACAGCTAATCTCATTCCCAGCTGTCATGCTTCATAAATATTATCTCTATGAACTGACTGAGTAGCGGGTGAGCCAAAATGGGGCTCTGTGGGTGGGGAGATGCGATCGATCGGCAGAAATCGGACCGTCAATAATGAAACTGTGCTGTGCAGGAGGCCATGTTGCATCTCTGTAGGTGTCTGAAAACTGCTGCGGAGGGCTGTGTCTGATCTTCATGGCAAAGAGAAAGGGAGAATAAATGTCTTTAATGAGGGCAGATGCATGACCTTACACACATATACACCTTTATGATTATACAGGAACAAATAAAAGTCTTAGGATTGATTGAAAACAGTGGTGTTAGTTTCAGTTAAAGGGTGGAATACTGTATGTGCTCCCCTGGAAAGCAGAAGCCCATCAGAGAGAACAAGGCTTTGTTCAGATTGGAAAACTAGCACACTGCACAGTGTACTGTATACTGCCTAATGTAGTGTTGTAAGACCACCTAAACTGAGACCAAGACCAATGTGTGTTGAGACCACAGAAGTGAGACCAGACCAGCACTCCTTGAATTCTTCTAAAAGATCCACATTTACTGCCTGAGAAATGTCCTATATTTAATAAACAATTAGAATAATAAGACACTATATAGAGCTGTTAACAGTTAAATGTAATCACTAACAACAAAGTTCATCTTTGCATGACAGATGTGGCAGAACTGCATAAATAATGTTGAGATTAATGCTTTGAAATTATGTATATTGAACGTTTGTATAAAATCAATATCACATTTGCAATCATGCTCATATTTGTGAAAACAGCTCTCTTTCTTATGTGATGTTGGTCTTAAAATAAAATCCTGAATTCTCTTAGTCTGCGACCGAGACAAGGCCGAGTAACAAATGTGGTCGAGACCAAAGACCTTAAAACAAAAATGGTCTCAAGACCAAGACCAGTCTCGAGTGCTACAACACTAGGCTAATGTTTAAAAATAGTGTGCGAATGCAATGACAAACTGTATTATGTTATGCGGTAGTCACATGATTTAAATTGATGTCATTGTGTGATTTATTTTCTATTTCTTCAATGAATGAATTAATTAATTAATGAATGAATGAATTAATTAATTAATTAATGAATTAATGAATTACTGAATTAATGAATTAATGAATTAATGAATTAATGAATTAATGAAATAAATAACTAAATAAATAAATAAATAACACTGATTTCCAGTTGTAATCTGAGAAATTAATAGTTATTCAGCATTAATCCAATCAAAAATTCAGTCAAGGAGGAGATATTTAACATTTTATTGATCCCAAAACAAAAATTCTGCCATTTACTCACCCTTATTTTGCTCCAAACCCGTATGACTTGCCAACATGAAAGGGCATGAATTGACACTGTTGAGCACCAAACCTGACAATCATAATACAATAAAAGCTGTCAGTACAAAGCCATGTAGTAAAATAAAATATGGAATGTGATAGCTTTGTCTCTCTCGGTACTCATAGAAATTCAGCAAACACAAAGAGATAAAAACTCACAATTGCAAATTATACAGTTCGAATTGCAAGATCTAAACTCATAACTCTGAGAAAAAAGGCAGAATTAAGAGAAACTCACAATTACAAGAAAAAAAAAGTCAGATTTGTTGTATGAATTGTGTTGGAATTACCTTTTTTATTCCGTGTCGGACACAAGCTTCCATACATTTTAATCATTTCTCAAACAAACATTCTGCACCCTCCGCTAAAGAAAAAAGTGTGACACCAAGGTGAGCAAATATTAAAAGTATTTTTATAATGGGTGAACTATTCCTTTAAAACACAATTGATATTGGTTCTAGTTCAAATGCCATGCTGGCAAAAAAAGGTGGGATACAACAATACAGTGTGCTATGGTTGTATAATGTGTTAAAAGTAGATGGTCATCTGGGTTTTCCCGTGCATGCAGGAAATTTGCAAAAATAGTGAGTAGTACAATAGTATAGGTCTCTCTACAAGCCCAGAGAGAGAAAATGGCCTGTCGAGGTCATTTGAAGAACGCACTCATCTTCCCTATCAAACATTACAGCACTTTCTATTAAATTACACTGAGTGGATCAGAGATTTCTGCTGGGCCATTCACAGCCATAACTTTTAATTTTCCTTTGAAATTCAATCAATTAAGACATCCACAGTCCTGATGGAGAAATATCTCTTATCCTGTCTCATTAAAGTTGTCATAAGAGGAATGAGAATGTCTGTTTTAAGTTTCTCATCTCATCTCATCTCTCTCTCTCTCTCTCTCTCTTTCTCTCACACACCACACACACACACACACACACACACACACACACACACACACACACACACACACACACACACACACACACCCCTGCCTAGCAAATCATATCACAGTCACCAGCAATTTTCTACCTGAGCCCACCGTCCGAGAACAACCTTCCTAGATGATTTAATTTACAAGGGAAATGAAAACAATGCCACAACCTCCCAGGCCCTTGTTTGGTTTGGTCCTGAATGATGTCACTACCCGCCCATCCCCATCCTTTTGTTTCAGCCCTTCACACAAGGAGGGTCAATAAAGAAGGTAGGATGGATGAGGGCTCCTGTAAACAGGGTGGCCCCAGGCAGCCAGGCGGAAACAAGTGATGACACTCATCTATTCGGGTGAAAAAAGAAGGGATGACACTCATCCATTTCCTGGCAGACGGAGGTGTTTGGTCCCGTAATGAAGTCATAATAGCAGATGACACAACTGTGCAATATAGACTTGCCCTCAGAAAGCGACACCGCAGGGGGCATTTCATCATAAACTGTGTGTTTGTGTGTGTTTATCTGCCTGTGGCGTTTGTGTTCATATGTTTTTTATAGCAGTCTGGTGCCCGTCTGTGTGTGCTCTTGAAATTTCCTTCTAAAATCACTTTGTAAAAGTGACATCTATTTAAGCTGCAGATGACAACAGCAGGTTTCCACTCAAATAAGGTCTATGGAGATCAACATTATCATTACTGCACACACACCACACAAACACAGAACATTCTTCTCATTATAATGGAAACCATGGATTTGTTCAGAATAGAATTTAGCATACTGCTTACTATGCAATATATACTGCATACTGCCTACTATTTAAAAATCACATGAAACAATACATAGTTTGCAATAAGTTTCAAGCAGTAGTAAACTACTACCTGATTCTACAATATTGTCACATGACCTGAGTCTAAATTGCTTGTTTAATTCAGAAAATAGTGTCCAAGTGCTTATAAATGAATACGGATATCTGGTGCTGTGGCGTTGGGGCCAAAGCTTTTGGCTTGCAACAAGAAGATTGCTGGTTCAACCCCACATAGATCGCTTAAAGTGTAACTTCACCAATTTTCAACCTGTTTTGTATTTTTACAATGTAGGTGGTGTATCTAAATGAACAATGTTTACTCATTCTCCTAACTACCTGGAGCAATAAATTCACATTTGTTGTCAGCAAAATGAACTCTGACAAATCATCTGACAGATTTTTTACAGCTCCAGAGATTTTGTGAAAACTACAGATTATACTTCCACATCTTTGTATCCCTGCCCACGGACAGTCAGATTGACAGAGTGTTATTAACAGAAGTGTCATTGTAAGTTTATCACTGAAAATTGTATTGTAGTATGTCTATTCTTTAAACAGCATTATAGTAAGAATGAAACACTATGGCAACAGTTTTTTTTACCTGTACACAGCGGCGGTGGGGTTTTCCTTCGGGGGTTGGGTGGAACTGATAGAATGGCAGTTGCTTTAAAAATTTCCCCTCTGTTTGGTCTAAAACACTGAGTTCGTAGTCATCCAGTTTGAAATGTTGGGACCACAAACCCAAGAGGTTTTTCAGATTTTCCAGTGAGGCTTTCACTTTTTGCAGCCTTTAGCTATGCTTTCAACTGGATCCTTCACTGGAAACCAAAAGTAACTCACTCCCGCTACACGTTTTCTCATTCGACACCATTATAACTAAAAGTTTACTAAGAAGTATTTCCTACTAAAGCAAGGTGATATTTGACTCTGGTAAGTGTATTCATAGCAGACTGGTGGGAGTGGCCTTGGAAGACAACAGCCTTTTTTCAGGGTTTTTTTTTCAGCACCGATTTCAAAAATTGGTTTGCCTTTCTACTAAGCAGCCAAGTTTTATTGAAAACCCATTTTGCCAGCAGTGAAGCAACCCTTTAAGTCACCACCGCTTAACCTCAGGTGACTCTAGAGAGATTGTTTTCTGTATACTGCACAGCATAATATAATATTAATGTATTGCATACCACACAGTGTAAATGGCATATTATTATTTTTAAATAATATGTAAAAAAGTATGCAATATGCAACAGAAGATTTTTTTGTTACATTATCCCTTATTAGATTACACTACCGTTCAAGAGTTTAGGGTTCAGTAAGATTCTGGGGTTTTCTTCTTCTAATTGAAGTAATTGAATACTAGTAGTTTTATTTAACTTAATACTAGTAGTTTTATTCAGAAAGGATGTATTCATTTGATCAAAAGTAACAGTAAATACTTTTAAATTGTTACATAATTTTCAACTTTTTATTCATCAAAGAATCCTGAAAAAAATAATAACAATAAAATTTTCTTGAGCACCAAATAATCATATTAAAATGATTTCAGAAGGATCATGTGACTGGAGTAATTGTGTAATGGATGCTGAAAATTAAGCTTTGACATTGCTTTTTTGTCCAGTTCAGTCATTACACTGGAAATGGAAGGTCAAGTTTACTGCAATGAATTGTAGGATATGCAATTGTTTAATTACTGCACAATCTGGCAGATGTAGTCATCTGTGTATTTCATGCATACAGAAAATTTGCATACAGTGCAGAGTGCAGAAATCTCATACTACTATCTATTATGTTACTGTAATTTCCTATTATCACTGTAAAGCTGCTTTGAAACAATCTATATTGTTAAAAGCGCTATATAAATGAAGGTGACGTGACTGACTTGACTATTATTTTTGAAAGACAGTATGTCAATTCTGACATACCCATACATGTATTCATAACAATTCCCAATTCACAGAGAATGGCAGAGAAGGTGGAAGAGGAAAAGAGAACATAAATAAAGTTTGACACCCCATATACACTGCAAGTGACAAACTAGCATGCTACCTTAGGAATCTGTCTGGACTGCATCTGCAAACACATATAGAGAAATATTCTGCAGTTTTCAATCCAGGCTGCCCGCTGTGATGAACATGAGAATGATATGAAGTGAAATAGCAGATTTTTTTTTAGGATAGCTGTATCCTCTGCAATATATATTTGAGTATAACAGCTGCTCTTAACCTTGACCTGTGTGTATAATCACTTAAATGTAAATTAGACTCCAATATTTGAAATTAAATGGCAGTTTTCCAGAAGAAATAACTAATTACCTTCCATTTCTCTGGCCAAGCGTTGCCATCAGTACGTCTGGATTCTTGCCATACTTGAGCAGACCTCGCAAGGAAGAAAAAAATGTGTTTTCACATAAATGAATAAAAGAAAAAAAGGTATTGCTGTCCGCTCCCATCTGGCTGACCGATGACTCACACAGAGATGAAGGCAAGGTTAAACCTCAGTGCAAGGAATATGATCTAAAAGAACAAGTGAGCTTTTTTTTATTTTAAAAGCATTTCATTAAATAAGGCAGGTACTTAAATGTAATATGTGTAAGATGCTAACATGATAAACGTCAGGCTTGTTGCGCTGATGCATTATAATGCCTGAGCAGCTCAGCTGTTCAGAACTTATCAACTCTTACCTAAAAGTACTCTTTCAATAGAGAAGTACATTTGACATTTTTCTGAACAGCATTTCAGAGGTTCTGCCCATGTAAACTATGGCATTAACATTGGAATGCTGAGTGGATTTTTAGCTTGTTGCTATGCAGTTGCTAGGTGGTTACTAAGGTGTTTTGAATTGTTGTTTAAAAACATTACAAAACATTAAAAACGGTGCAGAAACATTGCTACAATTTCAATCAGCCGATGCTCCACATAAAGGCTTCTAGCCAAAGGCTAATTTGCAGCCCCAGTCCCTGGTTAGGCTTTTTTACAACATTAAAATGATAATCTCACAAAAAAAAAAATATATATATATAACAATAATAAAAAGAAAGCTGAGACTGTGGACCATCAATGTTCACAAACCTGCTTTTGTTTGAACCACTTTTTTAGATTTCTTTGAAAAATGTTCAACTCTGTTTGCATTTTCAGTTCAACAGGATGTTCCAAATGTGGCGAGTGAGATGATGAAGACTAAGATAAGCAGCCTGGAAGTTCACATTAATAAAACGCTAATACGGTTTACATGGTAGCCAACTACGCCACCTCAGGAATTTCACCCAAGGATATGTAAGACAACACAGGTTCGTTCTTACCAAGGAGGACTGAGACAGTTCTGACAATTAAAAGCAATTTATTACAAAAGTCTTTTTTTCACACTGAGAAACACATTCACTAATAAATACCTTCAAACATTTACCTCTTAATTACCCACAGACGTTAATACAGAAAAAGGTATTTTTAAATAAATAAAACAAAATAAATAAATACTGGGTTAATCAAAGACACTACAGGAAAAGGAATCCCTGACCCACCTTGTAAGTAATCACTCATTAGACTGCACCCACACGCAGTGACCCTCACTACAAAGGGAATGAAACAAATCCACACTCCAGTGTGTTGAACACTACACCCCAAAAGCGGGTGGGCCAGATAGCCTTTCACAAATGTCTCAGAGAGAAAACCACAGCACTTAAATTGCGGGTTCCCTAAAAAAAATACTCACAACACACAACATATTAATACAGAAGACAAAAGCAGCAATACATTTACAATAAAGACAAAACAGCAGCGTAGTCTGGGTCCGTGTGTCCTGCTGATTACAGAGCTCCGAGCTGGAAGCACGCTGTTAGACACGACCCCAACCTACACACACACAGCAGTGAAGTTTAAGCACATTTAAAGCAGAAGAGAATCCCCAAAAAGAGATCATACTCACTGCGTCAGAACAACCTATCTAAAACCACTGAATGCTGCAACATGCTCTCACTGCACTGCAACAACTGCAGAACAGGCTTTGGGTTACACACAAATAAATCACATGCCACTTTACACTCATCCACATACTAGAGATTGGAGAAACAAGTAACCCAAACTACACGACTCCATCCGGGAAAGGCATAAAATGGACAATTAGGAATGGCTGAACACAAGCTCAGCTACCGGTGCACCTTGCTTTTATTAAAAGTGCAATCATGATAATGATTAACCAGCCGGTACTGAACACAGCTGAATCCATGGGGAAATTATTCCCGTTCTCCACCAGGGGGAGTAATGGAGGAAAATCCCCAATCTGCTACACAAAGAAAATTTGGATTGTGCAAATTTAGTTTTTCTCTTCGATACTGCAATTCTGATTTGTTGCACCTCTTGCAGTGATCCCCTTAGGGACTGTTCGTTATTTATTTAAGGGGCCACCGGAGGAGTTTTGAGATCTGTAGTCAAAAAAGATTTGACCCTCCCTTCGCCAGTAATAGATTTTTCTATGACCCTCCAAAATGATTGTGAAAAAAGGCATGACCCTCCCCGATAATTTATTGATTACGTAGGCTACTGGTTTGCGCTTGGCAAAGATGTTCAGATAGCCATTGTTTTTTTTACAACCATGACAAACGACTAAACTCCTGCTTTCTCATCTTACTAAGGCTGTAACGATAGACCAAACCTACAATTCGGTTCATATCATGATTTTTTATTTTAGATAAAAAAAAAAAATCATGTTTTCGGTGCTGATGCAGTGGAGACGCGTTCATGTAACAAGGGTGGTGCTCCCAATAAAGTATCTTAAAGCTGCCACAAAGAACCGGCAAAAGTAATGATTATGAATATGTCAAATATAGCAAGGAGAGATTTTAATTGTTTATTAATAAAAAGTTTTTTCTGTGTCAGTGTGTCGGCTGCAAAGATGAAGTTGACGATGCTGACTTGCGATCTTCACAGTAACGCGCCACAGAGAAATGCAGATTTCATACGGATTACATAAGCAGAGAGCAGTCTGTTTTTCGTTTTTAAATGTTCTGTTTAAAAGTAGACATCAAGCTTTCTATATTTCTCAAGTCTGTGAGGCAAATAGGCTACATTATACGCTGAGTTTCGGTTCATTTATGAGACTAGAGTCCAGTTCACGCGCCAGCGACTCCGTGTCATGATGATCTATTTTCTACTATATTTACTTCTTATTTATTAAATCCAGGCAATTGGTTGATGAAACATTAATTAAAATTAAGATACAATTAATAAAAAAAGAAATTTACTTTAAAGAAAGGCTTTGTGCTTTCTGAAGTCTCTGTGAAAGTTTTAAAGTCGCTTTCAGAGCGGTCATGTCCGTAACGGAGAACTGTCATAAATGACAGTTTTTTCCCTCATAAATGTGAACACGAAAAAGAAAAGAAAAAATAATATTTTATGTTCTGTGGAGGCCGACCCTTCTTCATCCGGTTATTAGCCTTCTTTTGTTTTGCGCAGTGTAATTCATAGAATTATTAAAAAATATTTTGCCACCTAAAAGTTAAAGATTTGTTGTGTCATGTCACATGTGTATTTCGCTCATATTAAATATAAAATGCATGTGTAGACATATTTTTCTAATGTCTTGACTCCTTTATTAAAGGGGTATGGATAAACAGACGTTTCAGTATTAAATGCATTTTCTGATAATTTATATTTCAAGTTTTGACTTTGACTCACGTCCATAACGCTGGAATTGCCCAATTTTAAAGAATTTATCCTCAACTAGTTTTTTGGTGTAGGTCTGCGTATTGTATTAGCCTATGTTAACTTCAAATAATTCTAATAGTAGCCTAATTTAAAAATGTGGTAGCTCTACGTCTAACACATCACACTCCACTGTTATGGTGGCAATTTCAGTAGATTTACTCACTAACATTGTTGTGGAAACCCAATAAGAATGGAAACTAAAATATGGTATATCGTACAGCGCACATTCTATCAGCTGCAGTTCTGGCGCCTCAGTCCCAATACACTCAACGTACATTCATATCACATGTTAATGCTGCGGTAGAGTTACACTCACAGGACACTGCACTTATTCACAATCACAAAAGTCAATTATTTGCTCGTGCTTTAAAGCTATGCCTGGTAAACATTTAATTGGCGTTCTGTACGTGATACACTTTTCTGAGCGCGTAGGCCTACTGAAGTGCGCGCGCACTGTCAGGCAGCGCCAAACTGGATTTTTGTTGGGTCAGACCCATCTGATAGCGATGGGGGACCGAGACCGAGAGAGCTACATAAAGCTACATGGAAAAAATATGCACCAAACAAGCCACTTTGAAATGTTGCTGTTTTCATGAATACAAAAGTTGGGTGACCCTCTCCCTAGACTAAAAAAAGTTGAATGACCCTCCCCTCAACAAAGAATAAAAAGACATGACCCTCCCCTATTTTCCTCCGGTGGCCCTTTCCATAAATACCGAACGGTCCCTTACTCTGTTTTAATTGGCAAATAATATCTAGAGCAAGATTATTTACACATTTAAAAAAAAAACATTTTAATGAGAGACAAATTTGTACAATTTTCAAAATAAGCAAACTACTTTTTTTTTTTTTTGGTAAAATATTACAATGATGCCATCTCATTGGTTTTCGTGTCCACAATTTTTTTAGTGTTTGTTTATATAGAGATCTAACAGGTTGCATAATCAGTTGAGAAACCTGACTCCAGACAGTCACAATAAGATAAATGTGAGGATGGATGGATGGATGGATTCTTTTTTTGTGACAATTTTCTTGCATATTTCAGGCAAGCAACAGCTAATGTCAGATAATATTTTTAGAGTAACAAAAAGGTTAAAATATTATTTTTTTGTATTCTTTTGACATCTTCCCTTTTCTATTACTTCATCCTCCCAAGTCTCATGTTAAATAACAAATATGTAAAATCGCTCCTTACCCTCGGGGATGACAATTCACACTGGTTTTATTTTCTCTTTGTAGTTCTAATGCTTTATTAGTCTCCTGGGGGAGAGACTACGGCAAAACTAAAGTACATAATTTTACATGAATTCATTATAATAAATAAATTCCTGAATTTAGAGTTAATACACCAGGGAATGTGTCTGCATGTTAAAGTGTCATTTACTGTAGGATTAGGATTTGAGAAACTAAAACTTTTTAGAGAGAACAGCAGTAGTCGAAACTGGAGAAGGTAAATGAAAAACTGAGGGCGATACCTGGCTTCTCAGTCTTGATTGGGTCAGCTGTTTGATTGTTGGGACCGTATGATGAAAATCCAGAAGAAGCCCAACAAGATGTTTACCACAGAGTGGGCAAGAAGCAGATGCATTCAAAACACACCAGGAACACAAGTTGTTGGAAGAGCAAGTTTGACCTGTGGTTTCCTAGGGAAAATAAAAATCAGAAAGATATAACATATCACAATTATTTCTTCTAGACAACAAGTTAAAAGAAAAAAAAGGATACCTGCTTCTCTGATTTTATTCTGAGAAAAAATAACTCAGTACTGCCTTGTCTCAGGATAAAAAAAAAAAAAGAAATCTCATGAGTCTTTATGATTGCCATGATACCAAATATCTCAATGTGACATTTTTCAAAGATCAAATTATATGATATTTGCTTACCACATAACTTGAGCTCTTCTACTGCATGACAACAGTTGTCCTAATTTGCTTCTGTTTCGTTATCCTAAAGAGTTTTCTTACAAGTTACCAAAGAGCAACCTCTGAGCAATAAAATATTCCTCTATGTGAGCTGTCGAGCTAAAAAAAAATCAGCATCATATTATTTTTTGAAGTTTTACTGTGATGTAGTTCATGATTCATCATTCCTCAGTGGATCTGATCAGTTTGTTTCAGACAGATACCCAGGGCTATAAACTCTCAGCAGGTAACAGCAGGTAAAACTCGAGCCCTCAAAATCTCTCAGAGCTGCAAACTTGCAAAACTTTGAGTAATCCGTTTCTTCCTCAAGGGAATTTTTTTTCCAGATGGCAAACCAACCACAACAACTTTCTGCTATTGCTGCGGCAATGTCTGCCAAAGTCTTACCTGCAGAATGTTCTGGAAGCCTTTATTGTGAAAGAGAATGGGTGTTCCCAAGACTCAATGCTAGGGAATTATCACCAAGAAAGTAAACAACAGATAAACATGTAAAACATACAAATAAAGCAACTAGAAGGATCAAAATACCTTCAGAATTGTGTTCCCATCAGCTTTATAGTTGGTCTATGACATCAAATTTACTACATAGCAAAAACGTCTCGGTTACGTATGTAACCCTAGTTCCCTGATAGGGAATGAGACGCTGCGTCAAACGCTGTGGGAATGCCATTGCGTGAGTGCGTCCTGAAGCACGTATGGAATCAGTCCAATGGCGAGACGGAACATCATAGGCGGGTGACGTCATCGACCAGAAAACTATAAAGGACCCCAGAATCACAACCGTGTCAACTTCTGATAGCCTGAAGCAAGTCGATCACGGGTATGCCTGGGAGTATGGCAGGGAGACGCAGCGACTCGTTCCCTATCAGGGAACTAGGGTTACATTAGTAACCGAGACGTTCCCTTTCAAGGGAACTCGAGCTGCGTCAAACGCTGTGGGAACGCTAATACCCACGTCGCCATAAGAGCAAGTGTCCGTAGTGTGAAGTCAGAGCGCACATTCAGACGAAAGCACCTGCACCCCTGGAGTGGAGCTGAAGTCAAGGTCATAAAACCTAATGAATGTGTGCGGTGAGGACCAGCCTGCCGCATCACAAACATCATGAACGGAAACTCCTGACAATAGAGCTTTAGAAGCAGCCATACTCCTAGTCCAGTGAGCTCGAACAGCCAATGGTGAGGGCTGACCAGCCGACTCGTAAGCAAGTGAGATAGCCTCGACCACCCACTTGCACATCCTCTGCTTAGATGCGGGACACCCTTTCCTAGGTGGCCCGAAACAGATGAACAGTTGTTCAGATTTCCTCCACAGGGCAGCTCTGTGGACATAAGCATCTAAAGCCCTCACTGGGCAGAGCAGATTAAGTTTCTCATGGTCCAACGTCAGAAAGGGAGGAGAACAGAAGGCCTGCAGAACTATAGGTTTAACAATATTAGTAGGAACCTTAGGAACGTAACCCGGTCTAGAATGGAGAAAGGCCTTTACCATACCAGGCGAAAATTCCAGGCACGAGGGAGAAACCAAGAGTGTTTGAATGTCTCCAATTCTTTTGAGAGACGAGATAGCAAGAAGAAAGATAGTTTTTAGAGTGATGAACTTCTCAGAAACTTCTTCAATGGGCTCAAAGGGAGCTAGGTAGAGACCTTCTAATACAATGGCCAGATCCCAGGCTCGTGCGAACTGCTGGCCTCAGCCTCAAAGTGCCACGAAGAAAGTGTGTTTTTAGTGTGTGTCTCCCCAAAGAAACTCTACTTAAAGGGACGTGGTAAGCAGCTAGTGCCGCCACATACACCTTCAACATGGAGGGGGATAGCCCTGCGGAGAAGCGCTCCTGCAGGAACTCCAGCACTGAACCCACCGGGCAGTTAACTGGGTCCAGCTGGTGTTCTCCAGACCAAGAAGTGAATAATTTCCATTTCAAGGCATATAACTTCCTTGTGGACAGAGCTCTGGATTGGAGGATGGTCTCAACAACCTCGGTTGAGAGACCTGAATTTATGAGCCGGGCCCCCTCAGAGGCCAAGCCCACAGTTTCCACAGTTCTGGGCGGGGGTGAAGGATCATCCCACTCGCCTGAGAGAGTAGGTCCCTCCTGATCGGAATATCCAGAGGAGAGCCATCGAGGAGGGATATTAGGTCCGCAAACCATACTCGGACCAGCCAGTATGGGGTTACCAACAGTAGACTGACCCCGTCCCGGCGAAGCCTTTCCAGAACTCCTGGGAGCAGAGCAATCGGGGGAAAAGCATACAGACGTGACCTCGGCCATGGCTGCACCATAGCGTCCAACCCCAGTGGGGCTGGATGACTGAGGGAGAATCACAGACGACAGTGTGACATCTACTTGGAAGCGAATAGGTCCACCTCGGTGTGACTGAAACTCTCCCACAGGAGCTCCACCACCTCGGGGTGGAGTTCCCTGTCGTTAGCGTTACACGACGACAAAGAGCTCCCAACACGGGTCCCTGGGACAGGAACCAAGGTTCTTTCCACATGACCAGAGCACGAAGCCAGCACCGTGTGACTTTGATCATGCGGAGTGGGTTTCCCCTCGGTGAGAACCCCTTGGTCCTGAGCCACCACTGTAACAGTCTCATGTACAGCAGGCCGCAAGGTATAACGTTGGACGCTGCTGCCATCAGACCTAACAGTCTCTGAAACTGTTTTACAGTGAGCAACTGGCCTAGCTTCACTTGTTTCACGGCTGAAAGAATCGAAGCGATACGAGCATGAATCGTCGTCGAATCCCATTTAACGCCTAGAAAAGAGGTCCTCTGTGATGGAGATAGCACACTTTTCTTGGCGTTTAGCCTCAACCCTAATTTTTTGATGTGGGCGAGGACAACATCTCGATGCCGAAATGCCTGATGCTCCGATTGAGCTAGAATCAACCAATCATCGATATAGTTTAGAATACGAATGCCCTGGAGGCGCAATGGAACTAACCCTGCATCCATGCACTTCGTGAATGTGCGGGGTGATAAAGCTAGACCGAAGGGAAGAACTCAATATTGGTACTCTTCGCCCCCGATATAGCCTCCTTCTGCAGGAGCGTTTTCACTTCTTATCTGCCTATCTGCTGGCCACTCAATGCTTAGTTTTGTGACTGCATGAGTGAGAACCTCCATAAGCTCCTCATTTTCGGGGGACTGAAGTGACGAGTCCTCAGTATCCCCCGTCTCGATACTGACAACATCCAGCTCCTCTGAACTGGATAATTGTAGTAACAGAGCCTCAGCCTGGGCGGAGGAAACCGCAGAGCGTGCTTCCAGATCCTGAACTGAGGCTGTGGATCTGACTCTCAAACCCCTCTGTCAGATTCATTTGCGATCCCCACAACTGACACCGCCACTCTGCCTCGACAGATGCGGGACCCGAGCCGCGAGGAGCGCGAACCGAACCACTCTCCTCGAAGAGTGATTGGCGGGAGCAGAGCGTTCTTAGAGGCAAACGCTCGCAATGCTCGTAATCAGCCCCCTCTAGAGCTGACAGGGCATGCTGCACTCCCAAACAAACAACGCATAGTTGGTGTGTATCCCCACTCGTAATGAAGCGAGTGCAACGATGAACACACTTCCTATAAAGTTGTTCGCTTGCCATAATATATATATATATATATATATATATATATATATATATATATATATATATATATATATATATATATATATATAGTATTTTTTTTTTGTGAAAAAACTCCTGCTTAGTAGCAACTAAGGACAGACGAAAAACACAATTGAGGACAATGATTCACACACACAGAGTGCTTCCTGAAGGCACAGAAGCTGACTCGGTTGTGATTCTGGGGTGCTTTATAGTTTCCTGGTCGATGACGTCACCCGCCTATGACGTTCTGTCTCACCATTGGACTGATTCCATACGTGCTTCAGGACGCACTCACGCAGGAGCATTCCCACTGCGTTTGACTATCTGGAGTAACATTCAGTTGCTGGTGTGTGCACACTGCACGATGGATGAGCGTGATCCCATTGCATGATTTTTCAAGAGGAAGAATTGCCGACAACTCTGTCTGGTCTGCAAACTACAGGTACGTTTCACAAGAAAAACCCACTTGAGAAGTGATAAAAAAATAACGTAAGATCACGCTTGCGTGAGACCGGAGCTCTCGCAGGAGACTGGAATTGTTATTAAAAATTATTGTCCTAAGGCTGAAGAAATTAGAGAGGTTAAAATTGATTTATAACAATGTTCCTGAACATTATAACTTCAACATTTGTCTGTGATCTGCACATTTTACGAAAAACAACTCACAGAAGAGTACAATGCAGGCATATACGCACAAAAGATTCTCCTGAAAGATGTATTATTGTTTGTGGATCACAATTTGTAAGTGTTTCTTATTATTTGTAGTTGTGTTTTCTATTAAAAGTTCCAATTATAAGTTTTATCATGTAGTTGCTATGATAGCTATGATGATGTAAACGAAGGGCAAAGCTTTGCCTCTGCTAGCCTGCTAACTAACATTACAGCATTGATGTAGTGTTTACTTTAACTTTTATAAGCTCTTGCATTTGTAAGACTGTTCACCGCACCTTAGGAAAATGATCCATGATTTTGTGATTGATTACTGTTTGTATTAACAGTCTGCCTTGCATTGCTCGATTGCCTTGCTGCCTTGCTGTTGGTTCGTGTCTGTAGCTTCATATATCTTTTTGTTTTGAATCATTATTTACTACCATTCCCTGTTATTTATACTGCTAAATTCAACTTACTCAACATCACATATTAACCTGACATCGCTAGCTTCAATCTAAATCGTTGCTAGCACAACAAGCTACTAATTTGCTAGCCTGTTAGCATGCCACCCGTGCACTCTTTATTTATTTATTTATTTAGCACGCGCGCTCGCGCCTTTTACAAATCCATCAAAGCTGTAGTAAGTAGAATCAGTCAACAAACACGGTAAGTCATGTCATCTTCTCCTCTTATTGTGACTTGCACTTCATGTAACATGTATAGCATAGCCTTCTCCGTCTGCACAGGATTTACATGTGATAAATGCAGGGAGATAGTCAGGCTGATGGAGAAGATTTCAGAACTAGATACACAAGCATCCAAACTTTAATTGAGGTTAATTGTAAGAGTGCTAGGGCTTTAGATACTGCTTTGGATGCGACTAGCTTAGAGAAAACTGTACATTGTTCTGTTCCGACTGAAGTAGAGCCCGTGCAGCAGGGCAGTTGGGTGACTGTGAGGCGCTGAAGTCGCGGGACAAAACACCGCTCTTCTGTTCTGATTACAACATCAAACAGATTCTCTCAGTGAAACACCCACTGAGAATGCTGTTGAATGTGCCCTAGTTATGGGCGATTCTATTACACGGAACGTGAAAATAGAGACACCAGCCACATAGTCACATGTTTGCCGAAAGCCAGAGCTCCTGACATCAAAGCAAATATAAAAGTGCTGGCTAATGCTAATCGTAAATTCTCTAAGATTATTATTCACTTCGGCACTAATGATGTTCGACTCTGCCAGTCGGAGATCACTAAAATGAATGTTAAAGAGGTGTGTGAACTCGCAAGTACGATGTCAGGCACTGTAATTTGCTCTGGCCCCCTTCCTCTTCGAAGGAGTGATGAGATAGTTAGCACATTGTCATCACTCAATGGCTGGTTGTCTAAGTGGTGTCCGCAAAATAATATAGAATTCATAGACAATTGGAAAAGTTTTTGGGGCAGACCTGACCTGTTGAAAAGAGATGGTATTCATCCCTCCTGGGATTGTGCTGCTCTTTTCTCTAGTAATATGACACATAGAGCACAGTCTTAGAGCTCAAACATGACAATCTGGGGCTCGGGTCAGGAAGCAGACAAACTGGCTAAACCGACCGTCCGCCAGCTGTCTCACGTCACCAAGGTCAGATAAATCCCATCACATAGAGGCTCTTTCACCTAGATATCATCATATAGAGACTGTGTCTGTTCCCCAAATTAGGAAATACAAAAAACTTCCAAACCCATCTAAGGGTAAAAATTTAACTGATGTTTAACAAATAAAAAACAGAAAAAACAAATGATAAAGCTTGGGTTGCTGAATATTTGATCCCTTACTTCAAAAGCACTTATTGTTAATGATATGATTACAGACTATAACGTAGATGTGCTGTGTTTGACAGAAACCTGGCTAAAACCAAATGATTACATTACTTTAAATGAGTGCACACCGCAAGATTACTGTTATAAACATGAACCTCGTCTGAAAGGCAAAGGGGGAGGTGTTGCTGTAATTTATAGTAATATTTTCTAAATTACTAAGAAGTCTACTTTCAAATATAATTCTTTTGAAGTGTTGGTGCTTAATGAAACAATATATAGTGCAAATGATAAATCACATTTAAGATTTGTGCTGGCTACTGTATACAGGCCACCAGGACACCATACAGACTTTATCAAAGAATTTACTGACTTTCTATCAGAGTTAGTACTGGCTGCAGATAAAGTCCCAATTGTTGGTGATTTTAATATACATGTAGATAATGAAAAAGATGCATTGGGATTGGCATTTAAAGACATTCTTAAGTCTATTGGAGTTAGACAACACGTGTCAGGACCTACTCATTGTCGTAATCATACTCTAGATCTAATATTATCACATGGAATCAATGTTGATGCTGTTGAAATTCTGCAGCAGAGCGATGACATCTCAGATCATTATCCAGTCTTGTGTAAACTTCATTTAGCCAAGGCTGCAAAGCCGACTCCGTGTTACAAGTATGTTAGACCTATCACATCTGCCACAAAAAATTGCTTTATTAATAATCTTCCTGATCAGTTTCATCATCTCAGCATCCTAGATAGCTTAGCAGAACTCGATATTGCGAAAGAAACTTTTAATTATCTATTTTCCAGCAATTTAGACACAGTTGCTCCATTGCGGTTAAAGAAGATCAAAGAAAATAGTCCAACGCCGTGGTACAACGAGCACACTCAGGCCCTAAAGAGAGCAGCCAGAAAAATGGAGCAAAACTGGAAGAAAACAAAACTAGAGGTATTTCGCATTTCATGGAAGGAGAGCTCTACTGCATACAGAGAGGCCTTAAAAACTGCTAGATCTGCTTATTTTTCAACCCTATTAGAAGAAAACAAACAAAATCCTAGGTATTTATTTGAAACAGTTGCTAAACTGACGAAAAATAAAGTTTCAAGCCCAGAAGTTTTCAAGCAGCACAACAGTAATGACTTTATGACCTTCTTCACTTATAAGATTGATAATATCAGGGAAAAAATTATAACTATGCAACCGTCTACTACAGTATCGCATCAGACAGTGCATTGTAGTCTCACTGACGAAAAATTCGATTCATTCATTGCTATAGGAGAGGAAGAATTTTCTAAACTCGTTAAATCATCTAAATCGACAACATGTATGTTAGACCCTATACCAACTAAACTATTGAAAGAGATGCTTCCAGAGGTCATAGATCCTCTTCTCAATATTATTAATTCATCTTTGTCACTAGGATACATACCGAAAACTTTTAAGCTGGCTATGATTAAACCACTTGTTAAAAAAACACAACTTAATCCTACAGAATTAGTCAATTACAAGCCGATCTCAAATCTAACTTTTCTGTCAAAGATACTAGAAAAGGCAGTATCCTCACAACTATGTTCCTTTTTAGAAAGAAATGGTATCTGTGAGAATTTTCAGTCAGGATTTAGACCGTACCATAGTACTGAGACAGCTCTCATTGGAGTCACAAATGATTTGCTCTTATCATCCGATCGTGGTTGTATCTCGCAATTGGTGTTACTCGATCTTAGTGCTGCATTTGATACTATTGACCACAACATTCTTTTAAATAGCCTCGAAAATTATGTTGGCATTAGTGGAATTGCATTAGCATGGTTTAAATCATACTTACCTGACCGTTATCAGTTTGTAGCAGTAAATGAAGAGATGTCTTCTCAAACAAAAGTTCAGTATGGCGTACCACAAGGCTCAGTACTAGGACCGTTGCTGTTCACTCTGTACATGCTACCCTTAGGAGATATTATTAGGAAGCATGGCATTCGTTTTCACTGTTATGCTGATGATACTCAGCTCTATATTTCTTCACGCCCTGACGAAACTTGCCAAATTAACGGAATGCATAGCTGATATAAAAAATTGGATGACTAGTAATTTCCTTCTACTTTACTCTGAAAAAACAGAGATTCTAATTATTGGACAAAAAACTTCCTCACGTAATAACCTAAAATACTGTCTAACACTTGATGGCTGCTCTGTCAAGTCCTCGTCGTCGGTTAGGAACCTGGGTGTGCTCTTTGATAGCAATCTTTCATTTGAAAATCACGTGAATAGTATCTGTTAAACCGCATTTTTCCATCTAAAATATATCTAAATTACGTCATAGGCTCTCAATGACAAATGCAGAACAATTAGTCCATGCGTTCATGACATCAAGGCTAGATTATTGTAATGCTCTTATGGGTGATTGCACTGCACGCTTAATAAACAAACTACAGCTGGTCCAAAACGCAGCCGCCAGAGTTCTTACCAGAACCAGGAAGAATGACCATATTAGCCCGGTTCTGTCAACCCTGCATTGGCTCCCTATTAAACATTGTATAAATGTTAAAATATTGCTGATTACTTACAAAGCACTAAATGGTTTAGCTCCCCAGTACTAGCGCGAGCTCTTAATGCATTATAGTCCGTCACGTCTATTGCGATCTCAAAATTCTGGCCAGTTGATAATACCTAGAATATCAAAATCGACTGCTGGCGGTAGATCCTTTTCCTATATAGTACCAAAACTTTGGAACAATCTTCCTAACATTGTCCGGGAAGCAGACACAGTCTGTCAGTTCAAATCTAGACTAAAAACACATCTCTTTGGCTTAGCATACACATAACACATTATAGACTTCTATAATTCAATGTTAGGCTGCATAGTTTAGATCAGCCGGAACCGGGAACACTTCCCATAAATCTTTGTACTTTGTACATCATAAGAAGGATGGCGTCTACACTAGTATTTGTCTCTCTGTTTATCCCGAGGTTTACAGCAGTCCGCCGGATCCAGGCCGTATCCGGATCTGATGAAGGAACTGCGCCTGGACACGACGACAACGCAGTCCTGAAGTGTCACTAGTCTCTCCCTTGTGAAGGCCTCCTTCCCTTTACCTCTGTACTGATAAAACGTTGTCGGGATAATTCCGATTCACGTGGCTACGCGGAAGCGATAAAAAATTCTCAGAGCCAACAGGCACTGTTTTATGCAAATGAGCGGCCAGATCGCATTAAAGAATTGTCTTTTAGAACGGTGTCGTGTTAGCGGCCTCTAAGTTAATAATTAACGATCGTTGCGACGGAAGTGAATCAATCAAAACTAACTTTAGCTGGACAATAACTTTATTCTAGAGCTGCTGTAAAGCCAAAACAATCTCTGTTTCTTTAATTTCCTATTATCACTGTAAAGCTGCTTTGAAACAGTCCATATTGTTAAAAGTGCTATATAAATGAAGGTGACTTGACTTGATTTGACTATTACCATAGTTTTCCGACAAATATAATTAAATGGTGGATAACATTGTATCTATAAGAAAATAAAACAAATAAAAAACGTACCACTCTGAAATCTGAAATCATGTCCTGTGAAATCTGTGCTTGCAAAGTTTGTGCTTGAAATCTGTTCAGCACAATCCTCTTGTTCGTTCGAAACAATGTCAGGGTCTGAATCGGGCTCAAAATGCTCCACTTGACCTCTGTGACCCCCACTGCCGCAGGACGGCCTGACCTGCATGAAAGAACGAGATGAGGCACATGTCTACACAGCCACACAGTGCTCACTTTGATTCCAGCCTTACCTAGAGCTGCATATGTCCTCTGAGGCCTGTTTAATCACAACAGATATCCATCGAGCCATCTTTCCTCTCTCCACTGCCACATCCCACTGTCAACAGAGTCGAGAAGAGAGAAACCACAGAAGACGATCTCAGAGCCGTTGTGTGGTTTATTACTGCTACCAACACCATGCTGGCGTCTACTGAAATTTGAGAAATATACTGTATAGTGAAAGCGAATTTGAACAGTCTCCTGTTAATAGCATCCCAATAATGTCTTCTCATGTTTTTCATTTTTAATGTGTGCTTTATGAAAACATCTCTCCGGGGAACGTGCAGGTTCGTACATTTGAATGAACACAGCTCCAATGAATCTTAAGTTTATGCAACAAATAAATGGATAACAGCAAAGGAAATATGAATCCATCTTAACAGCCCCTCTTCAGTGTCAAAAGAAAATATTGCTCAATTTAAATTTAATGACTGGTTCCATCTTTGCTGGCGGAGTGGCTGGGCGCAGCGCTGCTGCCGTAATAACAATAATAGACTGTTTTATGGGCTGCCCTTCACACAGGAGAGTCTGGCATAGACAACACACAACATAACCGCAGGAGATTAACCAGAGACCGAGCCTCGGAGACAGGAACGTGACTGAGTGGAGGCTCACGCCAGAGATTTCAAGGTAAAAATGAAATTGGGCTGATGAATACAGCTAGACAACAGAGTCAATAATGAATATTTCCTTTTTTATTTTACAATCTGCAAAGCAAAACTTTAGTTATAAAGAAAAATGAGTAGGGGGGGGGGGGGGGTGTAAAATGAGCCAATTTAAAGAAGATAACCTTGTCAAAATTGCATAATCTTGAACTTCCGCTCTAAACCAGAACTTCAGCTTTAAACAATAATAGTAGTCACTATGCACTAAGCATGATGTAAGCATCATTACTGGTTAGCCAATAACAGAGGTCACATATAGGAGTCTTAAAGGTACAGTAGTGAAAACAGGCTGTTAGAGGTGCTAAAAGGGGACTGTGCTAAAACATACAAATACCATACTATGTTTGCAGATATTTAGGAAACATGCTCACATACTGGTTTCTCTGAAAAACAATGCTACAGCGAGTTATTTGAAATGTGCATTCAGTGTCAGAATGTCTGTGTGATCACGCCCACTGCCAATTTACCCAATAGTATTTTGACATCCCAGGTTGCCAGTTGGCAGAACACACAGTGTATTGCAGTCATTGGAAGCTAGCAAACAAACTGAGTTTGAGATCTCAGATTCTACCTGACCGAACAAGCCTTGGCATGAATCTAAAAAGCTGTATGACCAAACGCATATTAAAATGCAGATAAATCAACGCCTTCCATTGTCAATTGTGCTCATTTCTGGTGCATGTCCTCAATCTGGGAACCCACAAGAGTCTGATGAGGAGGGGACGGGGGAAACAACTCTCTCCAATATTGTGAATTCGGACTGCAGTGCCAATTTCAACTGCTAGCTGTCAATATTACATACTGCACCTTTAACCAGGTGCGATGTGATAAGTTTGTCTACACTGAAAGTGAAAATGCTGCATGACCTGTATATCTTAGCAAATCGTAAGATATTTGATGTTTAATGTACTATGTTGACTGTACTGTTATGAGGAGTAGGGTTGTAGATATGACAATAAGATTTCATAGTGGGATGGGCTACCCAATGTGATCGACACAGTTGTGTAATGTAAATAGGCAAAACTAAATCATGACCGTCTTGGTGCAGGAAACCTAATAATGGATAAAATGCTACAAAACTTGAGTTTTTAAATGACTTACAGTTTGCAGCTTTAAGTTTAGTGAAAGATAGTTTCAGTGAAAGTGGGAAGTGATTAAAACTTTTCCTGTTGTAACCTCTGTTCTACCTCTGTGCTGCTGGTGTGAAGCTCCAGGTTTCACTCTGACAGCGTTTCATTTCCTGTCTCAGCAGTTTGAATATGATTGACAGAAAGCTCTTCCTGGTGCTGTTCACATAGGACTGGACCAACAGAGCAGCTAACCTTTATATCATTCCACTGTATAGACATTAGAGAGAGAGAGAGAGAGAGAGAGAGAGAGAGAGAGAGAGAGAGAGAGAGAATGATTTTCACATGAAAACATGACATTCTTTTTTGCATCCATTTACCTATCCATCCATCCATCCATCCATCCATAACCGGGTTATCGTTAACTAAGACTAATACAGTTTTAAAAAATTATTAATTTAAATAAAGCTGAAATAAAATATAAGTATTAGATAAAAAAAATTAAACTAAACAAAAATTAGAGATGCTGTTCTGTTAAATAACTGACATAAGTTATTGGAAATAAATGAAAAACTAAAACTGAAATGAAAATGTATTAAATCTCAATAGTAATAATAAAATGATGAATAAAAAATGTATATAAATAATACTAAAGTAAACATGATCCATGATTGTTGTTACATTGCTTGGTGGAAGGATTATTATTTGTTATCAATAGATTATAAATTTTTTGTTGCTGTGTGTCTATTTAAAAAAAAAAACATTTAAACATTTTATAAAAGCAATAAGCCCAGTGAAGCCGTGGATTACAGAGACTGTGAACCATCGCTACTTGAGGCTTATTGCTTTAATTAAAACCATATTATGTATGTAAACTGTAACACTGCAATATGACAATATGTAATGCCGTAGTCATATAATGAACGAATTAAAGCGTAAATAAAAATACAAATAGCACAAGAGCAGTGAGTGATAAACCAGATACTGAAGAAGAGGAAAGGGGAAAGACAAAAGAAAAGGAGAAAAAGATACCATAACCTCCAGCAAGATCTGCTGCACTGCTTCAATTAGGGTTTATTTTCCTTTTCAGCAGTCTGGTGATTTGACTCCATATCAGCACTTCATTTTAAAACAAAGACACAGTCAGTCACTTTTACAGCCAATTACATTTGTTATATTGGATATTTACTGCCAATTCAGGATTATATACATCACATTTACAGCTTTTGCTAATGTTTTGACTTTTAGCTGAGCGCAGTTGACCATTAGCAAACTGTTTTCAGAGCCCACGTCAGTCTGTCAAAGCTGAAAGGTTATTATCATCCGTCATATCTAGACAACTTAAGGATAATAATTCAAATGGAAAACACAACGGACCACAAACATTATTTAATATGTCTGACACACACGAGGTGAAAAGAAAGGTAACAGTGTGTGTGTGTGTGTGTGTGTGTGTGTGTGTGTGTGTGTGTGTGTGTGTGTGTGTGTGTGTGTGTGTGTGTGTGTGTGTGTGTGTGTGTGTGTGTGTGTGAGAAAGCATCTCTCTTTGCATTTTAATAATTCAATGTGAAGGTGCACAAGAGGAACACTAGTTTTGCTGTTATCGAGTAAGGGAAATGGACTAAATGTCAGCCTACATGGCGACCTCCTCTCAGCTGAACAACAACATACTGTAGGGTCTGGATTTGAATGTGACTACTGTAGGAGCACATCTGATCTCTTCTGGAAGCTGGTTCCAGCTGCGGGTGGCATAGTAGCTAAAAGCGGACTCGCCATGCTTTGAGTGAACCCTTGGTATTTCAAGCTGATGTGATCCTAATGATCTGAGTGATCTGTTGGGTTTATATTTAGTAAGCATCTGCAATGTTTTGAGGTCCTAGGCCATTGAATGATTTATATACCAGTAATAATACTTTAAAATCAATCCTAAATGTAACTGGGAGCCAGTGTAAAGACATGAGGACTGGTGTGATATGTTCACATTTTCTGGTTCATATTTTCAGCATTCTGTATGAGCTGCTTATAGTCTTTTTGGGAAGGCCAGTGAGGAGTCGATTACAATAATCCACCCTGCTGGTGATGAAAGTATGCACAAGTTCCTCTAAGTCTTGACTGGAAACAAAGCATCTCATTCTTGCAATATTTTTCAGATGGTAATATGCTGATTTAGTTTTTTTGACATGACATGACTACTGAAACTAAGGTCTGACTCTAGAGTCACACCAAGATTCCTAACTTGATTTTTAGTTGTTTGACCCCTAGAATGAAGGTATGCATTCACCTTGAGAACTTCATCTTTGTTTCCAAACGCATTGACTTCAGTTTTGTCTTTGTTTAACTGAAGAAAGTTTTGGCACATCCAACTGTTTACTTCATCAATGCATTTGCACAGGGAGTCAATGGGGCTGTAATTGTTAGGTGATAGGGCTAAGTAGATCTGTGTGTCGTCTGCATAGCTGTGGTAAGCAATTTGGTTCTGTTTCATTATTTGGCTCAGTGGGAGCATGTACAGGTGCTGGTCATATAGTTAGAATATCATCAAAAAGTTGATTTATTTCAGTAATTCCATTCAAAACGTGAATTTTGGATATAATTTTCATTCATTACACACAGACTGATATATTTCAAATGTTTATTTCATTTGATTGTGATGATTAAAACTGACAACTAATGAAAATCCCAAATTCAGTATCTCCAAAAATTAGAATATTACTTAAGACCAATACAAAAAAAGGATTTTTAGAAATGTTGGCCAACAGAAAAGTATAAACATGAAAAGGATGACAGGAGTACAGCACTCAATACTTAGTTGGGGCTCCTTTTGCCTGAATTACTGCAGCAATGTGGCATGGCATGGAGTCGATCAGTCTGTGGCACTGCTCAGGTGTTATGAGAGCCCAGGTTTCTCTGATAGTGGCCTTCAGCTCTTCTGCATTGTTGGGTCTGGCGTATCGCATCTTCCTCTTCACAATACCCCACAGAGTTTCTATAGGGTTAAGGTCAGGCGAGTTTGCTGGCCAATAAAGAACAGGGATACCACGGTCCTTAAACCAGGTACTGGTAGCTTTGGCACTGTGTCCAGGTGCCAAGTCCTGTTGGAAAATGAAATCTGCATTTCCATAAAGTTGGTCAGCAGCAGGAAGCATGAAGTGCTCTAAAACTTCCTGGTAGACGGCTGCGTTGACCTTGGACCTCAGAAAACACAGTGGACCAGCACCAGCAGATGACATGGCACCCCAAACCATCACTGACTGTGGAAACTTTACACTGGACTTCAAGCAACGTGGATTCTGTGCCTCTGCTCTCTTCCTCCAGACTCTGGGACCTTGATTTCCAAAGGAAATTAAAAATTTACTTTCATCAAAGAACTTAACTTTGGACCACTCAGCAGCAGTCCAGTCCTTTTTGTCTTTAGCCCAGGCAAGACACTTCTGACGCTGTGTCTTGTTCAAGAGTGGCTTGGCACAAGGAATGCAACAGCTGAAACCCATGTCTTGCAGACGTCTGTGCGTGGTGGTTCTTGAAGCACTGACTCCAGCTGCAGTCCACTCTTTGTGAATCTCCCCCACGTTTTTGAATGGGTTTTGTTTCACAATCCTCTCCAGGGTGCAGTTATCCCTATTGCCTGTACACTTTTTTTCTACCACATCTTTTCCTTCCCTTCGCCTCTCTATTAATGTGCTTGGACACAGAGCTCTGTGAACAACCAGCCTCTTTAGCAATGACCTTTTGTGTCTTGCCCTCCTTGTGCAAGATGTCAATGGTCGTCTTTTGGACAGCTGTCAAGTCAGCAGTCTTCCCCATGATTGTGTAGCCTACAGAACTAGACTGAGAGACCATTTAAAGGCCTTTGCAGGTGTTTTGAGTTAATTAGCTGATTAGAGTATGGCACCAGGTGTCTTCAATATCGAACCTTTTCACAATATTCTAATTAGATTGAAAATTGTCAAAGTATCCATTCGAGCTTAAGCATTTGTTCAGCGGATTGAAGACAACTTTTTCAATGATCTTGCCTGTGAAAGGAAGATTTGAGATCGGTCTATAGTTGCTTAATATCGTCTTATCCAGATTGTTCTTTTTCAGGAGGGACTTAACAACTGCAGTTTTCAGGGAGTTTGGAAAACTCCCAGAGAGAAGTGAGTAGTTTACGTTTACGCCATAAGTACAGTACAACTTATGTCTACTTCAAAGAGAAAATACCAAAATCCCTTGTTTTACCTGCTAAATCACCAATAATATATGACAAAAACAGCATCATAGATTGTGCTGCTTTAGATCACATCCAATCTGCAGCTGTTCTCAGCCCATCTTCTCACTATTTGTGTTTCCCTAAAGCAGTAAGTAATAAATGCCCAGCTGAGCTCAGAACATCTCTTGTTCTTCTTTAATAATAACCTATTATATTAAAACCCATGATCTTTTCAAGTCACCTTCAGTAATATAAAGAGTGATAGCAATGCTTTTTATTGATCCCAGAAGGGAACTTCAGCTGTAATATTAAACATTAAGTGCACAAAATACACACATAGTGCAATGAAGAAAGAACAATGAATTTAACAGCATTACAGATGTAACACAAAACACAAATGCATTATCTGGCAATGCTATCTGCATGTGAATGGGAGAAATGCTTGAGCGCACTTTATGAAAAGCTCATGTAGATAATGAGCTGTTAAACAAGTAATAATACATTTTCTGAAGGAGTAAGTTCATCTAATCCTGTCAATCATAATGCAAGGGAATGTAATGGCAGCTTACCTTGCTCATGGGACAAGCCTTCCAGCATTCCTCAACTGCTCATCTTTATTTCTATTGATTTCTTAAGGGTCAAATGTTGGTTTTCTGCTTGCTGTTCTCCCTCTTGCTTCCTCGAGAATCGCATGGCAAAAAGTTGTGAAATTTGGCACACTGATTGAGGGCATTACACTGGTCAACCAACAGTTATTATTATTATTTTTTTATTTTTTATGTTTTAGATATATGTAGCAAATTATAATCATTTAAATAACCCAATATAATTTTAGACAAATGATTTGTTAAATATTTTTTTTTAGTTTTGTTTGTAATTAGCCCATTTTGTATTATTTGATCTTTTAAATTTTTGTAACAATTTCTCATTTAGGGTCAAGAACATGCCTGCAAAGTGTTATGGAATGCATGTACAACATTTCTGATTATTTTGATGTTTGTGGGTCAAATTGACCCCCAATTTCATTGTTAGTCGCAGCTGCACAGCCTGAAAAAAAAAATGTACTTGACCTTGAGAGCATGTCCTAAAGGTCTGTGTAAAGTTCCCTTTCAAGGGAACTCGAGCTGCGTCAAGCTGTGGGGAACCCCTCTGCGTGTGTGCGTCATGAAGCACGTATGGAATCAGTCCAATGGAGAGACGGAACGTCATAGGCGGGTGACGTCATCGACCAGGAAACTATAAAGCACCCCCAAAACACAAGCGCGACAGCTTCTATGCCTTCAGTAAGCGCTATGTGGATCTGTCTCAAGTGTTTTTGTCTGTTATAAGCAGGAGTTTCACTATTTCAAAAAACTATATATATATATATATATATATATATATATATATATATATATATATATATATATATAAATTATATTGAGAGACAATATAATTTATATATATATATATATATATATATATATATATATATATATAAATTATATTGAGAGACAATGGCGAGCGAACAACAATTTAAGAAGTGTGTTCCTCCCTGCTCGCGCTATTTAACGGGCGGGGATACACACAGCTTATGTGTTGTTTGTTCGGGAGTGCAGCATGCCCAGTCAGCTCTCGAGGGGGCTGATTGTGAGCATTGCGAGCGTTTGCCTCTTAGAACGCTCCGCTCCCGCCGATCACTCTTTGAGGAGAGTGGTTCGGTTTGTGATCCCCGCGGATCGGGTCCCGCTTATGCCGAGGCTGAGCGGCGACGTCATTCGTGGGGATTGCAGATGGATCTAACAGCGGGGCTTGAGACGGGCTTTGCCCTATCTCAGCCCTTACCTGTTAGATCCAGTGCCTCAGTTTCGGGTTCGGAAGCACGTTCTGCGGTTTCTTCCCCCCGAACTGAGGCCCCAGTACTGCAACTATCCAGTTCTGAGGATCTGGATGTTGTTAGTCTGGATGCGGGAGGTGTCGATGAGGAGTGAGGAGGAGCTTATGGAGGTGCTCACTCGTGCTGTTTCTAAATTAAGCATCGAGTGGCCAGCTGTTAGGCAGGAGTCTAGAGAAAAATCTAAATTAGATGAAAGATTTTTGCCTTCCCGTTCTCAACCTCCACGCCGGTGCTTGCCCTTCTTTCCTGATCTCCACACAGAGGTTTCGAGATTGTGGAAAAAGCCGGTCTCTTATCGTGTTTTTAGCCCTCAAACGTCTACTTATTCAAACATTGTGGGGGCTAAATCTCATGGTTATGGGGCGATGCCCAAAGCAGAAGAGGCGCTTGCTAGTCATCTTTCTGCTGAAGCTGCATCTTCTTTTAAAGCACCACTTTTACCCTCTAAGCCCCTTAGAAGTACATCAGCTTCAGTGGGTAAGGCGTATTCGGCGGCCGGTCAAGCCTCAGCGTGCCTGCACACGATGTCCATCTTGCAGGCATACCAGGCTGACTTATTAAAGGATGTGAGTGACACTCAAGAGGTCAGCACTGACGTAGTTCGCGAACTGCGTCAGGCTGCAGATTTATCTCTGCGCGCCACCAAGGAGTCGGCCAAGCTAATGGGCCGTACTATGGCAGCCCTGGTGGCCGCAGAGAGGCATCTATGGTTAAATCTCTCTGGCATGAAAGAAAAAGACAAAGCTTTTCTTTTGGACGCTCCGCTCTCTCCTCATGGTCTTTTTGGTGATTCTGTCAATACTGTCATAGATAGATTTCAGGAAGAGAAGAAACAGTCAGCAGCGTTTCAGAAATGTATGCCTCTTAAAATTCATGTCCCCGGTACTGCTGGGCGGGAGCAGTCCAGGCCGTCAGTCAGCTCCTCACATAGGGCGCAACAGAAGCAGAGTGTCGCGTCTCGCGCTCCCCCTTCCAAACAGTGGGACCACACTCTCAGCCGAAGTCTTCTGGCAAAACTGATCTGAGGACAGTTATTATGGCCAAGAACGCTTCGGCAAAGAAGAAGTCCTGACGCCACTGGCGTCAGGATGCTGAGGGTGGTCCCTGCCGTGGGAGAGAGGTGTTCACCGCATTACATGGTGCCCGCTCTTCTTCGGTGCCCTCAGGGGCCCGTTCTGCCAACCCCGCCTTCATGCCGGGGCACAGACGGTCCCAGCGAGCGCTTTCCCGAGGGACGCTCACCCCCTCTGAGGAGGGTCTCAGAGCAGTTAAGCCAGTCGTTCCCTGCCTTTGCGCCATTACAGGGCGCTGTGTTTGCTGCTCAAGTTACACCAGAGGCCAGTCTCGAGAGACTGGTACCCTTAGTTGTATTTCTGGCAGAGTGGAAAAACCTTCCAAAAATATCTCAGTGGGTTCTGCACACAGTAAATGTGTTATGCTATCCAATTCAGGTGTCGTCCACCAAAATTCAGAGGGGTTCTGCCCACAGTGGTGGGCCCCGAGCAGGCTCTGGTAATGGAACAAGAGGTGAAAGCACTCCTTCAAAAGGAGGCTATAGAACGGGTTCCTCCTCCCAGTTTGGAGTCAGGTTTTTACCGCCGATATTTCATCGTTCCAAAGAAGGATGGGGGGTTGCGTCCAATTTTAGATCTGCGCCTGTTGAATCGCTCAGTAGGGAAGCTAAAATTCAAGATGCTCACTATCAAGCAGATCGTGTCACAAATCAGATCCGAGGACTGGTTTGTCACGATAGATCTGAAGGACGCGTACTTCCATGTTTCCATCCTTCCACAACACAGGAAGTTCCTGAGGTTCGCCTTCGGGGCGAGGCGTACCAGTACAAGGTTCTTCCATTTGGCCTAGCTTTATCTCCCCGCACTTTCACGAAATGCATGGATGCAGCTTTAGTGCCCCTGAGGTTTCAGGGCATTCATATCCTCAATTACATCGACGATTGGTTGATTTTAGCTCAGACAGAGCAGATGGCGGTTCAGCATTGAGATGTCGTTCTCACTCATATAAGAAAGTTGGGGTTGAGGCTGAACGCAAAGAAAAGTGTATTATCTCCTTCTCAGAAGACCACTTTTCTGGGCGTCGTTTGGGATTCGGTCTCGATGCGGGCGCGACTTTCTCCGACCCGTATCGCTTCGATTCTTTCAGCTATGAAACAAGTAAAGCTAGGCCAGCTACTCACTGTAAAAAAGTTTCAGAGACTGTTGGGTCTGATGGCAGCAGCGTCCAACGTTATACCTTGCGGCCTGTTGTACATGAGACCACTGCAGTGGTGGCTCCGGACCAAGGGATTCTCCCCGAGGGGAAATCCCCTCCGCACGATCAAAGTCACGCGGCGCTGCCTTCGTGCTCTGGTCATGTGGAAACAAACCTGGTTCCTATCCAAAGGGCCTGTGTTGGGGGCTCTTTGTCGTCGCGTAACGCTAACGACGGATGCTTCCCTCACAGGGTGGGGGGCGGTCATGAGTGGTCGTCCAGCCCAAGGTCTGTGGCAGGACCATCATCTATCATGGTATATAAATTGTCTAGAGATGTTGGCGGTGTTCCAAGCTTTGAAACACTTCCTAGCAGACCTCAGAGGTCATCATGTGCTAGTTCAGTCAGACAACATGTCAGTGGTCTCATAAATAAATCATCAGGGGGGCCTGCGGTCGCGTCCACTTTACAAGTTGGCCCGTCAGATCCTCCTGTGGTCCCAGGGGAAGTTACGGTCTCTGAGAGCTATGTATCTTCCTGGTTATTTGAATGTGGTAGCAGACTCCCTGTCGAGGCAGGGGCCGAGGCCGGGGGAATGGAGGCTCCGCCCCGAGGTGGTGGAGCTCCTTTGGTTGAGTTTCGGTTGCGCCGAGGTGGACCTATTCGCTTCCAAGTAGACAACGCACTGTCATCTGTGGTTCTCCATCAGTCAGCCAGCCCCTCTGGGGTTGGACGCTCTGGTACAGCCGTGGCCGAGGTCACGTCTGTATGCTTTTCCCCCGGTTGCTCTGCTACCAGGAGTTCTGGAGAGGGTTCGCCGGGACGGGGTCAGCCTACTTCTAGTAGCCCCGTTCTGGCCGGCCCGAGTATGGTTCGCGGACCTAATATCTCTTCTGGACGGCTCTCCCTTGGAGATTCCGATCAGGAGGGATCTACTCTCTCAGGAGGGCGGTACGATATTTCACCCCCGACCAGAGTTGTGGAAACTGTGGGCTTGGCCTCTGAGGGGGCCCAGCTCATAGAATCTGGTCTCTCAACTGAGGTTGTTGAGACCATCCTTCACTCCAGAGCTCCGTCCACGAGGAAGTTATATGCCCTGAAGTGGAAACTTTTCACTTCTTGGTGTGCAGAACACAGGCAGGACCCAGTTAACGGCCCAGTGGGTGCAGTGCTGGAGTTTCTGCAGGAGCGTTTCTCTGCAGGGTTATCCCCCTCCACACTAAAGGTGTATGTGGCGGCACTAGCTGCTTACCATGTCCCTTTCAGTGGAGTTTCTCTTGGGAGACACCCACTTATAACTCGCTTCCTTCGTGGCACTTTGAGGCTGAGGCCTGCAGTTCGTATGAGGGTGCCGACATGGGATTTGGCCATTGTACTAGAGGGCCTTTCTTTGGCTCCCTTTGAACCTATTGAGGAAGTTTCTGAGAAATGTCTCACGTATAAAACTCTTTTTCTGCTTGCAATCTTCTCACTTAAGAGAATCGGAGATTTGCAGGCTCTGTCGGTTGCACCCTCGTGCCTGGAGTTTTCGCCTGGTATGGTTAAGGCTTTTCTATACCCTAGACCAGGTTATGTCCTTAAGGTCCCTACTAATGCTGTTAGACCTACAGTGCTGCAGGCTTTCTATCCTCCTCCTTTTGTGTCATCAGATCTGGAGAAACTTAACCTTCTCTGCCCGGTTAGGGCGTTAGACGCTTACGTCCACAGAGCTGCCCTGTGGAGGAAATCAGAACAGTTATTTGTGTGCTTTGGGCCACCCAGGAAAGGGTGTCCCGCGTCTAAACAGAGAATGAGCAAGTGGGTGGTTGAGGCCATCTCACTTGCTTATGAGTCGGCTGGTCAGCCTTCAGCTTTGGCTGTACGAGCCCACTCTACTAGGAGTATGGCTGCTTCTAAGGCATTGTTGTCAGGAGTATCGCTAAGTGATGTTTGTGATGCGGCTGGGTGGTCCTCACCGCATACATTTGTTAAGTTCTATGAATTGGACTTAAGTTCCACTCCTGGGGCGCAGGTGCTCTCGTCCTCTGTGCACTAGTTCCCACAGACGGTCATTTGCTCCTATGGCGACGTGGGTATTGGCGTTCCCACAGCTTGACGCAGCTCGAGTTCCCTTGAAAGGGAACGTCTCGGTTAAGAATGTAACCCTAGTTCCCTGATAGGGAACGAGACGCTGCGTCGTTCTGCCATACTCCCAGCATGCCCGTTATCGCTTCCTTCAGGCCTATCAGAAGCTGTCGCGCTTGTGTTTTGGGGGTGCTTTATAGTTTCCTGGTCGATGACGTCACCCGCCTATGACGTTCCATCTCTCCATTGGACTGATTCCATATGTGCTTCATGACGCACACACGCAGAGGCGTTCCCCACAGCTTGACGCAGCGTCTCGTTCCCTATCAGGGAACTAGGGTTACATACGTAACCGAGACGTTTCTGGTAAAAGTTATAATCAATTGTATTTTTTATAGTTGTGCTCAAGCTCACCATCAAAGACAGCAAGCCAAATCGGTTTACCCCAATCTTATTCCAGGGAATTAGTCGCCCAAAAATGAAAATGTAATATCATCATTTACTTACTCTCATGACATTCCAAACCCATTTGACTTCCTTTCCTTTGTGAAACAAAGTTGATAAGAATGTCAATCTCATGCAATAAAAGTGAATTGAGGAGCAGGAAGTTGCAAAAAGGACAAAAAAGCATCATAAAAATGGTCAAGTCGACTCTCATTTTGATCCTTCATATCCAATACAATAGCTTTGTGTAAAAACCAAACATGACATTTTAATAAGCTATGAAAATCTTGCTCTACGGCCACGGTCACCATTAACTTTTAATGTACGGAAAAGGGCAACCTGGAAAATCTTTTGAATCAATGTGCACACCTGACAGTCTCTGAGTAAAACCTGGAAACACCAGGAATATTTCAAATAGAGGAAAGTTGTTGAAGTACTGTGCATCTGAGTTGTCTGTTCCCGGCTCGCTGTCTCTGGAAAGAATGAGAAAGCAAAAGAAACAAGGATTCGTGGGCATTAAATGTGCTTGATTGAGCTGGTTGTGTGATTTCTCAGAGAGTCAGGGATCTTCTATAAATGTGTGTGTCACCCACTCCAGAGAACCAATCTCACCCAGAGGACCCTTGAGGAGGTAAACAGATGTGGATTTCCAATGGCCTAATTTTCCCTCTTTCCTAGGAATCCATCCATCGCTATATGACACATATGAGATAACAAACGCAGATAGCGTGTTCACCCACCTCAGATGTGAGTTTCTGTACAGGCTGCAGCTGAATGTGGTATTAACAGGAGCCACTGCCACTGAGATGAACGCGAATGCTAACAGATAGCTTTCTCCAGGTATTATAGACCTGCTCGTGAGTAATAGATTCAACTTCCCATGCCATTTAAAAAAGAAATAGTAGGCAGTATAGTGCACATACTGTGCAGTTTTCAATTCCGATCCACCTATGAGTGTGTGTATTTTTTGAATGAATGTATCAGTGTTTGACATCCCAGCTAACAGAAAATGTTCCCAAAATTTGGCTAACCTTCTAGCAAGGTTTCCCAACGTTATGAACAAACGTTCTTTTAGTAACATTATAGTTATCTGGTCTTTATTAATGTTCTCAAAACACTAGCACAAAAACGTTATTTATACATTGTTCATGGACCTTTTTATCTGAAACATTTAGTTTGTCTAATGTTTTTTAAGTCTTTCCCCACCAGGATTTTTGAAAAAAGTTGCAAGCGTTGTGTCACAAATGACAGAAATGTCCGTCAATGGTGGGGAAAAAGTTAAATGTTACTTGTTTTAGATTATTCAGAGAACATTCAGAAGTATTGTTCCCATAATGTTTACTAAATGATAAAATGGAATGTTCACTTAACATGCATACAACAAACAAAAAAATTGGACACTTTGAATGTTCAGAGAACATTCCGAAAAATTAAGCGCAACGTCAGTTCTGGCAGGTCACTTTAGTTAAGCTCGCATCAGCTGACTCTCAGCTGATCCACGTCTACCTATAGGAATATGACGCCTATCACTGTATACATATATAAGTTCCTTCAGTATTATCAGCAGCTGTCACATTTCTCAGGAGCTAATTACCCTCCTCCATCCCCAGCGCCTCTTGTCCAGTCAGGATTTGGCCTATTTTACATTTTGGTGAATTGGTGGTAATTTTTATGAATTCATATGATCTCATTCGTAACATTTTGCAGGCAAACATACCCGTCCCAATAGCGGGTATGTTTAGGGGTGGACCTTCATACACTTAAGTATTACTATTAACATTGTACGAATTCTTATGAAGTTGTCAACTCGTAACATTGTAAATTTTTCTTGTGAGAACAGGTTGTCCATCCGTGCTGGTTTCTCAGAGAGCGCAAAAAAAAAAGATTTTGACCTGCTTGTCTGCTGTGGCTGCTCTCTGACCCCTGTGTGTCTGGCCTGGCTTCAATTAATGTACATCCATCCACTGACTCACTCTTTCTCTCTCTTGAGCTTCTCCATATTCATCCTCTCACCCTATCCGGTTTGTTTGTCTTGAGAGGCAACCTACAATGGAGACAGGCCATCCTCCAGTCATCCGGTGGGGCCTGAAGGTGGAATCAGAATATTAATCTGCGTCTGCGATGCATGCCCACATCTCAGCCTGCCAACACAAACATCCCCACACGTCCGACCGCCACATTGGCTAATCCAGGACCTGCTTTTAACTTCCTGTCTTAGCGATCGAGGGATGGGAAAGCAGAAGCGGCAGGCGTATGAGAGTGAATGGCATGTTAGAGGAGCAGCAGGGGTTCTGGTAATCCGCGCGGGGCTGTAGGGAGGTGCTGTTCTCTCTCACACATGAAAAAAAGAAAAATGGTCGGCTAATCCAGCGTAGCAAGACTCCAGAGGAAACGGAAGCTGACAGTATTACCGCAGCCACAAGCACCTTTGATCCTGAGCAGAGTATTCCACGCTAAATCCGTGCTTTTCTTTTTCCAAGTCATATTTGTTCGGGCAAAATTTTTTTTCCTCTGATCTTTTTTATCTTACCTTGAATAATCAGCACTAAATGGTTTCTGGTTTTGTGAACAACAAAGCAAAACAAAATGTCCTTTTCATGGATTGTTATTTAGGCTATCAAGATGCTGTGCTGCATGGTTTTTCGGTACAGTAATACAGTGGTATTCTTTGACATACCTTATATGATTATACCATACTATATCAACACGATAATCATACAGTATTACAGTAAATATCAAAATACAATGGTTTTACCATTATTGGATAATAGCACCATCCATCCATCCGTACTTTTTAAAAGAAAATCACACTTTTATTCAGCAAGGGTGTATTAAAAATATTACATTTATAATAAGAAGAAATGTTTCTTGACCAGCAAATCAGCATATTAGAATGATTTTTGAAGGATCATGTGACACTGAAGAGTAATGATGCTGAAAATTCTGCTTTGATAACAGGAATAAATCATATTTAATATACTCAAACAGACTAGTTATTTTAAATTGTGATAATATTTCAAAATATTGCTGTTTTTACTGTATTTTTGATCAAATAAATGCAGCCTTGTGGAGGATAAAATACTTCTTTCAAAAACCTTAAAAAATCTTACCAACCCCAAACTTTTGAATGGCAGTCTTGCTACAAACTCACAGGTATGTAGTACGAGTAATATATATATATATATATATATATATATATATATATATATATAACCAGTGTGGGAAATTTTTAAGTAGAAGTGTGTCAATTGGGATGCAGCCTAAGGCTACAAAAAGTGTCAAAATGATCCCAAAAAGGTTTAAACCGAATGTTGTTCAATGCTTTAATCTCACTGTAACACATTAAAGTTCTGAGCGTGTTCCTCTGCATGACACAACAGCTTAACTACAGAATCTCTGCTACTGAACTCAAAGCTCAAACAACTGGAGATATCTTCTGTAAGGATACCTGCTATTGCCCAACGAATACTTCAGTTATGTCTGTGTGTTTTTGCATGGATATCACGTTACTTATGAAGACATATTACTTTCCCTATCCATAATTGCACACAACGCTGATATTTACCTGAGCATATGTACACACATTCCTCAACGCTCACAGTGGGAAATGTCATTCGCTCACCCTGATCAAAGTCCCTGCCACGGCTTGGTGTTTGAAACTTATAAACCTTTATAAATATCAGAACTGTCAGCTAAAATGTTTGCAGGAGTGCACAAGAATTAGTGAGAGACAGTCCCAAGATGTATTACTTCACCCAAAAAAATTAAATTCGGTCATTAATTACTCACCCTCACGTGGTTGAAACCCTGAAACACAAAATAAGGTATTTTCTCAGTGTTTTTGTCCATTCAATGGGAGTCATTGGGTCCAATGTTGTTTTTAACTAATCTCCAAATTTAGATACTTTACAAACAAATCAAATCAATTTGAAAGTTGAAAATCTAGGTATGTAAATGATTCAAATGATTTGTTAATTAACTATTGGCATAATTTGGATGCAATTATAATAAAATGTATTAAAACTAATGGGAGCAGATGCAAAAGAAAAGTTTGATGTTAAATGTATTATGAAAGGCTGTTCTTCAAACATTAGAAATATAACTTTGGCTCAAACTTTGGTGATTTGAGAGAATTTCAAGTCAGGGGAGATTAGAACAAAGACTTTTGGAAATTCCCCAGTTGTCAAAAAAGTACCAAAAGTACCAAAGTGAATCAAATTAAAATAAAAGCTAAATCTTTTTGGAAACTGAAGTTGAATGGAGGCATATCGGCAGTGAGAAAAGCATAAACCCTTTCATTGGACTGATAAGCAAATTGAACGAGGTTCAATATGTGCTGTGGTTGAAATGATATACCTTTTAATGAGCCTTTCCAAGCATTTACAGAAGTTTACATTCAACAGAAGTTATTGCAAAGACATTACTGCATTACAAGCAGGTATGCTGATCAATACAACACAATACAATAAAATAAAGATAGCAATGCCACCTGGACTTTTAACTATATTACAGTTTTTAACAGTTTCATAACATTTGACTAGTTAAGACATTGTGTAATAAAAAAAGGAAAAGATCAAAACATGATTAATAAATATAATTTGCATCTTTTTTGTTTTGTCTCAGTTGTCAGAAGGAACATTTATTTTTTCCTCCCCCATTTCGTTTAATGTTCCAATCCTGCAGAAATCTGCCAAGTTTTAGGCAAATTTCTGCATCCACACAATATGCGTCTTTGTATGAATTATTCGATTTTTTTAATCAAGAATAAAATAGTAAACACTTTTCAGTGTCCTCACAGGAGGGGAAATCATGCTCATTTTCAAACCGTTATGGTTAGCAAAATGATACATGTGATTTATTTTGCCATGCTCGAAATCAAGGACTTGTGGCATTTATTTTTGGGTTATGGACTGCTCTAAAGCAAGAATAAACTGCCTTGGGCCTGCCATTGTCAAGAACACCCACATTTACATATAAATTGGGAAACTGAGTGAGCAAGAGTAGAGAAAATCAGAGAGATAGAAACCGAAAGGGGGGGGGGGGGGGGGAGAAAATATAATGATATGTTGACAGTGTGTGGTCTTTAGTGAGCGTAAGATTGCTGGTTATGACTGTAAAGAACAACGCTTTAATATCTTGTGATTTCTGGCTTTCAGCTGAAAGCCTCTCCTGTCATCTGCCTGTATATGTGAGCATAAACTCTTTATGATAGCTGTAACCCTGATCAGACGTGCGTTTCCCCTCTATCCAGCGGTAGAAATACTTAAACAAGTGTTATTTTAAGACTCTACTTAATTGACAAACATGTTGGTCAACCTTCTATATGAGCGTCAAACCAGCATAAACCAACCTGGGCTGTTTCCCAAACGCATCGTAGAACCATCGCCACCAATGGTCTCTCCGGTTAACTTAGCTCATAATGCTTTAGAGAAACGTAGCCCTGGACTAGCAAGGAAAAAAAACTGTTTATGAGGTGGGGTCAAGGGTCGGGTGCTTTTGGGTTTAATTTCCCAAAAGCATTGCAAGCCTATAGCACCATTGGGTGCACTATATTTTACAGTACATGTACTTACAGTGTACTTACCTAAGAAAATACTGGGTAATATAAGACAACTACAGGGGTTAAGGTTAGGTTTAGGTGTAGGTTCAGACTTACCCAGCTATTGTGTTAACTGTAATAAGTGCATATATGTTTATGGAGAACAGGACTGTAAAATAAAGTGCTACCGAACCATTGCCACCAATGGTTTCTACAATCAACGTAGCTCACAATGCTTTTGAGAAACACAGACCTGGACTAGCAATGAATTTAAACGTGTCTAAAGACCTGTTTATGCTATGAGTTCAAGGGTCATCTAGCTAGCACTGATAGTTAGGCTGTACTGGCCTTTGCTGTACAGAACACCATTATGTAGGCAAAAATAATAGTTCCCCTTTGACAGCCATTTAAGAGTTATATACTCTGAAAAAGAATTGCAAGCAACACACAAAATAGCCCAAATTACATTGTATTATACTGTAGATGTTTTCCAGTGCCAGACAAATGCTAATGCAAATGGATAACTTTCTCCAGGTATGTTTGACACCTACACTCTAAAAAACGTTGGGTTATTTTGTGTACCCAATAGCTGGGTTAAAAATATTGGGTCGTTCGGTTGGGTTATTCGGAACATTTATTGGGTTGTTTTCTATAACAACGCAGCCTGTTAGGTTGAAATTCAAATTTCAACGGTTGACCACCACAGCTGACAGAAGATATATCTTCCGTGTATACACGGGTGAGTTAATATTACACTACACAGTATGCATATTGTAGCCTATGTTATTATTTTTTTTCGTTATAACATGACTTTAAGCTCTTACATAGTATTTATTGCCGTTTTTCGTTCAAAATGTTCAGCCAATTATTTTTATGTTTATATCTCCCCTGTATGACTGCTTTTTGTCCGCTATCTGCGACTAACGACACCAATATGGCCATATAGCCAGCCAATTTCTTAGTACTCGGTTGTGATACTCTTCCTAACTTTCTATGTTCTTTCCAATACTTTTTGGGAAAGTTATTAATATTTTCAGATATTAACCGACGCGCTCAGCTTCAAGACGCAGTGGAAGCCTGGTCCATCCATCCTGTGTCGCAGTCACTTACAGGAAGAAGGTATGCTGTGTTATATAAAGGCCTACATTGTAGCGCAAATGTTTACTTGGGCTATCCCAACTACAGTGTGAATTTAAAATACTACAAAGTGTTAAACTAGGGTGACCATACGTCCTCTTTTTCCCGGACATGTCCTTTTTTCGGACCTAAAGAAAATGCGGCCGGACGGGACGCCATTCATTGTGTGCTTTTTTTTCATTGCTTTAGATCCCGCCTTAAAAAAAAAAAACATTTTATCTAGACAACTCTATAAAGATTAAAAGTTATAAAAGATAACTACTCAATAAGATAGTAAGTTATTACAATAGTCAGTTGAGTTACATAACACTTTTCAGATCGCCACATGCCCATTAAATAAAATGACGGTTGGTTGAGACTTTATTCCTTTATAATAAACTTTAACTTATTACTTTTTAAATGACACATAGCAGTAAAAGGACATTTTAAATGGAGGTAATTTACCACAATACATGGCAATTGCAGAAGCTCTATATTATAATAATAATATAATATAAATAATAAAAAATATAATAATATATATATTTATATTTATATTTATATTGATAAACAGATGTCCATACTTTCATTGTTACTGCACCTTATTACATGGCTTGGTTGAATTCTAATGTAGAATGCGGTCTGTTATTTCTTGATAACAGACCGCTGCTAAGTATAACACACCGTTGCCATGAAAAACAGAGCGTTGCCATGGATGCAGGATTCTAACCGTAGATACGGAACAGACTATTTTCTTTAGCGGAAGCAATACAATCGTTTTTAAATCAATAAACTCCCTTTTAAAACAATATTTTGTGTCAAATTATTGATTTATTTGGTAGGTAGCCATGTAATAAGCGGGATAATGCGAGGCGGTTGTTATAGCGAATACAACCCCTTCAGGCTGATTCAAGCTCCGCTTCACGTCGGGGTCATAATCAGCCTGTCGGGGTTGTATTCACTATAACAACCGCCTCGCTCTACATTATCCCTTACACATGAGGTGTTGGTGTGATTTTAACTTTTCTTTTTCTTTATTAATTTTTAGATTGCTCAGGACTTTGGTATTTTATACCCACATGCCAAAGATAAACTTTTTGAAATTTGGGGAAATCATCTCAGCGAATCCTTTCATATTGCAAGACTGAGAAGAGAGCCTTGGATCTTCTTCCTGTTCAGACTAACATTTCTTCTGGTGAGAAAATCCTGCACAACAGCTCTGTACTTTCATGTCAAGTTATAATATTTTGTCTATAATATAATGCACTTGTTTAAAGATTAATCCATTGTTCTTTATGTTTTATGTAAAGACACTCTTGGAGATGTTGCTTTAAAAACCCTGCCAGCTATCTTTCCTCCATAGAGTGCCAAAGTTATGACGTCACTTTGTAGGCCAAAACGCGGAAGTAAGTTAGCATTTTAGCACTTCCGGTTCTCTCGCCTTAAAGTCTATGGGTTTTTTTAATGGGTTTTTGCTAAATCGCCTGAAATAAGGTCTGTGGTTAACAAAGCCTCTAAATATTTTCACGTTTTGATCTATGACATAAAACCCACCAGTTATAGCCTGCTTGTGGTTTTTTAAACTTTATTGTGTCTGCTTGTGGTTTTTAAAACTTTATATAGGCTTCAAAATGTATAAATTTTGGATTAACTTGTAAAGATTATCTTGATAGACAAAACGTGTAAGGGTCACAACTCTTTGTTGAACACAGATCTTATTTTTTGCGATTTTCCAAAAGTCTATGGGGAAAATGCATAGCTTTTCGATCGAGGGAACCCATGCGCCGCTAACTTCCGAGTTGTCCTACGAAGTGACGTCATAACTATCGGCACTCTATCGGTCAAAAGTTCAGTATGGCGTACCACAAGGCTCAGTACTAGGACCGCTGCTGTTCACTCTGTACATGCTACCATTAGTAGATATCCTTAGGAAACATGGAATTAGTTTTCACTGTTATGCTGATGATACTCAGCTCTATATTTCCTCAAAACCTAACGAAACTTACCAATTCACAAAATTAACAGAATGCATAGCTGACATAAAAAATTGGATGACTAGTAATTTCTTACTACTAAATTCTGAAAAAAACACAGATTCTAATTATTGGACAAAAAACTTCCACACGCAATATCCTAGAATACTGTTTAACACTTGATGGCTGCTCTGTTAAAGGAGAACTCCGGGCAATTTTTAAGTTAATCTTGATCGTTACACCTTTGTGAGTAATGTCTATAGAAAAAATAAAAACGAACCGGATTGGTGCTTGTAACACGGAGCTGTTCCCGCAAATGCCCAGAGCTCCCACTCAGCTAAAATGGCAGTTATGGGGGCATATACATAAAGAGTGTCTTTGTGCCTCATAACAGACACAAAATGCAATTAAAATGTCTATCCAACATGAACAGGCCCCTTACATGTGAACAAGATAAGTTTAGCAACTTAGCCATTGTTTAAATTCACCTAAATAGTGTTTTAGATGGCTAGCTGTAGTCTCGCGCTGAAGTCCCGTGGGAACTCAGTTGTAGCCGGAAAAAGGTAAATACCAGTGTGCAGGTGGGAGTATATTATATATATAAATATAATTAAAGACATAGAAGCTAGTGAAATAATTAAAGTTTTGCAAATAAGACTACAAAAACATATTACTGCACATCTCTACTCAAGCCGTGTGTGCCCAAATGGAAGGATAAATAAAGTTTACATTACCTCCACAGTGGTTGCACCCGTCTTCGTCCACGGAATGGCTTTTTTCTTCAACCGGCCCCGCTGTGTTGTGTCTGTGTAGTCATCCTTGTAACTTAGCCATTGTTTAAATTCACCTAAATAGTTTTTTGACGGCTAGCTGTAGTCTCGGGCTGAAGTCCCGTGGGAACTCAGTTGTAGCCGGAAAAAAGTAAACAGTGTGCACGTGGGAGGAGCGTGTGTGAAGAGTGATGATCGGAGTTGCTCACAAGTGAAGAAGAAATGGTTCGCGTTTGTGTCGTTCCGAATTGTGCCAACAGAATGCGAAAATACAAGAACTTACATTTTCATAGTCTTCCTTTCCATGACCTCGAGATTCTGCAGTTGTGGCTAGTTTTACTTCAACTTGATGTGCAAACTCCCATACAAGTACGCGCTAAAGATTACGCATTTGCAGTGAACACTTTGACAAGGATGACTACACAGACACAACACAGCGGGACCGGTTGAAGAAAAAATCCATTCCGTGGACGAAGACGGGTGCAACCACTGTGGAGGTAGTGTAAACTTTATTTATCCTTCCATTTGGGCACACACGGTTTGAGATGTGCAGTGATATGTTTTTGTAGTCTTATTTGCAAAACTTTAATTATTTCACTAGCTTCTATGTCTTCAATTATATGTATATATATAATATACTCCCACCTGCACACTGGTATTTACCTTTTTCCGGCTACAACTGAGTTCCCACGGGACTTCAGCACGAGACTACAGCTAGCCGTCTAAAACACTATTTAGGTGAATTTAAACAATGGCTAAGTTGCTAAACGCATCTTGTTCACATGTAAGGGGCCTGTTCATGTTGGACAGACATTTTAATTGCATTTTGTGTCTGTTATGAGGCACAAAGACACTCTTTATGTATATGCCGCCATAACTGCCGTTTTAGCTGAGTGGGAGCTCTGGGCATTTGCGGGAACAGCTCCGTGTTGCAAGCACCAATCCGGTTCGTTTTTTTTTTCTATAGACATTACTCACAAAGGTGTAACGATCAAGATTAACTTAAAAATTGCCCGGAGTTCTCCTTTAAGTCTTCGTCGTCAGCGAAGACTTAAAGTCTCCTTTAAGTCTCCTTTAAGTCTCCCTATTAAACATCGTATACATTTTAAAATATTGCTGATTACTTACAAAGCACTAAATGGCTTTGCTCCCCTGTATTTGAGCGAGCTCTTAACCCATTATAGTCCTTCATGTCTATTGCGATCTCAAAATTCTGGCCAGTTGATAATACCTAGAATATCGAAATCGACTGCTGGCGGTAGATCCTTTTCCTACTTGGCACCAAAACTTTGGAACAATCTTCCTAACATGTTCCGGGAAGTAGACACAGTCTGTCAGTTCAAATCTAGACTAAAAACACATCTCTTTGGCTTAGCATACACATAACACATTATAGATTGCTATAATTCAATGTAAGGCTGCAGTTTAGATCAGCCGGAACCGGGAACACTTCCCATAAATCCTGATGTACTTTGTACATCATAAGAAGGATGGCGTCTACGCTAATATTAGTCTCTCTGTTTATCCCGAGGTCTACCGCAAACTGCCAGATCCAGGCCATATCCAGATCTGATGAAAGACCATCACATGGACACGATGACAACACATCGCTGAAGTGCCAGCCTCATCAACACTGTGAAGGCCTCATGGACACCTCAACAAACTCGTCTCCATACCGGCGTGATGACTCCGACCACTAATCAGATGAACTGGATAAATATTGTGAAAGTTCTGATCCAATCTGACTTCTGACCTATTATGCCGCCTAAATCATAATCATACACTGTTCGTTTGTTGGCCAAAGGATGACTGGCCCCCTGACTGAGCCTGGGTTCTCCCAAGATTTTTTTCTCCACTCGGTCACCTGATGGAGTTTTGGTTCCTTGCCACTGTCGCCTTTTTTCGCCTTTGGCTTTTGGCTTGCTTAGTCGGGGACATTTAACATTTAATTTTGAATTTAACAATACTATTACAACTTTACTTTCCTGTTATCTCTGTAAAGCTGCTTTGAAACAATTTGTATTGTAAAAAGCGCTATATAAATAAAGGTGACTTGACTACTTGTGTTTTTGTATTCCATGTTTCTTAGAACTTAAAACATAACTCTAAATTAATTTTAACATTAATATTCTGTGCTTGGAGGTGTTCCCTCAACACATCGCCTTATGAGGCAGTTTATAATTGCATTACTTTTTTTATTTTATTTATTGAAACAATTTCTTACCTTTAGGTAAGTACATCAAAACAATTGCAACAATAACTTTTGAATGCAATGTCTAATTGAATGTAAATAAAGCATTGTTAATATACTTAAGTTGTGAGTTATTTATTTACATGGCAATAATAGTAATTATAATTAATATTAATAATAGGTTGATTAAAGCATTTTGGCCAAATAACCCAACAGATTCGTTTTTTGTAACCCAATTTATTGGGTAAAACTAGTTACCTAATTTATTGGGTTAAAATAACCCAACAATAGGTCGGTGCTATATCAACCCACCATTGGGTTAGCTGTTGGGTCGTTTTTAACCCAACTTTTTTAAGTGAGTAGAATGAAAAACAACAAAAAATCAAAAACATCTGCTCATGCATATTGAAAGGATATAAAAAGCACTCTAGTCATGCTTTAATGCAGCAAGATGCAATACAAACCCAAAATACAAATGCACTAAAGCATTAAAAAAAAAAAAAAAAAAAAAAAAAAAGGGACTTCTTTTCTTTGGACTCTTCTAGTTTGTTTGGGTTGGGTCCATTTGCTCTTGTGTGCAAAACTCTTTCAAAGTTCTCCAGCAGAGTTCATTGGTCCCTTCAAAGTCCTTGAGGAGCATAAAAAAGCGACCTTAATCAGTCATTGTTTTGAGTCGAGGTGAAAAACAACACGGTGGCTGTGAATTGTGTCCCCTTGTGGCAAGGCTTTGATGGGCTGGAGCAGATTAAAGTCAGTGCAGTAATATGGACACATTAAGGGTAAATTGATTTTGCTTGGAATAAAAGGTCAGGATAAGTGGTTTTGTGAGAGACTGGCCTCTCTCTTCATTAGCTTTCAGTCCCTCATCTAACAAGTTTAGGCATCACACACTCTTTGGTCACCCAACCAACAGGAAACAGGCCTCAGGGAAGTAGCTTTTTTTTTCAAATGTCACTCTTATAATGTCAAATCATGGATTATGTGTCAAAAGCACACAGTCTCTTGTGTCAATTGACATAGACAATGAATTAGGTGTCTGCAATAAACTACAAGTCTCACATGGGAGTTCTGAATTGTTTTAAATTAATTAGAAATGTATTAGAAAAATACCGAATCATGAGACAGAAAGCCACAACTATGTGAGTATATCAGACATGTGCGATATAAAGTCATAAATATATGAGATATACGTGTGAGATATGAATAAAATTAAGTAACAAAATGAAAAAAGTAACTACAATGATGAGAAATAAAGCTGAAATGAAAAATAAAGCAGTGAAAAATAAAGTAGAGGTGTAAGATATAAAGCTGCAATTATAAGAAATATAATTTTATTTTAGGTTAAAACAGGCTTTCACATTAAATGCATTCACAGTGATCTACACATACTGTAAATCCAGATCATTTCTCATTTATTAATCATTTTTTATTAATATGATAAATGGATTACACTGGCATTATGACATGCTGCTGTGGCAGAACATGGGTATATTAATATTTTAATATCACTCTCCATCTCCTTGTCGCATGTAACACCAAATTTTTTTGACATGCTAAGTTAAGAGATGCTTGAGAAATGGCTGAAGGTCCTGTGTGTGATGAGCTGACAGATACAGAACATTAAGGAATACGGTGAAACATAATGACAATGTGCACAAAAGAAACATAAAAAAGTCAAATTATTCAACATATATTCTTTATCTCACGTTTAAAAAAAAAAAAAAAGCTGTTCTTGAATTGTTCATGATAACTGTCATAACCGCATCACATGTTGTACTAGGTTTATGAAACATCACAAAATGATAGACCTGTCTGTGCGCGAAAGCATCCATGTATATGCATGTCTCATTTTAATGTCAACCTGATTAATATTCTATCTTTAAGGGCCTTCTGGAAATTAACTTTTCCGCCGTGCCTCTGAGAGGAGATTGGATGTTTAATAAACTGTCTCAGCATTTCACAATCACTGAACACATCAGATCGGATGTGCACTAAAGCACTTTAAAAAAAAAAGAAAATGCTCAACATCAGGTCCCGCTGCATCCCATATGTGAAGTGGATGCAGTTGCCATGGCGACAGCACATAGCGCTATGATGATTCAGTGATCTTTTGCCTAAATGACCCTGATTAGGGTCCTCTAGTCTTCTAGAGTAGTTCAGCATCAGTCAGAGGACACACAACCGTGTAGGAGTGAAAGCTCAGTTGGATAATGACGCCCACCACAGCACAGGTTCAGAAAGACATACAGACATATTAACCCTTAAATCGGTTTCATGTCCTGGGGGATACAGACATTTCAGAAGCAAAGGGGAAGGGCAGTGAGAGAATTTCAGTAGCAAATATTGAAAATGGGCTCCCAAATACTTGAGTACATTGGTATAAAATCTGTGGCAGCATCTCTCAGTCTTTATTTAAATTCAACACTGCAGCATGCAGTGAGAAAAGCACTGTTGATATCTATTGCATGTCAAGGGAAATTTAGTTTCTAAAGATGATGCTATTATGTCATTGTGGCGAGCAGGGCGAGGCCGAGGGCCGTGAGAGAATGGCGTGAGGTCGGTGGCGGGATTACGGATGAGTGACACCTGTGCGACCCACCGGTCTCGTATCTCTCACGGAGGAGCGGAAGCATAAAAGGAGGAGCGATGACAGTGAAGAGCGAGAGAGGACAGGCCTGGACTTGTGTTTGTTTTGTTATATGTCCTTATATGTCCTATATGAACTGAGCTGGATGATGACATCATTGTTTTTTTGTTTTTGTTGTTGTTGTTGTTTGTTTTTTTCAGTACTGCTTTGTTAGATGAAATAAACTTTCAATAATTTAATAATTGATGATCTTTACAACAGAACTGAATCAACAATGAACTGACTTCAGCTGAACAATAACAGCTGCTGTACAGCCGAAATCAACTCTGTTTGCATCATTGAATCATTTTACTCTTTTCACAGTAAAGCTGTTTTAAAACAATCTGTATTGTTTTATTGTATAAAGTGTTATATAAATAAAGGTGACTTGACTTTAAAAAAAAGGGAAATATTGCTGTAAACTGCCAGCTCTGTATCACAATTGAAACTAGTTTTTCATAATTTATATATATATCTCTTCTTGCATTAATTAACCGGGCAAATCATTACCATGGATATTCAATATTTTTCCTAAAGGTATAAAACAAATAATTCTGACCTTTCTTATTGTTGTCATGAGAAACAGCTGACTGTGCACCCTCCTTGCCATTTCAATAAACAATCCGTGTTCATTTTTGTCCGAAAAGAAGAAACACAAATTACAATTGTGTTATTAATGCATACATGCATTTATATTATGATAAACACTTAATAATACAAAAAATATTTGTATTTCAACAAAAAATAATACATGTAATAATATAATTGATGCCACTATCTGCAAAATTCGTATTGAGAAAACACATTACTGCGATTTCACTGTAATACAAAGTTTCCATATTATGGCGATAAAATAGTTTTTTCTATGGTGTTACAATGTTGTGACATGGAGAAGTCCATATTTTCTCAATTTCCTGTAAAATTATGTTAGATAATGTTGATAAAAAACATCCAATAACTGATCAATGATACAGCCAAAAAAAAAAAGGAAAGAAGAAAGACGCTCCTCCTTTTACGCTCCTCCTCCGTTCTCTCGCGGCCCTCGGCCCCGCCCTGCTTGCCACACCCTAGTATAACATATTGTGAAAAACCATGGGCCTATGGATAAACTGGGACTTTTGCAGAATAAAATGCACAAAGTCTGTCGAAAGAGCAAAAGCAGAGGGTGTTGTTAGCGGCTTCACAGGTGACTCGTTTCCAACTGCACTTCAGCATGTTTAAGAGCACTTTTCAGCTGCTCGAGAAATATTTGACAGATGAAATTGATTCCACCTTGGCTCAATCATCGTGAGTGGCAGAAACAGGATATTGTATCTTTAACGGATCATTAATTCCTCAAAGGCAAGCATTTGGCTCAGTGCTGTATATTTACAATGGCAATAGTCCAAAATACAATGTCATAAATAAATTGCATTATGTCAGTCAGCGACATACTGAATAGAAATGCATACTGGTTTTAGAAACATTCAGCGTTTCAGCAGGAGAATGACATTTTTATTAGGCTTTATTCATCATCTGACCCAAGCGCAGAATGTGAATTCATCAGTGTATTATACATACATATGGAAATTATTCCTCTTTTCCCCCCACAGAAAGGTCAAATCTGTGATTGGTATTGCGAAAGAGGACTGGTGCGTATAGTTATGTTATTAATTCACTATTTAACATGAACTCGCTGAATTTAAAGAAGAAAAGAGTGAAGTTTCCAGAATGATTGATCGAGGGGGACATGAAAAGATGCGTCTGCGGACATCTGGTCATCCGACGAGTCTGGTACCAGGGAGACTCGCCTGGCAAATTCTGTTTACAACCAGATGAGCTTTAAACTGCTCTAAAGAAAAACCAAGGTTCTGCAGCACACACTCAATTCCCAATGCATCTCAAAGCACAACACAAGTACCTATTACTGAATTCAGGTTCTTACAACAACCCCATGTCAATCTACAGACTTCGACAGACTCTTTATATGTCTGAAAACGACAAAAAATCTTTGTATGACAAATGGTAGAACCACGACCACTCAAAGACATTTAAACCTAGTATTAGGATCCGTCAATCAACTGTCAATCATCCACTGTAGTAAAACAGTTATGTACTCAACCAGTGTGTGGCTTTAAAAGAAAACTGTGGTTCAATATTAATATTAATAATAATAACAATGAGCAAGATTTTTTAAAGAAATTAATACTTTTATTCAACAAGGATGCATTAAATTGATCATAAATTGATACAATTTCTGTCAAATAAATGCAGTTCTTTTTAACTTTCTGTTCATCGAAGAATCCTGTTTTTTTTTTTTTTTTTTTTAAAGAAATGTTTCTTAAGCACTAAATTGGCATATTAGAATGATTTCTGAAGGATCGTGTCACACTGAAGACTGGAATAATGATAATGAAATCTTTGCCATCTCTGGAATAAATTACATTTAAAATATATTCAAATAGACAACAGGTATTTTAAATTGTGATTTAATAGTTTTTTACTGTGAGAAAAAATCTTATAAAAAAAATCTTACAGACTATAAACTGTGTGTGTGTGTGTGTGTGTGTGTGTGTGTGTGTGTGTGTGTGTGTGTGTGTGTGTGTGTGTGTGTGTGTGCTACTGTATAATCAACAAAATGTGTGAATGCAAATAGTAACTGTCTATTTGAAAATAAAAGATAAAAAGTGCATATATAAATGTGCATAAAAGATGACTTCACAGATTAAGTATGTCTGAAAACAACAAATAGCGACTTTGTAATACAGTAATACACATGGGTAAACAATACACACATGTTCAACAGTTGGTGTTAGTAGTTGGGACAACCCCATCTGTGATCTCACTGTAGATATAATTCACCACCTACAGGGTTGAGGCCTCCACCACGACGATGAAGAATAGAAGTGTATGCTTAAATTTGTTCTTTCATTGTAAGGAATCCCATAATCCCATTGGCATGAATCAGCAGCAGGAGATGTCTGGATTCAACTGAGCGTTCCCAGAATCAGATGGAGCTTTCGCCAGACCTGCTGATAAACAGAGGACGCCTTTTACAGCTACATCTCCTTGTTGGAATGAAATATCTGCAGTGTGAACATTCAGATCCATCTGTAGCAAAGAAAATCAAAAATGAGATTGCACTATTTAGTCTGATTGTTTCACAAGGTTACTCTGTACATTGTTACTCTGACTTCTCTCCTGAGAAAAACACCTTTCAGTGCATCTCTACTATTTTTTAAGAGTTTTAAGGCCAACTCACATTGCACTGATAGACTTTTTTTTTTTTGCCAGTTTATCAAGTTGAATTGGCTCTTGTCTGGGCGTTGAATGTCTGAGAAGTGACTTTCTGTAATCTGGTGATTGTCCGCATTGGTCGGCGTCTATCAGTGCAGTGCGAATCGGCCTTTAGATGTCACAAATGGTGTTCAGATTTGCCCAGATGCCAAAATCTGCACTAGAAGTCAGAGATTTCAATATAAACACAAAAATTGGCCAACAAATTCTTCGAAACTCTTTTTGAGCTATGTTGTCTACTGTAATATTATAGCTCTATACTCTAAGGCCCAGTTTACATCTGGTATAAAGATCCGTCTCAGTTGTTCTGATCAGTCAGCCAAAACTACATGTTTACACCTGGCAGGAACATGCATCTCAAATGCTCTCCTGTGACCACTTCTGATTGGATTTCTAGGGCAGGATCTCTCGATTTTGTGACTACATGCATCACTTACGACAAAATAAAAGTAATCATGCTTTACACTAAAATAAAGGTTACAAGAGCAGGTTTTAAACATGATGCCATAAAATAAGCATTTTTTGATGCCCCCAAAAGAACCTTTCCATGAACAGATCTTAAAATAACATTTTTTCCCCTATAGTGTGAAGAACATTTTAATAATCTAAAGATTAGTATTTCCTTTTTTCACTATAAAGAACTTTGTGCAATGGAAAGGTTCCATGGATGTTAAAGGTTCTTCATGGAACCATAAAATTGTGCCAATAAATTGCTTGTATTGCTTCCAAAATTGAAATCTTACCACAAATGTGAATTATCATGGTTATTTTGGTCAAGTACAATGTGTGTGCATAATCTCAGGTAAAACGGAGAGGTTATATGAAATAGCGTAGTTTCAAGTTTATAGTTTCAACTGGCGAAGCTTAAAAACCTTGTTTTGGAGAAACAGATGATTGACATGTTGCTGCTGTCCAAGATATCAGGATTCATTAACGTTCACCAATTAATTGACATGCATTTCTTATCATTTTTGAATGTGGTCTGAGTGATCCAATCACAATATATTTTACACTTGTGACTGGATCACCCAAATGGATGTAAAAAAATAAAAATAAAAAAGCAAGAATAAATGGGGTCTTACTGTAATTGTTGTATTTGTTTTTGTTTATTTTGTTGTAGAAACATTTGAGAAAACTTATGTGTGAATCACAGGCAGAATGATTTTCTGTGTTAATCAATCATAAATCATTTCTTAAAAAATCAGCCATTGAATTGAATGCAATAATTTATTCAAGAATAGTTTTACAAATTATTTAGACGAATTGTTCTTGATCTAATGCAACTTCTATTAAATATAAATGAGTTCTCCATTATGTCTCCTGAGCTTTGAAAGAGCAATGTCTGAACAATAAAACTTTCTTCAGGGTTCCCTCGTGTTGTCTACAAGCAATTCACTCCTATTTTTAACAGAGTAAAGCATTTTATGATACCACCACAAAAACTCGTGAAATTGATGTTAAGACAATCAAAACACTTATCTGAAGTTTGAAAAGTAATTTAAAAAGAAGTTTGTATGACTGTCTGGTAATATTTTTTAATCGATATACTCTCTAATGAGTTGGATGCTTATTGTAGTTGGAGCCATAATAGAAGCAGGATGTGTTTTGAGTGAAAGAGTCTCTTCTCCAGCTTAAATTACGGGCTGAGCATTTGACAGCTTTGGGTGCAAGAGGCTCATTAGCTTCCCGCCTGACTAATAAACCCAACGCTGAACAAATGCAATATTAATACTGCCAGTCTATTCTCTCCCTATCATTTACATACACTTCTGGAAGTGTTCAGTGCGCCTCCGCAAATTATTAATGCACTGATTCTGCAGCTCTCTGTGGACACAGGACTTTAATGACTTGCTCTGTGCTTTTGTGGATTTGAACCGGGACAAATTGTGTCTCAGAAGATGATCTTCATGGAACTCAGTGCGTTTAGTTGGATGGATTATAAAGGGAAGCTGTCTGTCTCTGCTGGAGAAATAAGAGGAGTTTATGAACAGGTATATGTGAGAACAGGAAGATCCTGAGGCACAGAGAGCCATTGGCAACTATTCTTTTTGGCTGAGGTATTATGGGATGTATTATTTCCACTAGTGTGTTTACTGCTGATGATTAATGAGGCCTAAAATAAATGCTCACATACTATTCCAAATTGTTCTCTTCCAGTCTTGGTGAATGAGATAATTCCTTTTTTTTTTTTCGTCTGAAAATGTTATAATTCCCTATTGAAGTATTGTATTTATTTTTTATTATGTTTAATTGCTGGCCTATGTACACATGCATGACTGTTTAAGCACTGCTTATAAGGCACATCACACCATGATTGTGTCAAATTTATGTGCAGTTAGTTTTATTTTCATGGACTTTGAGTTGCACTTTAGTCACATTTCCTTGCTCTTTTGGATTATCCGATTCGCTAATAAACTGAACTGTTATTTTTTAACTACCTTTGTCATCTTTGGACTATATCCGTGTGACAGTTAGGTTATTCGAGTTAAGATTCTGTGTCATCTTTATAATTGCTCAACATTTGTTAGCGCATCAATGCAAGTATTAAATTGCAAAAAAAGTATAAAAAATTATATATATATATATGTATATATATATATATATATATATATATATATATATATATATATATATATATATATATATATATATATATATATATATATATATATATATATATATATATATATATATATATATATAGCCTATAGGTTTCTCTAAATTGTATAAAATCAAAATCTTAATTTACCCCATCAAAATCCAAATTAAACCGACAAGTTTAATATATATATATATATATATATATATATATATATATATATAATATTTATATATATATAAACAGGAGTTCGGCCCTTGAGGCTGTGGCTTTTTTCTGGCCCCTAAGTAACCCTGCTCTAGCTGTTTTTGAAAACCTCCTAAATCATTACAGCAGCCATCTAATAATCAGTCAGCAAGATCCCAGGATTCTGATATAATAATATTAATAAAAAATACAATCTTCTCTGTATTCCAAGCATCTTTTTTTGTCTTTTGCCCAAGGATTCAAATAATTACCAAGGGGCTAACAGTGGGCAGCCATCTCGCATATCAGCTCTGATTGTAAATATTTCATTACAGGAAGATGTGTAGAGTGCTTTAGGCTAACTTATGAAGTGACAGGCCCAGTGAGCCCACACCATCAATAAAAGCTGAAATTTATATTGTGAACGCACAGTGATGCGGCGCAAGGAAACGTGGGCTTGACATACTCTGGCGGTCCAACTAATACTGTAAAACATGATTAACACAGTATCTGCAAAGAATTCATGGGAAGCAGAAATATTTTGGCACAGCCGAGTTAGAAATGCAATATTTATATGTATCTTCAGCAACACTTGATTTTACAGTATCTGTGTATGCATTTTTATTATTTATTCATTAGGAATTTATTTACACTGTCCTTTTTTCAGAATGTGGTTAAAAACGTCATTCAATCTCATTTCTGAGATCAAAATCAAATCAAATGCTGAACAGCATACAGTCCTCCTAAAATTACACTTAAAAATACCATGGTTATTAAAAGCATAGATTAGTGGTTTCTACAGCCGTTTAAAAAGTTACATTGTTCCATTTAAATGCTACCTACTTCCTTATGTTTGAGACATGTAAGCAATCGTTTCTGAAACATCAATAACCCATTACTAGTGGCCAGTCGAACATCCTTTGAAAAACACCATTGAACCAAATAAGAGGAAATTTTGTATTCTACTGCTCTCATCCCAACTGTATGTATAATTAAAAGTTCCTGCAAGGTGTTTCGTTAATCAATTAAAAGAAAATTACTGTCTGCACTTAACGAATCCCTGCCATGGAAATGTGGTAGTTGTTGAAAAATGTTATAAATAAGAATGAGAAAGAAACAGAAAAGGTGAGAGTGTCGAGAGAGAGAGAGTGTCGAGAGAGAGAGAGAGAGAGAGAGAGAGAGAGAGAGAGAGAGAGAGAGAGAGAGAAGAGAGAGAAGAGAGAGAGAGAGAGAGAGAGAGAGAGAGAGAGAGAGAGAGAAGAGAGAGAAGAGAGAGAAGAGAGAGAGGAAAGAGAGAGAGAGAGAGAAGAAAGAAAGAGAGAGAGAGAGAGAGAGAGAGAGAGAGAGAGAGAGAGAGAGAGAGAGAGAGAGAGAGAGAGAGAGAGAGAGACATTATATTTGGTTTTATTTTCATTAGTTTGTAGTGCTTACTAAGGCACAGAAATAGGCAACTTACATTGAAAAGGGATTAGATGGATCACATCTTGGGATCAGAACATCATAGAAACCTTGGAGTTGACGCTTTCGACTCGGGCCAGCAAACACACATTCAGTATTACCCTAACAGCCATTCATAAAATCCTAGAAATCTCTCAATTTCTTTCTTTTTTTCCAAAATGTTCTTGAAATGTATTATTATTTCCAAGGATCAGCATTCTCCCCTAAAAGTGATTAGACAGACCAAACCGTAAGTCATAGAGACTTGAAACTTTGAGGGATGTATGGTAGTACCCACCCCGTCTACAACATCACCAAGGTTAAGTTAATATTCAACAATATTATTGATCTGACTGTACTGACGCAGTTGTTTGAGAACTGAACTGAGATAGACGATGACATCATTTTTTGCCGAACTATTTTATAGATGAATTTAACTAATTTAATAATTGAAGATCTTTACAACAGAACTGAATCAACTCTAAACTAACTTCAGCTGAACAACAGCCGAAAAGCATAATTGTCCTTTTATCACTGTAAAGCTGCATTGAAACAATCTGTATTGTAAAAAGCGCTATATAAATAAAGGTGACTTGATAAGTCTCGCTTCAGTTGTCCTGATGGTGGCACGACAGCGGTCAAAAGTACTTAATGGCTCATAACTCCTAAACCACCCGGCGAAATTTTTGAACTATTCCTAGGTTTTTCGCCCGATCGGAACCAGGGAAGATTCTCTGGGAGTCTGATTGTCAATAATTAAAGGAAAAAATAAAAACGAAATTTCGTTTCACGTCAACGACTGGGACGTCACACCATTAGAAGTGGGAGTGGCCACTTTTACTAAAACAGCAAACCCCTTTTGAAATGAACGAGATAATTTCACCAAACTTGGTACACCTATGTATGGGCTCAAGTCAAAAAATATATATAAATAAAATGAAAGAAAAAAAAAACAGCTATAGCTCTGCAACAGTCAGTCTGATTGACTTGAAATCTTGCATGCGGTGTCTTTGTCGAAGGTGCCATGATTGTCTATGAGAATATCCACGTATCTCGAAAAACACGGCCCCCATCGGCCAATGAAGTTCGAGCAACTGTCAGGCAAAGGTTAATGGAGGCCGATCATAATGAAACTCGTTGGGCCTGTATGACCCACGGCCTTAGAGGCCTGTGAGTCCTGCTAAATAAAACATAATACCTTTTCACATATGTGCTTAAAGGCCTTAAAGTGCTTGAACACCGTTAGTTGCTGCTTGCAGCTGTATATTGTTATTTTTATATTTATTTTATTTTAAAATTTTTTCTACACTGTTCATTTTCTGTACTCCAAGTACTTTGAAAGTATTATAAATGTCAACAATCATGCCAATAAACCTTTGTAGACTCTAAGATAAAGTGACAAATAGGCAGACAAAAAACAATGAGAGAGAAATAGGTCTTGCATCGAGACCATAACATTTCCTATTTCTTTTGATTCAAAGTAAAAATCTAAATAAAAGAGTATGTTTTTATTCGGCACCATCTGTTCTGTTCCACAGATCCTTGTCTTACCCTCCCCGTCTCTCTCCCTCTCTATGTGTGCTGTGATATCACTGATATTGAAGGCCAGATGAGACCATGAAGCTGTCTGAGACACAGCCATTGGTGTTTGGTGTATCACAGGAAATTAGCTGTGCAGGGGTTTTGTCCCATAACAGATCAGAGAGACGACAAAGAACATGCATGATTGACAGTTGCATTTTCAAACCTCACAAACACAACGGATGGCAATTTCAGGTAAAGGTCACAATAAAATCAACCTGCTGTATCTCCACATATCAGTGTCTTCCAGGATATATAACCCTCACTCTGCTTCCTGCAGGTCAGGAAAACCATGTGAGGCTCATTCAGACATGGTGACAGGGGCTCTGTTCCAAACCCTAGTGAGCTGCTTTGCAAGTGTCGTGGAAATTCTTAATACGAATACAACCTTTTTAATCTGACTTCTTCACCATGGACAATTTAAACAACTTCCAGTTGTTAAAAATAATAACTACAGTATCTCAAGGTAATTCCCTGAATACTTACAATACAATACAATACTTCCCTGAAGTAAGGTGACGGCGTCCCGTTAAGAAGCTACTCTCAATCACACTTGAGCGGTTTCTTTTGTTGTCTTTTGAGTGTAGAATCTTTAGTACTTCTATTACTACCTCAATCACACATAGATGTTCTGTTGTTGTCTTTTGAGCGTAGAATCTATTTCTCAGCTGCACAGCATATACCTGACACGACTCCCAAGTTGCTCTTTGTAGAAATGAAGTTGGATTCATGGCTGGGAAATCACTGGCCACAACAACCAAGTGAGTCTCCTGAATAGAAAGATACATGTACATTTAAATCATACAGTTGAGTAAAAATCAATGTCACTCAAGTCTTCTTCTCTGTGATTTGTTCTGGTGATTGGTTTGTAATGATCTAAGCTAATCATATGACTGTTAGTTCTACTGTGTTAAGCACTTTTGGGCAAGTTAATATGGTCTTTGACCTGAGCATCCTTAGTCTGCATTTCTCTGTACATTTAATGTTGAAAATACCTATTACATAAAATATTTCTATTACACAAGAAAGTGTTTTAAGTCTTCAGAGGTGTACCTTGAAAAAACGGCTGATCTGAATCTTTGAGCCACCTCATTTGGCCATATACAGTAACATAATATACTTATATAATATGTACGTCATATGGAACTTACAAGTTTGGGAATGGGTCAGCAAAAATCTATAATTTCTTGGGATAAATAGTTATCTTAACTTAAAAATAATAATGATTTATTTTTTGCAATATACATTTTGCAAAAAAAAAAGAGTATAGATTAACTGATAAAATTACTTTAAGAAATTACATTAAACATAATAGTAGTTCATACCATGGGTCTGTGCTAACCAGGCAAACCTTAATGTCCTGGTAGTTGCCCATGCACCATGTTTCTCCTCGGTCACTTCTGATTCTGTTTTGGTAAGGTAGCTGCCTATGTAGACAAGATAACGAGGCAGCTCACTTGGTTCTGGAACAGAAACATGGTTTCAGGAGCTGTGGGTGTGTGTGGCTTATATTCTTCAATCTCTGAGTGACAGCTGTGCAGAAAGAGAAGCCAGAGCTGATGCTGTTAAAGCCATGACAGTGGGAAACAGCAGTGGTCTGCTGCATATTTGCTCAGTTAGCAGAACGTACATATATAAAAAATATAAATGAGTGAGATTTTGTCTTGGGCAACTAACTTAGCACCTTATGTCAAGTCATATATTTGTTAATGTCTATTTTTCAATTTACAGTATATATTATCATGCTTCAAAAATGTATTTTGGCTACTTCTGAATGGCCATCAATGGAGATGGTTTATGGAAGCACAGCACACCATTGGACAAATTAGAAACAATGTCTAGACTGCTTTATCCCCTCATTTCATGGTTAATTGCAATTAGACCACTTATCCTATTTCAATGAGCTCTCCAAAGTGCATTGCCGACCCCTTTGAGACCGTATGACATCTTAAGGGGTTGAATCAAAAATGCAGCTTAGACTGGAATGAAAGTACGGCTTTCATTGAAATTACCTTCTCCTTGTCTCTCTGTCCATTTGTCTTTAAATGAAACATGCTAGCTTTTAATAATCGAGTCTTTGGTGCACAGTTAGTTGCAGAAAATAAGCAAACAGTTTTGTATCTTTGATTTGGCGGGAGCGGCCGCATAACTCATTCATTTGAACTCATCTTCGAAATGGCAATAGAGGAAATTGGTGAACAGATTGATGTCAACAGGGGACACGTTTTTTAAAAAAAACAACAAACCCCAGGAAGACGTGCCGAATCAATTCGGAAATATTGCTTCATTTCTTTCTCTCGCTTGCCAGGGTCTCACACCTTGCTTTTATGACTGATTTACATGACTCTTGCATCATTGACGCGCGGCGGGCGCGTACCGAATGCGATGCTGATAATAATCGAGCCAATGGCCTGTGAATGACAATAGCAAAAGATGGACTGTGATCAGAGAGATTTTCCCTGTTTGTTATGGAATCCGTGTGCCGTAGGCTGATTTTAAAACGGCATTCTGCAGGCTCCATCTGCCAGAGAGACAAAAGGACTGGCACCATTTCCATTCTCTGGTAGGGCTGTTAACTTGTCACGGGCAAAGCTGTCTCAAAGAAACAAGAGGACAAGGGGTGTGTGGGGGGTGGGGGGGCAGCATCCAGCAGTGTTAAAAGCAATTACAGGTGGAAGAGATCTCAAAAAAGCGCGCCTGAGATGATAACAGTGCAGTTTATGCTATGTTTGACGTGCGTGTGTGGGAATGCGTATTAATTTAAAGCTTTCAGATGACTTGTTCTTCAAGCAGGGTTCACAGTGTTTAGATGATGTTCCCACGCTAAGTGCCTGCATATTAATGTTGGGTATAAAAGTGCAGGAGAAGCGAGGAAGATGTCAGAGCCACATTGAAGGCCCTGCCAAGAGGAAAATATGGAAAAATGCAAGTCCTTCAGGTGGGTGAGAAATTACCTGATCTTGAATGTGTTCATTGCATTTTAGCACATGGAGCTGTGTGCTCTTTTCAGTAGGCCTTCCATTGTGTGAGAGAATTTAATGTTTATGTGCTTTCAAAAGATGGCCTGAAACTACTAAAATCCACAAATGCTAACTTTTTTAGCTACCCTAGCAGAATTTCAAGCGTCACCATGTTCCAAAATGTGTCAGAACAGGTCAGGTGCATCAAGTACATCTCAGCATTAGCGCTATTGAGTAAACTGTCCTTTTGTTCTTCATGACATTGCAACAGTTTCCGTAATTATTATTATTGGCACAGACATTTGAATGTAACTCTATTGACACCTTGAGGTTAGTCACCACCCCATTACATTACAGGAACATTTAATAGAGTGCTGCAGGGATGACATTTTTTGTGTAGGCCAAAATCTGTAGATTAGCATTTTAGCACTTCTGGTTCCATCATCAATGGGATTTTTGAATGGGTTTTTGGTTAAACGCCTGAAATAAGGTCTGTGGTTAACACATGCTCAAGATATTTTCATTCTATGACATACAATTCATCAATTATACCTCATTTTTAAAGCTTTTACTTGTCTTGAAAAAGTTAACAAGTAGCTAAAGGGGACAGAAGAGGTTGTTGAAGACATTAAATAAGTAAACTCATCTACACACTAGTCTGCTTTCACAGCCTTATTGTGTTTATACTCGTGTTCTTGCAAAAAATTCTAACTCAAACATTCAGTGAAAATGTTTTTTTATTTTATTTTATTTTATATTTTATTTTATTTTTTATAAACACTGAACTGAATGAGTTATTGGAAGCTTAGCGATGGTGACATTGAAGTTACTTTATAGTCCACATTTTTAGTCTTCATAACAGTTGTGTTAATTTGTGAAGATTATTATGATGGACGAAACATGTAAGAATCAGAAACTTTTGTTAGTCACTGAGCTTATTTTAATTCCTGCAATAATTCAAAAGCTAATGGAAAAATCTTAATGCTAACTTCTGTGTTGGCCTACAAAAATACATCATCACTGCAGCTCTCTATGACATAAAGTGCCTTAAAAAACTGGTTTGAGTATCCAGACATTGTAACATTGGCTCAACCAATGGCGTGAGTTTGAGGCAGGTTCTGGTTTCCTGACCAATGGCAGACAGGGGCTTCATTCAGGCAACCTGTTTAAAAACAATTACTGGCTAAATTTCAGAATAGCATACTTAGTGCTCTTACTATTTCAGCAATATAAAGATACGTTACAAATAGTATGAGCAGTATGCTGTTTTACTGTAAATTCAACCAGTGTTTTTGCAATTCTGTTAATGGTAGTTAACCAAAAGTTTGGGGTACGTACTTTTTTATGAATGAATGAATGATTGAATTTAAGAATTTTATTCGACAAAACATATTAAATTATGATATTCTATCCTCTTTTTAACATTCTATTCATCAAAGAATCCTAGGAAAAAAAAAATTATCATGGTTTCCACAAAACTAATATTAAATATAATAAGAAGAAATGTTTCTTGAGCAGATTATCAGCATATTAGAATTTCTGAAGGATCATGTGACACTGAAAACTGGAATAAATTCAGTTTTGCATCACAGGAATAAATGACATTTTAAAAAAGAAAACATTTTAATTGTAGTAATGTTTCACTATTTCACCTTTTACTGTATTTTTGATCAAATAAATGCAGCCTTGGTAAACATAAGAGACTTCTTTCAAAAGCATTAAAAAATCTCACCAATCCTAAACTTTTGAACAGTATAGTGTATGTTTTAGGATGAGTCAAGCATTCTGTGTTTGCATACTTGATTCTGGCCTAAAGGAGAGAAAAACAGAGAGAACAAGTGAGGAACAGAGAAATAAAGTCAGAAAGAGAGAGAGAGAGGTGTGATAGATTTGGCTGTTCATCAGAAAATATTTGAGTTTAGGAGTGTTGACTCATTTACATCAGAACAAAACAGACAGCAGCTTGACAGCAAGAAAGGGACATCTGCCCTCATATGTAGACTGATATTTCCCTCTGCGAGAACAGACTTCAGGCAAACAGAAATGAGTTTCTGTTTTCATGTGCCTCGGAGGGGGTGGAGGAGTTTTCATCCAACAGAAGTGTGATTATGTCACTGAAACTTCTGATATTACTTTTGCTTATTGAGTTCTGTTTCATATGAGCGCTTAAATGAGCTGTTAAGCCCCTATCCTTGATCAAAGTTCTCCGCTGACTCACCACAAAATCAACATCTTTCGAAGTTTTGTGAAACATCAGAAGTACAGAAGCATACATGCAACTCCTCCCCCTCCTTTTAATTAAACAAATAAACCACAAAACACCATTAACCATAAAATAAAGAATATAAACATATAGCATGCAAACAAATATCTATTCATCCATCCATCAACCCTTTGTGGTATATTAAAAGCACTCAGTTACTATGGAACTGTGTTAGCTAAACAAGATGAGAATTACCATACTGACTCCTCTCATCCATCATGGCTGTCTCATCCAATCAGAGAGCAGGATCTTAGATTGATCTGCCTCATAAACATTTAGGAGTTTCACTCTTTCTCTTGGTTTCACGTTTACTCAGTAAACATAGAGCCCTATTAGTACGCAAAATTTCACCCCAGTTTTGCACTGAGGTCATCCAGAGGTCACAAGCAATAGTTATTCTGCAAAAATTGAAAGTGAATTGCAAATGAAGCGATGCAGAGTAATACAAAACAAAGCTGATGGTAGCTTATTTTACATGGTTGATTCCTGGTCATTAGCTGGTCCAAATTTGTATAACAGGATGATCAGATGGACGGTCAGCTGACAAATCTAATTTCAACCTGGTAAATATTGAATAGACAGTTAGAGATGGTGGACTACCTGGCTTTTCCAATTTCTTTGTCGATGAAGACAGAATTATCTGGATTTTAAAGGGAATCTAAAGGTAAACGCTAAACAAAACTGTTTGCATATTTGTTTTACTGCTTTGACTGTCAAAATAAAATAATCATGATTAATCTCATAATTTCAACCATTCTGTAGAAAGCAGACTGAAACACTATGTAGAATAGAGTCATACTATTCAGTAGCCCTCTGCTTGTTTCCATGGCAAGGACCCACCCAATCTCACCTGATCTCACTTCCTCCTAATCAATGGTTCACTTTATAAGCCCCACCCATTCCTTTGTTCTGCCTGGCAGCAACACAAAGCACATGTGAGGACCCTCAGTCTCTGTGATTCAGATACTATCCATGGTTGTGCATGATAAAGTGAGTTATTGCTTTCCATATTTGCTGTACCCTAATGGTTATCTGTAAATTTGATGGGATTGAATGCTTGACTAGTATACATACTAGTAGATCCTATATTCCTCTCATATTGATTGTTTGCTTTAGACTACGGATATCACATTGTGTGTAAGTGCGCAGTGCACATAGTTTGTTAATTGTAGTTCTATAGGAAAGGCACAAAACAGTATAACCTAACTGAGACCATGATGGAATTACTATATGTAATTGTTAAATGAATGTCTTTGGTATGTAGTATTTCATTATTTCTGTAGTGGTAGGCCTACCCTTCAACCTTTTTGGTTCGTGTACAAATGTTTAGTGTCATGTTATATATTGGTTTATTGTATTGTAATTCTTGTGTTTCCTTGTTTATCATTATTGTAGAAAAAACCATAACCGTCAAGCCTCATCATCTCACGTTGCTCCTCATGTGTGAACAGTGGCAATAAATGGCTTAAACGGAATCCTTTGTCCCTTCTCCATTCTTATCGATGTACCATGGTGATGCTCAAACTCCTGTGAACCAAAGCTAGATAGATTTTACACACTATGTAAAGGTAATTGTAAAAATAATAATAAATAAAAGATACAATGAAAATGTAAAATAACCTAAAAATGATTTTTCTGAAATTTGATGTGTCCCTCTGTAACCTTTCAGCCCCCTGTTTGCAAAGCACTGCATTATAAAATGCATTTTATGTATTCCCTTCTCAGGTTTGTGAGTTTCTACATTAAAACTGGGCATGTACAGTATGTGTTTAATTCTTTGCTTATGTCACTACACCTACATGCTGCATATTGTGATTGATAAATATCAGCCATGTTTTGCTCACTGGCTCATTTGATTCGCATTGCCTTTGGCGACCTATGCAAGAGATCGATTGTATGTATGTGACTTCAAAAGTATAAACACCCCCTCATAAAACTGACACCTTAGTTTGATGTGTGACACATCTGTCGTCCCTGCTGACTGATGTCTTTCATCACATACGCCGGTAGTCTGATATCCACATCCTGTTTTCATATTGAGCCTGTCTTAACAGATCCCTTTGATGGATGATGGCAAATATAACGGATAGAGTTCAGTACTGGCTCGCTTTGAGAGTTATATCCATCCCTACTCCGTTTCCTCTAATTAAGCCAAAGGAAATATTAAACACGCATCTTTTGACTTGACGGAGAGTAAACAGCTTGTGTTTGTTAAAAGCTTTGCTAAAATTCTGCATGGGTGGATTATCGCAACTTCAACAAAGCGCTGCTGGACGGCAAGTTGCTACCACTCCACACACCACATGCAGCTTCAATGGCCCATTATTTTTATTTACTTTACTAATATGTCGTCAATATGCAGAGCCATGCAGAATATGAGCCATCTGTAAAGCCGCCAGATAATCCCCCGAATAATCTGTACCAAATACCATCACCTACCGCAGCTGCATGTGCGCCATAGGCAACATGTCAAGGCAGGAGATGCTCATCTGAGAGCTCATCTTTTGTTTTTTCTTTCTCTCTATACTGATCTCACTATACAATGTGTAGTCATGCCTTCATTTGCTAGGCATGGTAAATGTTTTTATACATGTATGTTTAATTATAACTGTGAAACACATTGGACAACAACGTTGTTATTAAATGTGCTACATAAATAAATAAAAGTTGAAAGTTGAAGTTGAATGTAAATGTGTATTTTTAGCCAGAGCATGGATGGATTTTCATGAACTGATTTGGCTTTTGTTTTCATACACATACTACAGTGAACGGGATTTGACCAAGTACAATATGTTCCTGGATCAACACCTTTGTTTAGGCTTAGGGATAGGGTTAGAACTACATTTTCAGGGTGAATAACAGTAATGTAGAAGCACCTAACCCTGCTTGTAAGACTAAACTTGACATAAACTGTAAACTTGTCCCTCAAATCGGTTTGGTTGATTTGAATATTGTTCCAGGATCAACAAAGACATTGATCCAGGATTATGTTGTACATCCTGTACATTGTGTGCAAAAAGGCCTGATGTGACTGTTTTGGTTGCTCTAACCAAGAGGTTTAAGAAATGCACACATGCTTAAATTCATCAAAAGCTCTTTAAAGTTTAATGTGCAGTTTTGCCAAAGCTAATGACTTTGCATTTTGTTTTTAAAGGCAGAGGAGAGAAACTGACTCTGTGTATTGGCTCGATCTGCTTGAAAGCAGCTGTAATTTTCTGTTTACATTTTAAACCTGTAGCTGTCTTTATACAGAGTGATGAGGTAATAGCTTGCTTTACACCGAACTAAGCTAACACGAATCTAAAACTTGATCTTAATTAAGCTGTTTGGTTAATGAGACGGTAAACATGTTTAGGGAAACAAATATTTATTTATTTAAATAATAAAATAATTACAATATTTATTCAGTTGAATTGTGTCATGATGACCACCCCCAACTGTAAATAATGAATACTTTTGTTCAGCAAGGATATAATTAAATTGATCAAAAGTGATAGTAAACACATTAATAATAAATCATATTTATACTATATATAATATTTATAAGTTATCAATATTATAATATTATAATATTTATACTATGTATTTTCAGAGTTTCATTCCATGTATTCAGAGTCCCATTCCATATGTTCAGAGTTTCATTCTATTCAGAGTCCAATCCATACATACAGAGTTTTATTCCATATATTCAGAATTCATTCTATTCAGTCACATTCCATATGTTAAGAGTTTCATTCTATTGAGAGTCCCATTCCATATGTTAAGAGTTTCATTCTATTCAGAGTCCCATTACGTATATTCAAATTCATATTATAAATACAATAAAATCCTGAACGGCATGCCATATACATAATCTAATATTATAAATGTGTTTACTGTGTATATATATATATATATATATATAAATATACACATACATACATACAGTATTTATTTCTATATAATGTATATATTTCACCTTTACCTATGGCCACCACAAACTCATTGTCTAAGTTTGCTGGAACTTACTGGTTTGACTCTTGACAGTCATGAAGCAGCGCACTTGTCTATGACACAGGTGTGGGTTTGTGCCCTCAGGTTATGACCTTGCTGAGAAGAGGCTTAGATTGTCAACCATGTCACCTGTGCAGCGCTGGGCCGAGGCAGGGTCAAACGTGATGGTTCTGTGATGGGAGAAAGAAGGATCAGAGTAAATCTCAGAATCATGATTACCTAATATTCAGGGATGAAGAGATATACTCATATCTGTTGACTTTTATCTGCTGTGAAAAGCTCACTGCTTGTGTCCGATCTCTCTCTGTCTGTGTGCTCATCGACAGGTGCATGCTAGGCAGGGTCAAGAGTCTGAGGCAGCCCAGGTGTGGGTTCAATGATGCATGTGCTCCTATGAAAGTTGAGGCTCAGTCTTTCGGAGGCTACCAAAGCTAACACACTGCTCTAGCCTTTGCTTTGTTGACGGTTTACAATATATATATATATATATTTATTTTTTTTTCAACATCAAACTCTCCACCACATTCCCCTTGATATTTCCTTTCCTCACAATCCTCTTATCTGTGAAGAAGCATTTTAAAGACACCAGAAAACCACAGACGATTACAGAATCAGTTAAATAATAGATGCTTTTTTAATAAGCAGTAGGTATGCTTGCATACACTAACTTTCATCAATGGAATGAATTCAAACGTTACAATGCGATTCACATAGTCACTTGCATGAGCATTATAGGGTTAGTTCACCCAAAAATTAAAATTCTGTCAGTATTTACTCACCCTCATGTTGTTCCAACCCCGTAAGACCTTCGTTCATCTTCGGAACACAAATTAAGATATTTTTGATGAAATCTGAGAGCTGGATCACTCCTCCATAGGCTTCTTCAGGGATTGAAACTTGCCAGCCCCGAAAAGTTATTAAAGACATCGTTAAAATAGTCCAAGTGACTACAGTGGCTCAATCTTAAGTTTATCAAGCGACGACAATACTTTTTGTGCGCAAAAAAAAAAAAAATAACGACTTTATTTCAACTATTCATGTCCTTCTCTGTAGGCCTCGAGTCAGTTCACTAGTGTAATAGCGCAGTTCTTCTGTTGTTGTACGTCACACGCATCACACACATGACCAGCGTCGGCCAATAGTGAGCCTACGTGTGACGTAGCTCTACGCAATCATACTAAATTAACTGACTAGAGACCAACAGAGAAGGAAATGAATAGTTGAAATAAAGTCGTTATTTTTGTTTGTTTTTGCACACAAAAAGTATTGTCGTCGCTTGATAAACTTAAGATTGAGCCACTGTAGTCACTTGGACTATTTTAACGATGTCTTTAATAACTTTTCGGGGCTGGCAAGTTTCAATCCCTGAAGAAGCCTATGGAGGAGTGATCCAGCTCTCAGATTTCATCAAAAACATCTTAATTCGTGTTCCGAAGATGAACGAAGGTCTTACGGGGTTGGAACAACATGAGGGTGAGTAAATACTGACAGAATTTTCATTTTTGGGTGAACTATCCCTTTAAATATTTCAAACACAACTTGAGTACATGCATACTTGCTCATTGACTAATTTACTTACGTCCGTATTACTTAAAACATATGTAAACATCCGCATCATGGTACCGTGCACAAGGTATTTTTTAACCTGATTGAAAAAAAAATATCAGATTCAAGCATTTACATGCCTAATTTTTTCTTGTTCCTGTTTAGATTTTTTTCAGGTCTACAACACCTCTTTCAATCCGATCAAAATTTAATTCAAATCAAACTCATTCAGATTGATTGAGGTATTTACATAAAGGCTTTTCAATCTAACTAATCTGATTTTATGAGTGCGTGTAAAGCTAGTGTTGGGGGAATGTGTGTCATGTAATCAGATTACTTTTTCCCGCCCGACAGGGCTAATTGGACGTAGTTTGTGATGTCAGAAACACCAGTGATTTCAAACCACGATTTTGAGACTGTCTTTGGTTAACTGCAGTTTTAAGGAGAAATTAATCAGCAATGGTGTTGACTTTGCACATGGTTTGTCTTGAAGCATATTAAAAACACCACATATACATATAAACAACATTAAAAATGTTCACCACAGGGGGACTTTAATGTCAAATGCAACTGAAAAGCTTGTCTTTAGAAACAATGTATTTATATTTTATTTAGGTGTGCAAGCACTGTAGGAGTTGTTGTAGTATGCATGATGGTATTGTAGTACTAGAAAGCAGTAAATCCAGGCCATAAATTTAGATGGGGTAGATTCTAGGTCATAGCACTACCTTAAAGGTAGGGTAGGCAATTTTGGAGCGGCTAGCAATAGCGAGTTAGCTTTGAATGCATAAGATCCCACCCTTCCTTTAGTACGCTGTACAAAGCCAAGCCTCCTTTAAAACACATGGACACAACAGCCAGAGCAGAGTCTACAAAGTGTCATGTGAGACAGCATTAAACTACCTCACGTCTCGAAGCACATAACATTACAATAATAATGCATGTAAACAACTTAATGAGCACTGATCTGTACCACCTGACTGCTGTAGATTCATTTCGCCATTGACAATGTTGCCATTGATAAGCATTCGGAGAACTGCTCAGAGTAGAACGTCACGGGTTGCCATCTCTTAATTTACAGTAGTTATGGTGTGAATGCAGCATAAGCTGGTTGTTTTGGTTCAGGAGGAACTGTAAAAGGTGGCAGCTGTTTCGGTTGTGGTGCTCGGTGACTGACGTCTGTCTAACTCGGCATCGCATGAAACACTCTGATGACGTGTGATGTCTGCGCGAGCAGGGTACACGGAGGTACGGAGCGCAAATACATATGTTGACAGGCAGGTAGGACTTCATATCATTGCATTCGGACAGAAGGAAAGTGCTTCTGCTCTGGAGGAGAGAGAGTCTGTGAGAGTAAAACGAGAAAAAGTAATGCAACTTACTTTCTATAAAAAATACAACATAATTATTAACTTTTTATAATGAGTAACGCAGTATTTCATTGCATTACTTTTAAAAGTAATGATCCCAACACTGTTAATAAGTGCACTTAAAACTCACATACCCATTAGCACCGTGACAGACTCAGTGAGGCACCTTAAAGCGAGACCCTGCCAGAGTTGATCATTTTCTTTAGTGCATTATATGACTGACATTTTCCTCGAAGCTCCTTGTCGCAGCATTTTTTTTCAGGTGTGTGACTGTCTTTATTCAGTTGGAGGGGTATTAAAATCCTTGACACAACCCGAAGAAGAGTAAAGGGACAGAGAGGAGAGAAGAGCCCCTCATTTGTGAAACGTCACAGACCCAAGACTCAGAAAGATCAGAAAGGGCCCTTTGGGCAGATTAAAAATTCATGATCTCTTCTGAAGCATAGAAACAGAAGAGAAACTGAATGCGGTTGTGGAGAACGCTGACTCTTCGGCTGAAATGGAGCATGTCTTTCATCAGTTCTAATGAAGGCCCAGAGGGAGAAAGAGAGAGAGAGAGTCGGAAAGAGGCAGGTTTTTAAGGGTTTGGGACATTCCTATATATCAACATAGAGCTGTTGAGCTGAAGTAATCATCAAGAATTGGAGTCCAGTGCTGTGCTGGCTTCCTGTCTGTCTCCATCGCTTCCTGAGCTCACATTCTAAGGCTCTGCTCCAAGCCTGGTGAGCTGCGTCGCTGTCTTCCGTCTACATAGGCAGCTTCCTTCTAAGGCAGTTTTGAAATTAATTAATACGCCACACAAATTGTGTTCCTCATGGGTAGTGCATGAGAGGTTTGCAGAATGCTCACAGCTAATGTCAATGAAGTATCGCTAAGATAAAAGAATAACTCACCCAAAAATAAAAAATCTGACATCATTTACTCATCCTCTTCCAAACCTGTATGACTTTCATTCTTCTGTGGAACACAATCAAAGATATTTTGAAGAATATTTTAGCTGTTTTAGCCAACACTATCTCAAGACCAAATCGTACGAATTCGTACGAGTGAGGTCGTACGAATTCGTATGATTTGTCTAAATCCACGTGATGGGAAGGTTTAGGGGCGTGGTCAGGTGTAGGTCATTCGTACAAATTCATACAAATTAGGCAACTCGTAAAATATTTAGCAAAAATTTTATGAATTTAGCAAAAATCTTACGAATTCGTACGAGTGAGGTCAAATGAATTTGTACAAGTGAGGTCGTATGAATTCATATGAATTAGCCACCTCGTAAAATTCGTACGAATTGCCGTGAGATCGGGTTGGTTTTAGCCCATGCAACGAGAGTCAGTGGGGTCCAATATGACTCTAGACCCCATTGACATTTCATTGAATGGAAGAAAAAAATGCAGATATACAGTATCCCTTCAACGACTCTAATGAGCACAAAACCCCAAAAATGCTGTGAGAAATCTTTTTTTTAAATTCCACGATAGATTTTATAATGAACATCATACTGAATAGATATAAAATTAAATTTTTTCGCTGAGCTTCTGACAGTGCATTACAATGCTGCCTTACAATTACATCATACAATGAAGCATAATTTAGCTAATTAATTCCTAAAATCATGACTTTGTACACTACCGTTCATAAGTTTAGGGTCAGAACAAGATTTTTAGGGTTTTTGAAAGTCTCTCACTAAAGGCCATTGCACACTGAGTCCGAAATTCGCATCCAAAATTTGTGCACGTTAAAAAAAAAAAATTCAACCTCACATTATGTCAATCACGCTTGCACACTGTCTACGAAACTTTCGTCCATCATAAAAAAAAAATCACATTGGGTTCGATTTTCTGCGTTTTTCACATCTGTAGCAAGCAGTTTAAATGGTGTTTTGGCAATTCAGAGCCACCGAATCACGAATACGAAAAAATGCATACGAAAATTTCGGACTCAGTGTGCAATGGCCTTAAGGCTGCATTTAATTGATAAAAAATACAGAACAAACAGTAATATTGTGAAATAATATTATAATTTAAAATAAGCTGAATTTTCAGCATCATTACTCCAGTCTTCAGTGTCACGTGATCCTTCAGAAATCATTCTAATATGCTAATTTGCTGCTCAAGAAACAATTCTTATGTTTATCAGTGTTGACAAGTTGTGATGCTTAATGTTTTTGTGGAAACAGTGAAACATTTTTTCAGGATTCTTTAATGAATAGAACGGTTTTAAAAGAACTTTTGATTCTTTTTGAAACTTTAATGTCATTTTTGATCAATTAAATGTGCCCTCGCTGAATAAATTATTTTTTTTAACAGTAAGCTGTATTAATTTCTTTTCAAGTTCATCAAAGTGAAATGAGATCATAAACAGCTGCTTATCACTACCTCTGATGGTTTTCGTTTCATTTTCCCAGCATTAAGATTGATTGAGTCTTTCCATTAACAGCTGCAAACATGTCCGCTCTCTTTCACATCCATCTTATTCCTCCATAAGAATGTTAAGTGGTGACTTGGCTTCTAAAACTGCAGAAAACGTAACAAAAAATAAATAAAAAATGTCAAAGAATGACTTGAGATGAATTGAACTTCTTTTATTGCCTACTGAACATTTCCAAAATTATTATGAATTCAAAAAGGGGGTAATTTAGTTTTTGTATTTTTTGAACATGGTAAATGTCTTGAATTATGGTATAACACTGTATTATATTAGCCAACTCTAAATGACATTTAATTATTAATACAAACATATGAACTCAGAAACTCCCTCGCTTTGCGCTTGCTGACTGATGGCAGTTGCTACAGTATTTAATAAAATGAAATGATGATAACAAACATCATCTAAATAATTGTTGTATGGATGTAATGCAGTCAACTAAACTGAAATTGAAACTGTTAAGTAATGATTATGGGTCATTTTTTACAATATCATATCATATCATATCATATAATATAATAATGTTCTATCCACAATATACTCGTAGCAGGTAACAGACAGTTAACATTGGACGTTAGGAATTATTTGTCTTTGTAGATGATTTAAATGCACATTTAAAAAAATTAAATAAAATAAAAAAAACAGACAGATGCAGCCACCAAAATTGTGTCCTTCCCAGGTAACTCTTCTCTAGTAACTATGGACTATAACAACAACACACTGTGTTTTACAGGAAGGTACAGATAGTTCAAGAGGAATAACTGAACATAGATCTCCTGTTTCATTTGTTTAATTGTCTATCTTCATAACGCTCTGCAGCTGGTCAGGCTGCGAGAGCGGAGACAGCAGTCCCTTCTGTGACAACCTCTTCCTTCCCTCCACTGAGACACAGACATGTGTGGGAGAAGAAGAAGAGCAGAATAATAAACCACGGACACCCGCCTGTCAAAAGCCATCACACAAACAGGAGCTCGGTGCCTCTGTTTTGGATCAGCAGGCGTGTCAAAGAGCTTGTGTCCCCCGAGAGACACTCAAACCCCCCATCCCCTGTCCCTAAAACTCTCTCACAGTGCCCACTGAGTCTGAAACAGCCAGTCAGAGAAGAGACGGAAGCGCACCAATCATAAAATAATAACACTGTAAACGGGTTTATTACATTTTGTCAGGCACATTTAATGTTTGACCTTTGGCAGTCAGTGTGTTCCTTGAAATCTAATTACACAAGAAGGAAACGACTTCACACACAGCATACACAGAGCAGATTCACCAGCCGCCACAAATACAGACTTGTGAATTAGTTGATGATCTCTCCGTCCTATCCAAGAGAATAAAAATCATTTTTATTTTTTTATTTTTATTTTTTAGAAATCACTGCATTCAGCCCACATTTTGAGAAATCATTTACTTAGAAATATTTTGTTTGGCTGTGAAGGAAAATCAGCAACAACAAAAAATTACTTAAAAAAGATCCTTCATCCTTTAACCCAAAATGAAAATTCTGTCATCATTTACTCACCCTGTGATTACCTACAGTCTCGTCCCTACGGCCAAATCACAGCCGTGCTGATATACAGCCATAGCGCCCAGCTACTCGTGTGATATTGCTCACATATATTATTTGTAAGCAACATTTATTAATTAGTAAATATTTCATTGTATGAAAGTAGACTGAAATGAGTGGCGAAGATAACATATTTCTCTGTGGGTATTAGGACAACAACTCTGATTACTGAAGGGGAAAGACCAGGTCATACCTGGTTAGGACGTGGTGTCAGGTTGAAGATGTTGCTGCACTCTCAGGCATGGGTGCGTCTAACAGCGGCTGGTATAACAGCACAGTCAGGAAGTGAATCAGTGAAATGGTGCGATCTGTAGCACTTGATTGTCAGGTCTGGATTAAGTTCTCTGAGGCAGCCATCTGAGGGAATGAGCCGGAGACTGAGAGAAGAAAAACGGTGAGCGGTTGCAGCAAGCTGATGAATGATGTACTTTAACCCTATTTAGCTTACAGTAGACAGAGGGCTGACATATCCCATTACAGTTTAGACTTCTGCTCTGACTCGCTCACTCCTCTTTCTCTCTGCAATTAACCCTTTCAATTACAGATTCAAATGTAGCCTCTTTACTGTATATATATCTACATACATAAATTAACCAACTAAAAAATAGAACATACCATAATTACCATATGATATACCAGTATATATATATTTTTTTATTATTATTTTTTTATAAAATGGTTAGCTCCAATCTTTGATTCTGATTGGTCAATAGCTGTGTTTTATTCACGATAAAACACGGCTATGACCGCTTCAACCAATGGTTCTATGTATCACTACACAACACCCCTAGCAACCACTCTAAGCAACATAAATACATGTCTGCTCTCATTGGTAATGTTCACTGAAGCTTGTAGAGTAGAGTATTGTGAGAGATCGAGTAAGTGAGTATTCCTGCATTTACAGATATAGCATTTTTCTTTCAGGTCAGTCCTAGATTCGTAATAAAAAAATCAATTTGACTGTCCGCTGTGATCTCTTGTCATTTTAACAGTTAAGGGGTTTTCTCGTGCCCTGACATGCTTGTCAGTTGCATCTTGCTTCTCCGTGTTCACATCAAGTTTCAGCCTTTCCAAAATAAAAGTCTTCTCTACTGACTGACTCACTCATAAAGACAGTCTTTGCCGCCATCTAACGGCGAAATAATTTAACTTCTGTTGCTGTTCACGGTCAGGGACTATTTATTTTCCAGCGGAAGGAACGCCTTCGGTGATTTTACTTCATGAAAGTTGCATTTATAAATATTTCTTTGGCTTTAATATTTGTATTGTGTGGTAACCGTTTTATAAAAGCAATAAGGTACTCGAGGCTAGAGCTGTATCGTGAATAAGTCACGGCTGAAGGGGTTGCAGGCAATCCGCTTTGCATCGTGGCTAACAACGCCCTTCGATACTGCACAGTCTCTCGTCCCTTATTGCCTACATTATACATACCAAATCTTGATGGATAAATGAAGTCTTCAAATAAAGTCTTATAGTGTACATGTAAATCTCAAGATGACTTGGTGGATTGTGGGCGGGGCGGAGCTCTTATTGACACAAGTGAGCTGTGCTGATTTCAAACGATTCTTAACAGTGAGTGCAGTTCTAAAGCAGACCCACAGATATGCTTCTTTTCTTCAGTGCCATTCAGAGATACGCTGATGGCTTTGTCCCAAAGCAGATCTATCTAGATAATCCACCGCCTGAAGGTAACACGGTGGCCCTGTTGCAAAGACCAGCATGAATTTCCATACTGTTTCAGACTGTTTTTTACCAGCATAACACAGCTGGTGAAGATGGTTGACTAAGGAAGTCCTGCTGGTTAACCATGTCAGGAAGCACACAACATATGCATGGATCTGGAAGGACAAAGTGCAATTGTTCTGAGCGGCCAAAGGTCAGGTTATCCTCGGGTCTGTGTGTGGAACAAGAACAGTCTAACCTCACAGGTCCATCTTTGAGCTTTGCAATGATGTCAATGAGTCGAGAAGGGAGAGCATCACTGCAGAGGTCTAAATGCGGGGTGGCAGCCGGGATGTGTGCGCCTGACCTTGGCTCTTCTCCGGCTTTCCTTGTAAAGGGGAAAAGACAAAGGAGTCTTTTGTTGAGTTTTAATTAGCTAAGCTGAGGAGGGCCCTCGTCTGCGCAGCACACATTTTCCACCTCATTTTCTGTGGGAAAATATTTTATTGATTTTTGGAAGAAACAGAAAGGAAGCAGTGGTGGGAGCGCGCTCGGTGTGGGATTAGAAGCAGTCGGGGGTCTGCGTGCGCAATGGCCCCCCTCCTCGATGCACAGGGAGTTCTGCCAATTAGAAACCTTGATCCCTTGCCCATCATAGTCGACTTCTCTCCCACCCTGGTTTGGTTTGACGTTCAGCCATGCCAAATCTGTTTTTCCGCTCAGCAGAGGGTGAAGGCACAAGGGTTTCTATTAAAAAGTAATCAATACGAAAACTCTCTTATTGTTTGCGCTGACAGACTGGCAAACAAATAAACAGATGATAATGCTTCGACAGTCGAAGGAGAGCTCATTTGTTCATTATTAAAATAGCTAAAATCCATATGCTGGAAGCCAAATATTTGGCCACTTTTCATGCGGTTTACAAACTGAGATAATCCCTCACGCTCTTGTTTACTGCTAAACGATCGCTTGGCGTACGTTGCACAAAAGCCACCTCATTCTTTGCGTCACCTGATTTTTAATCAGGACTATTTCATGTGTTTCAGCACCAGAATCAGAAAGCTGTCTCGTTGGCTTTGTCTCTCTGTAATCACTTATTTTCTCAATGACAAACGACAGGCCACGCTGTGCCAACTGCCACCATATTCCCCAGGAGACAACAGTAAAAAAAATGGCCAAACGGCCTCTCTTTCTTTTGACTCTCTCTCTTTCTCTCTCGGCAGTATTCGGCAGTAAATTACATTGTCGACCTGCAAGTGCCAACTTCTCCCCTGAAATGATTATTTCTACCTCACAGAAGATTGCTTTAGTAATTATACGTATCATAATTAAATTTCATCAAGTCCTGTGAGAGCTCAAATCTCATTCGACCCAGGTTTTGAGTTTAAGCACTTGCATTGAAAGGACGAGACTCTTTATATGCCATTGTATATGCATTTGCTTGGTTAGTTCTGTGATTTTTCCCTTTTCCTATAAATCATTAGAAATGACTAAAGTTTATTTTAAAATATTAAATTATAATGATAAAAATCTGTGACCGTATTTATTTATTTTTTGTCAGGAAATCTTCTCTACTCTAAAGAAAAACGTATGAATTTGCATATGTTTACTTCAAATTTCTTTAGAGGGAAGTAGTATTTTTAGAGGTAGAGGACACGCTAACGCAGAAAGTCCACAAGTGAGACCCAAAGAATTCATAAAATTTATGGGCCTGGTTTCAAAGACAGGTCTTAGATTAAGCCAGGATTGGGCCTTAGTTAAATTAGGACCTTTAAATGGCTTTTATAAACATGCCTTAGAAAAAACATTACTAGTGTGCATCTTGAGACAAAACAATGAAACTGACATATTTTAAGCTTTCAGTTAAAACAGCTCAAAAATCCAGTTTAGTCTGGGATTAGGCTTAAGCCTCGTCTGTGAAACCGTAATGTATTACCCCCAACACTGTGTGCATATAAAGTATCACCTAGCTCTAGCATTTACTGTATATTTCATAGAAGCGTGACTAACATCAGTTGTCTCAGATGTTAAAACCGTCATTGTTGAGAGTAATCGGCCTGATCATCACAGTAAACTTGGGATCTTCAATTCTATGTGAAAAGCTACATCATCTGAATCCATGCTAATCCACCGACTAAACAAGATTAAACAGGATTTGGCTGGATAAAACAGGGCTATTCTCGTATTTCCAGAGGTGTAGTAATCACTTAAGCCACAGTAAATAAGCAGTGAGTAAAAAAAAACAAAAAAAAAAAAACAGGAAGTGAAGGTCAAAGTGGCGGCCCTGTTTCTTCTAGCGGCGCTGGGTACCGAAGCAGACTACACTAGCAGTCATGTGCATGCTGGGATGGATAATTACAGAGTCGCAGACTGATGATTAAAATCATGATGAGGTTTCAGGCAGGAGGCTGAGAGCAGAGCAGCAAACTCAGGAGTTTGCCTAGGAGTGGCCTACGGTAAACACACACTCACAATTACAGAACATACTCAATAGCATATATATATATATATATATATATATATATATATATGTGTGTGTGTGTGTGTGTGTATGTATGTACCTAATGTTTCTATCCTGTACATTTTCTGACTGCATTTCTGTGCTCATCACATTAATTCGGTCTTAACTCCAAATTAACATTTTTACTTTTTTTGTATTTTTTTTTTTACACATTGTATTTATCTAATGTATTTGATTATTTTGCTTTTTTGATTTGTTTACTTAACATTATATTTTATGTTTCTGTCTCTTGAATTTGAAGCAAATGTTAACCCCACTTCTCTTCACATTTAATTTGCAGGAGCTGTAATCAAGAATAAAGGAGAGATTTTGAAGGACTAGTTTTATTTTTCATCAAGTATGCTAACTACTCAATTCCATTCATTTCTCCATTTCTAAATTGCTTGATATACTCAAATATCTCATCCCTTTTCGGACTTGTAAACACATAGGAAAGAAACTTATCAAAGGCAAACACATATTTTAAAAGACTGGTTTTGTTTCTCATCAGAATAAAAGACCACCTAACCACAGATCCTTTATATAATACAACACAGGCAGCACTGACTTAATGAAAGGAATATTATACACATATGTGTCGCCACATGGAGATCTGAAGACAGAAAACTTGAGGCATTTTAGATAAACCTCTCATTGTAAAAGTTTCGGAAGGCGCAGAAGTTACAGCAGATGTTTCAAAAGTTAATAGTTTATCACAGGTTTCACAATAGTTTCACAGGCAAGCTTAAGCCTAGTTTTAGACTAAAATGCATTTTTGAGCGGTTTTAACTGAAAGATCTTAAAATATGTCATGGATGGATGGATGGATGGATGGATGGATGGATGGATGGATGGATGGATGGATGGATGGATGGATGGATGGATGGATGGATGGATGGATGGATGGATGGATGGATGGATGGATGGATGGATGGATGGATGGATGGATGGATGGATGGATGATACAGTAGAGTGACAGAACAATAGATAGACAGAGCGATAGATAGATGTATAGATGGGTCGATGGGTGGGTGGGTGGATGGATGGATGGATGGATGGATGACGTTCCCTCTCTGTTAGCTGGATAGATCATACTGTAAGAAGATAGATAATATGGTTGATAGGTAGGTAGAAATTCACATTCATGAATTGAAATTGAGACCAGTAATGACCACCCTAACCCAGCTAGTAACTATCAGAAGCTGGTTTTAGTTGGATTTTCCAGTAGGCCTAAATAAACGCACACATACACTTTCAGGTTGGGCACTTTCCAGTAAACAGTAAAGCTCTCAAATATCTGAAAACAAAAACACACATCCGATACACCTACAGGCTTCCACATACTCAAACATATCTCTCTCTCACACACACACACACACACACACACACACACACACACACACACACACACACACACACACTCTCTCTCTCTCTCTCTCGAAGAGTTTGCTCTAACGCATTAGTGCTGGAGTCCAGCCAGATCCAGCAGCTGTACGTGAGCTTGCGGGGAGAAGCTCGCTGGGATAGTAGAAGCATTTTAAAGCCACATTAAACCCAGCACTCCAAAACACATCCATATTCAAAGAGCCTCTCTGCCAAACACTCTGCATATTGCTATTAATAATACCCTTAAAGGCTGTTAAAAACACTCTCGATATTACAGGGGCCATGGTAAACATGTCACCACACCACTGTTTCCCAGACTGCCTCTGAGCTACAGGGGCTCAAGGAGGACAAAAGAGGTGCGATGTGGATTCTGATGAGAGGCTCCTACCTGCTTATTACACGTCACCTGCTGTGGCCAATCAGAGCGCAGGAGCCAGAATACGCTGATATGAACAATGGGCCCCGGACAGAAACACAGCTCGGTTTTGTTAGGCATCCATCAGAATATCTATTAGGTATGACTCTATTAGATGTGGCTTTTCCTGCGTATCATCACTTTTTGTTGTTATTGTTGTTTGTTCTTTCTTTTTACCTCAATTTGTCTCGTCTGTGGCTTTTTTCCTTTCTTTGTCTCACTCACTTTTTCATTCCATCAATCTCTCGCTCTTTCATGATGGCGTGCTGAGAGGCAATCCTCTTCAGCGGGTGATTGCCCTGTGAATATTTATAGACAGACAGAGAGAGAGAGAGAGAGAGAGAGAGAGAGAGAGAGAGAGAGAGAGAGAGAGAGAGAGAGAGAGAGAGAGAGAGAGAGAGAGAGAGAGAGAGAGAGAGAGAGAGAGTGGGGCCTCTGCATTGAGCAGTGTCTTGTTTTCACTAGTTTCTCTGATAAGTTCAAAGCAAATGTCCTTTGCTCAAATACATCTTTATAAGGTAAATGTATTTTTTCCCTTTTTTTTAAATAGCAGTTTCCACGATAATATTAAACAGTACAACTGTTTCCAATATTGATAATAATAAGAAATATCTCTTGAGCACTAAATCATATTAGAATGATTTGTGAAGGATCGAGTGACACTGAAGACTGTAGTAATGATGCTGAAATTTCAGCTTTGCTTCACAGGAATAAATTACATTTTAAAATATATTCAAATAGAAAATGGTTATTTTAAATTGTAATAATATTACACAATATTTGGTTAAATAAATGATGAGCTTGGAAGAGACATTTCAAAAACATAAAAAATGGGTAACACTCTACAACAAGGTTCATTAGTTAACATTACATGAACTAACATTGAGCTATACATTTGTTACAGTATTTATTAATCTTAGTTAATACAAATACAGCTGTTCATTGTTTGTTCATGTTAGTTCACAGTGCATTAACTAATGTTAACAAATACAACCTTTCATTTTAAAAACATGTATTAGTACATGTTGAAATTAATATTAACTAAGATTAATAAATGCAGAAACATAAAAAAATATTCATGATTAACCCAGGCCTCTGTTGCTGCGTATGAGGACATAGTTTGATAACATAATGTAATTCTATTTATGTCAAGTGTTGAAATGGTATATCTGCAAGGCAGAGCCGATCAGCCCTATAGCCTAGTTGTGTAGGGCCACGCAAGTTAGGCTACCCAAGGCCCCGCCACCCCCTCGTGTCAAAGCTCGTCAATCAAAGTTTACAACAACGATGAGAAAATTAAGCTATCCTTCTGGTCACAAAACTGATCAAACAACTGTCAGAGAGTAATGTTAGAAGATGGCTAGCCCAAAGACCGTCTTAAAAATGCTAACAGTCAAAGGAAAGGTTGCCGCGCAGTCCTAAAAGCAGCCGCTTCGAAGAAAAGGGGAGGGGAGGGGGTCGTCTTAAATGCGGAACGATATGGGGTATATTGAAGGGACAGTTCACCCAAAAATGAAAATTCTGTCATTCCAAATTCCAGACTATGTTCTGTCACTGTGGAACACAAACACCTCACCCTCAGGCACTGATCCAAAGTTGCTTGTTTTTAACAGTATTTCAAAATAGTTATTTAACTTTTTGCCCCTTTTTGATTTTCTGTAGTCATTGTGCATTGTAAATAGCTGATAGTTCATCTCATTAATTTCTTCAAAAAAAATGTTGTTTATGTTAGCAGGCCATTAAGATTAGTTTTTATAAGTAAATCATACATACAGCACTGGATTTTTTGCTACAGTTTGCAAGGTTCATGGCATTGTCTCTTAAGAAGAGCACTGTGTAAAACCACAAATGTCCAGGCTTCTTTCTAAAAGAAAAAGGTAAATTCCCTGTACACCTCGGTATATTCTGCTTTGTTTATGTCTGAAATTTGCCAAAGTATGCAAGTAAATATAATGAACCGTAGTCAACAGTTTCCTCCTATATTATTATTATTATTTATTTATTTATTTTTGGTGTTGAGCCCCACGGAATGTAGCAATAAATGAGCTTTTATTTTGTGGCTGAATAAACAACAGACGTTATGCAAAAGTTCCGAAGTACCGCAGCTCTGCATGATTATTTGTGACAAATATAAAGGCATTAAAATAATACAACAATTCAGGGCTTTATTAAAAAAACATTCAGCTTCTATTTGAACTATTTACACTACCGTTCTTGAGGTCAGTTAGATTGGTTTATTTATTTATTTATTAAATGGTTATGGTTATGGTTGTTCTTGAGTCCCTTGTTTGTTCTAAGCAGTTAAACTGCTTAATGTTCTTCAGAAAAATCCTCCAGGTCCCAAAAAATCCAGCATCTTTTGCATATTTCAACCCCTTCAAGCAGTGACTGTATGATTTTGAGATCCATCTTTTCACACTGAGGACAATTGAGGGACTCAAACACAACTATTAAAAAAGGTTCAAACATTCTCTGATGATACAGAAGGAAACATGCATGCATTAAAAGCCAGGGGAAGAAAACTTTTGAACAGGATGAAGATGTCCAAATTTTTCTTATTTTGTTTAAATATCTTCTTTTTTTTTTTTCATTTAGCACAGCCCTTCGGAAGAATGTTTTCCAGAAGACAAATTAAATACAATTTACCATGATCTTCAAGTTCAAAAAGTCACAGAAATCAAAAGGTCCCAGATGATGTGCTCCATTCAGTTTGACCAATCCTGGATGCAGATTTGCAGAAACACCAGACTAAACTTAATAACACAATAAAAAATATACAGGTGCTGGTCATATAATTAGAATATCATCAACAAGTTTATTAATTTATTTCAGTAATTCCATTCAAAAAGTGAAATTTGGATATTATATTTATTCATTACAGACAGGCTGATATATTTCAAGTGTTCATTCCTTTTAATTTTGGTGATTATAACTGAAAATAAAACTCAGAAAATTAGAATATTGTGAAAAGGTTTAATATTGAAGACACCTGATGCCACACTCTAATCAGCTAATTAACTCAAAACACCTGCAAATGCCTTTAAATGGTCTGTCTAGTTCTGTAGGCTACACAATCATGGGGAAGACTTCTGACTTCACAGCTGTCCAAAAGACGACCATTGACATCTTGCACAAGGAGGGCAAGACACAAAAGGTCATTACTAAAGAGGCTGGCTGTTCACAGAGTTCTGCGTCCAAGCACATAAATAGAAAGGTGAAGGGAAGGAAAAGATGTGGTAGAAAAAAAAGTGTACAAGCAATAGGGATAACCGCACCCTGGAGAGGATTGTGAAACAAAACCCATTCAAAAATGTGGGGGAGATTCACAAAGAGTGGACTGCAGCTGGAGTCAGTGCTTCAAGAACCACCACGCACAGACGTATGCAAGACATGGGTTTCAGCTGTCGCATTCCTTGTGTCAAGCCACTGTTGAACAAGACACAGCGTCAGAAGCGTCTAAAGACAAAAAGGACTGGACTGCTGCTGAGTGGTTCAAAGTTATGTTCTCTGATGAAACTAAATTTTGCATTTCCTTTGGAAATCAAGGTCCCAGAGCCTGGAGGAAGAGAGGAGAGGCACAGAATCCACGTTGCTTGAAGTCCAGTGTAAAGTTTCCACAGTCAGTGATGGTTTGGGGTGCCATGTCATCTGCTGGTGCTGGTCCACTGTGTTTTCTGAGGTCCAAGGTCAACGCAGCCGTCTACCAGGAAGTTTCAGAGCACTTCATGCTTCCTGCTGCTGACCAACTTTATGGAGATGCAGTTTCATTTTCCAACAGGACTTGGCACCTGGACACAGTGCCAAAGCTACCAGTACCTGGTTTAAGGACCGTGGTATCCCTGTTCTTAATTGGCCAGCAAACTCGCCTGACCTTAACCCTATAGAAACTCTGTGGGGTATTGTGAAGAGGAAGATGCGATACGCCAGACCCAACAATGCAGAAGAGCTGAAGGCCACTATCAGAGCAACCTGGGCTCTCATAACACCTGAGCAGTGCCACAGACTGATCGACTCCATGCCATGCCACATTGCTGCAGTAATTCAGGCAAAAGGAGACCCAACTAAGTATTGAGTGCTGAACATGCTCATACTTTAAATGTTCATACTTTTCAGTTGGCCAACATTTCTAAAAATCCTTTTTTGTATTGGTCTTAAGTAATATTCTAATTTTCGGATACTGAATTTGGGATTTTCACTAGTTGTCAGTTTTAATCATCACAATTAAATGAAATAAACATTTGAAATATATCAGTCTGTGTGTAATGAATGAATATAATATCCAAATTTGACTTTTTGAATGGAATTACTGAAATAAATAAACTTTTTGATGATATTCTAATTATATGACCAGTACCTGTAACATTTCATTTGTCGAGTAAAAATGTATCAGGCCCATTACACAATAAAAAAATTAGAAGCAGCGTTTGAGTGTTCTAAGTGAAGGACTCAAACTTATTAAATATTGATTAATTAATTATAACTTGTTTTAGGTTAAGGTGAGGTTACATTGACTAGTGGTTCTATCATAAAGGCATGTATGAAAACGGTATACAATACAAAGACACTATACGAGACATACACATAGAGCTTAGATTCTCTGCCCGAGCCCGACCCGGGCCGATATTTCCCGCCACTATGCTCGGGTCGGGTCGGGCCCTTGATCAAGCACGTCACGTGCCACGCACAGCGTCTACTCCACTCGCATGCTGTGCTGTATTGTGTAGCTTAAGTGCAACATGGAGCTTGAAGAAGTAAAGAAAAAAAAATACAGGAGAATTAACTTTGAGCAAGTATGAAGGAAAGTCGGAGGTATGGAAATATTTTAAACTAGTCGTAGGCTTTGTTGAGTGCAAGTGCGGCGCGCTGCTAGAGTCTGTACTGTTGTAGCCATTAAATAAGCACATTTAATTTCATATTTATTGAAATATTATAATGTTATTTTTTTCCATCTATGTTGATTATGAAAGTGAACAGAGTAGATAGGATGATGCGCAATATCGGGAGACATGGAGTGGTTCAGGCAAGATTTTGACCACTTCATAATGTTTTGTTTTGTAGAAAGCCTTTCTTTAAAGGTCCCGTTCTTCGTGATCCCATGTTTCAAACTTTAGTTAGTGTGTAATGTTGTTGTTAGAGTATAAATAATATCTGTAAAATTATAAAGCTCAAAGTTCAATGCCAAGCGAGATATTTTATTTAACAGAAGTCGCCTACATCGAACGGCCCGTTTGGACTACATCCCTCTACTTCGTTCTTTAATGACGTCAGTAGAACAGTTTTTTGACTAACCTCCGCCCACAGGAATGCTCCCTCAACTTGCGCACTTCTTATAACTTACTGTGTTTACTCAGCTCTTACGGTGATTTTCTGAAGTAAAACTGACGCTTCATCTTTTGTGTGATGTACAATAAACTTTATTAAACTCATCAGTATATGTTTGACCATCATTCGGACCTGGTCCGAAACAGCAGACTTGTAGGCTATTAATAAATAATGGATACAGACAAGCAGACGACAAATACGTTATAATAACCGTAATTAAACTACTAAACTATACCTGTTCCATCTCTATACAGCACTCTGACCATGTAGGCATTATTGTCCGACTCGAAATGAACACCATTACTGAGAGTTTCTGATATTATCATCATTCCGTGAGATGAAATTGTCCTGAGAGCCTGAGCGCGAGCTCATGAAGCTCCGCCCCCTGTGTCGTGCAGCAGCAGCTTATTTGCATTTAAAGGGCACACACTAAAACAGCGCGTTTTTCTGAGCCCCCAAAAATGACAATTTAAACATGCTGTAAAAAATTATCTGTTGGGTATTTTGAGCTGAAACTTCACATACACACTCTGGGGACATCAGAGACTTATTTTACGTCTTGTGAAAAGGGGCATAATACGGGACCTTTAAAGTGAATTTCGTTTTGTATAAATTGTATCTTAATTTTAATAAATTTTTCATCAACCAATTGCCTGGATTTAATAAATAAGAAGCAAATATAGCAGACAATATAATCATGACATGGAGGCGCCGGCGAGCTGCGGTCACCATAGCACGTGAACTGGAGCCATCTCATCATAAATTAAATCAATTCTCGGCACGCTTGTCACCGAATTTACAAATTCACATCTTGCTTGTTGCACGCACACATATGTCGAAATAACATTATTAATAATAATGAATCTTTAAGAATATTTGATTGAATGCTGAATGTTGTGCTTGTTCAATTTAATAAAATTAAAACTGTCATTGTGATAAAAATAATTGAATATTAAATATTAAGTGGCCAATTTTTGCACAATTATTAATAGTATTTATATATATATATATATATATATATATATATATATATATATATATATATATATATATATATATATATATATTATATAAAATTGCGCAGCTCCCCCCTGTCAATTGTCTAGCACCCATTCAGCACCTGCGTTAAAAAATTATATGGCATCGCCCCTGGTTATAACGGCCCACGTATTGAAAATGGTTGGGTTTAAATCGGGCTCGGGCTCATAATTACATTTAATGTGTCGGGCCGGGTCGGGCTCAGACACAACGTGCACGGGCTCGGGTCGGGCTTGATTTTTTGGGCCCGATCTAAGCTCTACATACACACAATGTCCTGGAGATATGCATTTTCATTTATAGAAGGTTTGCCTATAGATTCATGAAAATAGTCTTTTTTTGTGGCCATTATGTGTGTTTCAATAGGGAGTGAGAGTGAACTCTTTCAACTCATTTGGCTTTTCTGCCTGGGTGTTAGTTGCAGTTTCGGGGTTTACAGAACTCTTCACCCTTTATCTAGTGTTTGTTCTCTCAGTTTGTTGTCGGATTATTGTTACATGTCATGCATTACGACTGCTGCTTCCGTCATGTCTGTATAGTTTTAGAAGAACTCACCTTGTCTTGTTTGTCCGGTACAGCCTTGCGCCAAAGTATTATCTGTGTCCTGCATCAGGTGCGTGAGATCCTCTGTGGTTCTCTTTTCCTGGCTGAGATACCTACTGAAGTACTGCATCCTTCTCTACCGACTGTTGTATCCTGTCAACTCCTGCTTTTGGATCATTTTATTATAACCCTGACAGAATAATCCGACCACTTATGGATCCATCAGAGGAGGTACCCGTCCTGTCGGCGGTCGAGATCCAGGGAGCTATGCTCGGCAGACACGAGGAGGAGTTGGCCGCCGCTCATCAAGCTGTTAGGGGCCTAGCTGCTCAAGTCTCAGATTTATCTGCTCATTTAGTTCCATCCATGTCTCACTACCGACAGCTGCCCCCAGAGCCGCGAGTCAACAATTCATCCTGTTATGCTGGTGAGCCCACTGAGTGCAGAGCTTTTCTCATACAATGTGAGGTTGTTTTTTCTCTTCTGCCCCAGATGTATGCGGAGGACCGGGCTCGTATTGCATATGTTCTCTCTCTTCTCACGGGGCGCGCACGCGAGTGGGGAACGTACGTTTGGGAGGCTCAATCTGCATGCTGCAGCTCTTACGGTTTCTTTAAGGACGAAATGATAAAGGTCTTTGATAGATCAGTCTTTGGCTGTGAGGCTTCACGTCTTCTTGCAGTTCTACGTCAAGGCAGAAGATCTGTGGCCGACTTCGCAATAGAGTTCCAGACACTGGTGACTACAAGTGAGTGGAACGAGCCTGCACTAATCGCTCGCTTTCTGGAGGTTCTGAACTTAAACCTTAAGGAGGACATTTACATGCCCGTACGCAGCTCATCGAACTGGCCATTCGCTTGGATAAGTGTTTCGAGCAGAGGCGACGGGTTCGTACTTCCTATCCCAAGCCATGCGACACCTTTTCATCCGCTGCAGCCACCATTCGTAACCAGCTTGATGCTGAGCCCATGCAGGTTGGGAGCATGCACATCTCCTCAGAGGAACGACAGCGTCAAATTCTTAATCATCTCTGTCTCTACTGTGGTACGGCTGGTCACTTTACTTCATCTTGCATGTTAAAACCAGAGCTCGCCAGTAGACGGGGGAGCGAAACACTGCTCGACTAGCAACAATGGACATCAACCACACGGCATACGCCAATAACTTTTTATATACTGTCTACTTTCTATGTATAACAGTTCTACCTAATAACGTGTTAGACAGATCGTAATAAACTAATGAGCATGGAGGATGCGAACAATGTGTGGCTTTGGGTGGTGTTTTCAGCGCCATCAAAATAAAGGTCCACCGCGCCGTCAAAATAAAAGTCACAACAACAAGCGCAGCTTACGTCACTTCAGAGTCCCTATTGGTGGTGCGAATGCAACCAGGAAAATGTTCCTAGGGGAACCATTAGTTCTCGGCTGTTTCACCATTGTTACCAGTCAATTAAGTGCATGCAATGTGTTCAAGAGCTTTTTGTATATAAATACTAAATATGTATTCAAAGTATGAATAATGAATAATAGGTCATTTTTGATTATTTGAAGAGGAATAAACAAAAACGGCAAAGTAGGATACCTGTTCCATCTCATTTCATATCTGCACATGTTATGAATGCATCAGAGGAACAGCATTCAGATGACCTTTACCCAACCATATGACTTTATGAATTCTTTACAAAATCCTGATAGAAGTTTCTCTAAAACCCAATTGGGATGCAGAGGCATGCTGTTTATTTCCATTGAAAATCTAATGCAGCGCAGAACTCAGGAGTTAAGCTCTCTACAGGACCTGCACAAGATACACACACAGCTTACCGCTGGCTGGATGTTTCAAATGCACCCTGAGAAATTACTCGGAAAGCCAGTGCTACGAAGGTAAAATGTTGCAATCATTTCTCTACACATATCACATCAACTACTTACCAATAATGCTGTTTCAAACTCGCTTTCTAGTAAAATGCATTGCACATCTTATTTGCCTGTTTAATTATATTCTGTGTATTTCCTGCATGTTTTTGCACCTATTCTGCACTTTCCTTAAATTGCCTCTATTATGCTATTTTAAAGGTTCGTAATTTTGTTCTGGAGGTCTCCTACAATAGGCTTACATGCAGACAACCTTTCATTTTCTCATAATATACATTGCAGCATCTCTTTTCTCACAGTGTATGAAATATTTCGATAAAGGATTCAGGGCCCTATTTTAACGATCTAAGCACATGGTCTAAAATGCACAGCGCAAGTGCACTTTGGTCGTGTCCGAATCCACTTTTGCTAGTTTACCGACAGGAAAACTGGTTGGCGCGACCGGTGCATGGTCTAAAAGGGTTGTCCCTATTCTCTTAGTAAGTAATGGGTGTGTTTTGGGCGTAACGTGCAATAAACCAATCAGAGTATCATCTCCCATTCCCTTTAAAGCAACACTATGTCATTTTTGCGTTTTTTGCTCTCTGGGTCCCCCTACAGTTGGGAAACAGTATTGTCTTCTACTACTGTCGTAAAATCTATCATGGTTACATCAGGCGATACACGTGTGCATTTGTTGACAAGCCGATACTGTCTTGAGTTCTCGCGGGCAGACTGCCAGCGTTGCGTGTGAAATGTCTTCATCCCAGGTACATTGGCATATATTTCAGCATGTCATATGAATATAATTTCATGGTTTTATTTTTTTCAAACGTCAAAAGATCGCGTAACGTTAGCTCACGTTTACAAGACAGCGTCATTATAGTAGCCTATTGTCTACTATTTTACATAACGGATATGCTAATTAAATTCAATGTTTGTGTGGTAGGTAATAGCCATATATCGTCAATATTATAATATCAAGCTACCATAGATGAATCTGCAAATTTGAAAATCGATTTGCATTATAGCCTGAGGCAAGACACTTTCACCGGAAAAATAAATAAACAAACATGATTATCAGCCTGCAGACATTAGGATAGTTATCCTGAAAGATTATTTATTATAACCATCGTAAACTAGCATGTTAGTGTAGCTACCAGATTGATAATTCGCTACTCTACTAGCATTACTTGATTCATGAAGATAAATGGAGGACCAGATAGATTCCGTAACATGGCCATGCCATGTTATTCAGCCTTTTACATTTTGCGCGGTAGTCAGCTCCCTGACTCCCTGATTTACTTATAAATTTATAAACACTTTATAGATGACTGACTGCTGCGCTTGTGACAGGGTGCATGTTTCTGAAAGAACGAGCATAGAGAGAGAGAGCCGGTCGCGCGCGCGCGCGCACACACTCTCACCGTCTTCAAACTGTCTTGCTCTCCCTCCAATAGTGATCCTCGTCCGGTCTTTTAATTTGTCACTCTCCCTTTTTCTTCTTTTAGTCTCCTCTGACAAAACCTTTGCCTTCTTCCTTTTAGTTGTCGCTTCGGTCATGACAACAACATACAGACGGGTATCAAACGCTAGTTGGGCTCTCACGTCAGAATTTGAGGAAGTTGGGGTGGTGGGGGAAGTGACGTATGCCGTAAAGCAGTCGAATTTTTTAGTTTTTTTTGTGCTCGGGTTACTACCCGAAACCCGAAGTTACATAGTGCCAGTAAAAGCGATACAGACATTGTCATGCTACAGCAGACGTGTTATTCAACCTATTGTAAGTCGATGTACCATCTCAAGGGTCTTGGAAATATATAATGAAGGTTGAAAAACGACATAGTGTTGCTTTAAAAGCCAGTTGCGGTTGCGCCATGGCGGATTTCCTATTTACATGCCGGAATTTGCAAGCAGAAAGACTGAACGCTTCTCCAGAGAGGAAACGGATCTGGTCGTGTGCGAGGTTAAAGCGCGCAAGCAAAGCAGACCATCTACAGCACAAGCCGGATTCCACCATATCTTTATGTACACAGTAATAATCTTTTACATTGTAATCCTCTTAATTTTGATATTTGGCTAGTTTGTGTGCTGCTGCGTGTCCCTGTGTGTGTAATGAGTAGAGTGTAAGCGCATTGTGGACCCGCCTATAGGCGCATATTACGAATGCGCCCTTTTAATAACAAAAAAATTGCCTCAAAATAGCAACACGCCATCAATGTGCCCGAACACCTCGTTTTCAGACCAGCATAGATGGGTGCAAATGCATTTGCTATTTAAACAACATGGCACAGGACGTGAAAATGGTGACTGTGTCGGGCTGAAACTAGCAAAACACACTTGCGTCGCGCCTGGTGCCGCATTACGCAGGGTGTATGATAGGGCCCTCTGTCTCTCTAAACCCCTTCTTTCCGAGAGCATACTCTGCTCTGATTGGTCAGATGGCTCAGTCTGTTGTGATTGGTCTACTGCTTACAGCTCATGTCAGAAACGAAATGTCCATTAACATATCTGAATTTGAGCTCCAGATCTTCCTCAGCACTTGCACAGTGAAACGAACAGTAACTAATGGTGTTGGTTTTACTGTATCAATTAGAACCAGAGTCCTCAGCCTTTGGAAGTGCATGCAAAGTGTTTTCACAGCACAGAAAACAGTGCCTTCTCGACATGTTGACAGGCCTCAGCTACAACTACAGTGTTTGAGAGCAAGTCAAAGTAGACATTATTCACAGGCAGCCAATGAAGACCATTGGTATTATGCAAATTTGTTACAAATATGAAGGTTTAAGCAGGAACCAAATAAGGCTGTAAAACTGACAACTCATTTAAGACAGTTCAGAATCGGTTCTTTCTTTTGGGAGACTCCATTTATTGTGTACTTTGATCTTTGCAGGCCTTTTATATTCACAAACAGCTATATTATACATGAAAGGTAATATTTTGATATCTATGAAAATTATATCTATGAAAAAATTTCAGTCAGGATTCAGACCGCATCATAGCACAGAAACTGCGCTAGTTAAAATTACAAATGATTTACTTTTAGCTTATGACCAAGGCTGTATCTCAATACTAGTTCTACTCGATCTTAGCGCTGCGTTCGACACTATAGATCATAAAATACTCTTGGATCGACTACAAAACTACACTGGTGTTCAGGGACAGGCATTAAGCTGGTTTAGATCGTACTTATCAGACCGTTACCATTTTGTCTGTTTAAATGGGGAAAAATCGAAGATAACGTCAGTAGACTATGGAGTGCCGCAAGGATCGGTGTTAGGCCCTCTGCTATTCTCAATATATATGCTGCCACTGGGTAATATTATAAGAAAACATGGAATTAATTTCCACTGTTATGCTGATGACACTCAATTATATATTTCATCAAGACCAGATGAAAACACTAACTTATCTAAATTGACAGAGTGTCTTAAAGATATAAAATGCTGGATGACGTGTAATTTCCTGCTATTAAATTCAGATAAAACGGAGGTATTACTTATTGGTCCAAAAAACTACCCACAAAACCTCGTACAATACAACTTTAATTTAGAAGGATGTCCAGTTACTTTATCCACTACAGTAAAATACCTGGGTGTTATACTAGACCGCAACTTGTCTTTCGAAAATCTTATTTCATATGTTAAAAGAACAGCCTTTTTCCACCTTAGAAATATTGCTAAGCTACGTAACATGCTATCTGTTTCTGATGCAGAAAAGTTAGTTCATGCATTCATGACCTCAAGACTAGATTACTGTAACGCTTTATTAGCTGGTTGTCCTGCATCCTCAATAAACAAGCTACAGTTAGTCCAAAATGCAGCCGCTAGAGTTCTTACTAGGTCAAGAAAATATGATCATATAACACCAATTTTATCATCTCTGCACTGGTTACCTATTAAGTTCCGTATCAATTACAAAGTACTATTTCTGACCTATAAAGCCCTAAATGGTCTAGCTCCTGTATATTTAATGGACCTTCTATCGCCCTACAATCCATCGCGTTCTTTAAGATCCTTAAATTCGAGGCTTCTGGTCATTCCTAGGATATCCAGATCCACTAAAGGAGGGAGGGCGTTCTCGCATTTAGCTCCTAAACTCTGGAATAGCCTTCCTGATACTGTTCGTTGCTCAGACTCGCTCTCCCAGTTCAAAACTAGATTAAAGACGCATCTCTTCAGCCAAGCATTCACATAATGCTTGCCTCTTATACTACTGTTGAATCAGATCGAATGCATTAACATTATGAACAGCAGCTACGCTAATTATTTCCCATCTGCTTTTCTGCTGTTATCTCGGGACGCTAGTCCCGAGGTAAATAGCGTTCTTCAGCTACATTCTGTATCCAGCCTCTCACGGAGACTTCAGAGTCCCCAACACCTGCGATGAGACGACTCGACGCCTGTGAAGAGACGACTCAACACCGGCGATATGTTATGCCCTAAATTAATACATGATGATTAACTAACTGTATTTTTTACGTACATTTCTGAAATGCACTTTCTGTAAAGCTGCTTTGAAACAATATGTATTGTGAAAAGCGCTATACAAATAAATTTGAATTGAATTGAATTTGAATTTTAAAAAGCATAATAGAGGCATTTTAATTCTACCCTGTGCATGTCAGTAGGATATTGCACTGCAATTTTTTTGGAATTATGTTATTTGCTGAAAACCTGGACAGCCATGTGTAGCTATTTGCAGGTTACAAAATACCTGACAGTACAAAAATGGCATATAAAAAAATGTTCAAAATTGTGCAATTATCAACACCCCAATATTTTTGGAAAATCAATCATTTTCAGCAGCTCTGGATCTGTCAACTGTTTTATCACCCTTGAATGGTCATCCTTTGGTTGTATAGTGTGCATAATATAATGTTGTATACTCTATACAGTATGTCATATAAACATACTACTGTATCTATGATTTGGTCCAGACCAAACAACATCAAATAAACTGAATTACCACCTCCAAAAGTCTCATGAAAATGTTTATTGTGTTTATCGGTTGTGATGCACATTGTGCTCTGTGGACACGTTTAAGAATCTGCTGTTTGTTTCTCTTCGCAAATATAGAGGTTTTATCTGCTCCACTTAATCGATAAAGGAGACATTACAAGTCAAGTCTCTCCAAAACACACACTCTCCAATGCCATTAATTATCCGTCAGTGAGTATCTTATGCATTCTCTCCCAGCCCTCACAAACACAATTCCCTCCACTTTAATTATATCAATAAAGATCACATATCAATTTAAACAAATGTTTTGGAGAGTAAGCCATGTGGAGAATAATCCATATAAATAGCCATTAAAAATGCATAACTGTCAATTATTGCTCTCGTAGAGTCGCAATTATGCAATCTCAGTGACCTTGCATTGGTCTTTTCCATTAGGAGGAGCTCTCTGAGAAATGAAGTGTCATGTTCCATATGGGGCTCGATCCCACCGGATAATGAAATAAAAGGAAGAGAGGAATAAACACGTCTCTAATGAACGCCCCGAGAACTTGGCTGGGAGGCTGAATGAGAAGGTGTGCATGCTGGGAAAGGGGTCAGCATACCTGGACATGGGCTCATTTCATGTGTAATTCATGTTTGAAATGATAATTTTACAGCTCAAGAGAGCATTCTTGAATTTAAAACCAAATAATAGTAAATAGAGAAACTAGCTAGTTAGGGCAAAGTTGCATAGCAACGGCCCGCTCCATTGGTGGGATACGCATGTAACCCTTAGTAGCCCCGCCATCAAGGGTTGTGAGGGAGGAGGAGCCATCAGGACGGTTTCCGTCCACGCCCCCGTGAGCTCCTCATGCACCTCTGGGAAGAAAGGCACTGGGGTGGGTTGCTGAGAACCAGCGTGCGCCACCCCGAGATATCAATCATCCAGCCTCGAGGGCTCGGGACACGGTAGAGGGTTCCACACGAGCCCGATACTTTTGGCGGCCCGGGAAAGCATGGCCATCATCTCCGGGTCCGACTCGGACACCGCTGTCACACCCGAAGGGGGCAGCAGCGCCAAATCGCATCTGTTTATCATGGGGAGTGCCGAAGGAAATGACTGGTACACACCTTGTGGATGGTCCAGCACGTTCCGCTGGCGGCTCTACTGGCTGTGGAGCTTGGGAGGGATGATAAAAATAATTTGCACTGGCCTTCAAAAACTATTAACTTGTGATTGGCACACAACACAAACCCTGGTATGATTAGACTGATATGATCAGCAATCTTTCATTAGCGATCTTTATATATATATATATATATATATATATATATATATATATATATAAAGATATTTTTATCATCCGTTTATCACCGTTCCACCCCTAATATATATATATATATATATATATATATTAGGGGTGGAACGGTACACAGAAGTCACGGTTCGGTTCATACCTCGGTTCAGACATCACGGTTCGGTACGATTTCGGTACAATGGAGTGAAAAGCGAAACAAAAATGCAGAAGGCATTTTTATAAATGTCTTAAGCCTTGTATTTTTTAAATAAGTTTTATTAATAAAGGCATAGAACCAGTTTATTTGTAGTGCACTGACAATAGTTTTATATAATTTAATTAGTTTATTAATTCAATTAATAAAAAGACAAAAAGACCTTGCCATATGTTTGGTAATTGTACCTGAATGAATTTAAAATTAATTTGCTATATTTCAGATCAATATATTTGTTTTCCTTAATTTTAACTAAGCCTAACTTTATTCTCATCTGAATTATAAATAATTGATTTCCGTATAAAATAATACTACCATTAAAAAACACATTTGATTTTCTTTTTTTAATCAATGTAGAATGTGTAACTTAAAAATAAAACTGTGTGTGTGTGTGTGTGTGTGTGTGTGTGTGTGTGTGTGTGTGTGTGTGCGCGTGCTTGCGTGCGATTTTGGTTGGGTGACAATTGTAGGTTACCGTTTGACAAGAGTTTAGAGTGTGATAAAAGCACAATGTTGTGTTTTATTGCGAGTGTACACAAATATATGTAAACATATTGCAGTTTGAATGATGTCTTGTATTAACAAAATGACGAAGTATGTTTTTATGTTTCCACTGTTCGATCGCGCCCGCGCCTCTCTCTCTCTCTCTCTCACACACACACAGTTCGATCGCGCCCGCGCCTCTCCCTCTCTCGTGCGCACACACACTTCAGCATTGCAATATCGCAGTCTGCTCATTATGCTGCGTTCAGACCAAACGCGAATTGAGCGAAATTTATCGCTATTTAGAGTTTTATTTATTTTTATACCGTGTATTCTCCGTGTAAATTCGTGCACCGAACCGTGACGCCCGTACCGATTCGGTTCAATACGAATACATGTACCGTTCCACCCCTAATATATATTTATACTTTTTTTTGTTTGTTTTGTTACAACCCTGGCTCTAGGGAAGCAACATAAAGGACATGCACAAAGAGCAACGTCTGCCAATCAAAAGTAAAGTTTATTAAATTTTAAAAGGAAAACGTGGACTGTAGAGATTGCGTGTGCACTCAATAACGTCCACTTTGGTTTTGGCCACCACTACAAATGGCTGTCCCCTCAGATAATGCTCTATTTGAGGGTTCCCAGGGGGTTGGTTCCCCGAAGGAAGCGCGCTCACCGTGATCCTCAGATCACCCGCACTACCGCCTGAAGTAACCCTCGGAGGAGGGTTAGATTGCGGCGGAGGCACAGGGACTCCGCCCCTTTGACCGTAGCTCTGAGATGGTCATCTTCCCAGAATGGGTACATGACTCATCCACGAACGCTGCCTCAGCGTGTTCAATGCCCAGACACACGATACAGCGCTCGTGACCATCCCGCTTCCGCGCTTTATTGCCCGCACCAGCCTGGAGAGGTCCCGAAGAGAGCTCGCTCATCTTGAAAACACTCTGTTGTAGAGAACACAGCATCAAAGTGCTCGGCTCCGAAGCAAAAAGCTGAAGTGCAATCGCACCTGCTGCTCATTATATACCTGCGCTGCATGGCTGAACAGCTGATGCAAATGATTGCACGCCAATGTGCATTGGCTCGTTTAGTTTCACTCGAAGTAGATTGGCCTCTCTAGCGAGATTCCTATTTGTCGGTCACGGCGTACGTCAAGAGTGACCGACTGATAGGGAACTAGCGCTGTCAGCTAAGTAAAGTGAAAATTTCATTATTGTGACAGATTTTACATATAAAAAACGTGGCCTTAGAAGTCAATGTATTGTGCTTTATTTCCATATAATTGAACATCGGTCTATCACTGGCCAAAAGCAATCCATTTACAATCAAATTTGTTTGTTCACTGTAAACTTAGAGCAGAATTTTTAGTCGTGTGTGAATGTAGTTTACAACTGATCCAGTCTTCAGAACTTGAAGATGCCTCGCTAAAACATGATGGTTAATACATTGGCAGAAGAATGTCTTACAAAAAGCTTTCCTTCGATTGAAGTGTAAAAAGGAGGTATGATATTTAAAAAGTCATAGTAACTGTTGCACAAAGCATCAATATCAGAAAATAGCATCTTGTTCCCACAAATTGTAAACAAAGTAATATGCTAAATAGAATTAAAGTTAAAAGAACTGAGTAATGGTGGGCGGAGTTGGTAAAAATAGCCTAGCTATTTGTAGGATAATTCCAGTGTCTCATCTATTAGTGAGGAACTCAAAAAAACAAAGAACACAACTGGAAAGTAACATAACACGTCACGCCTCATATCAGAATCGTTAGTTTGGGGTGGTGATGGCGCATGGATAATAAGACACATGCCTTTGGTGTGAGAGACCCGGGTTCGAATCCACTGTGAGACACCAATGTGTCCCTGAGCAAGACACTTAACCCCTAGTTGCTCCAGAGGCGTGCGACCTCTGACATATATAGCAATTGTAAGTCGCTTTGGATAAAAGCGTCAGCTAAATATGTAAATGTAATGTAATGTAAATGTTTGTTGCAACAGTCACACATAGTCAGTTCTTAATTATATGATAAACTGTTGTTTTCATAGTAATAATTTCTAAAGCAGAGCATTGCTGGACAACTATATAAATGTAATACCTTGTTAGTCAAATTATTACTCTAAAAAATGTTTCTCACCATCTCTTTCAGCTGCTGTGGTTGATTGTAAGCACATGGCTGCTGTCTTCAAGGCTCGAGGGTCTCGAGAGCGTCTGTAAACTCCAAACAGCTCTGGTAAACACACATGCTCCCTTTACAACAGCAGCGGAGCGGCTGCACGTTTGACCTGCGGCTGTGCCGAATTATCAAGAGCTCTCTCCGGATGAAGATATCACTCGCTCCACTTCAGCTTTTCCAAGGTCTTTATTGAGTGCATTTCAGTACAATAGTTCTCAGAAAGTTACAGTTTCAAACTCTGACATACTCATCACAAGAAACGAGTGTTAACTATACAGTCTCGGTGAGGTGGGAGGGCTTTCCTTCATTCCGTATCTACAAAACAGTGTGAGCTAGTATCCATGCCATGCTAGTAATATCAACAGTCTCTCGAACCCTTTGACACTCTGCCTTTTATTCTCGGTTGCCAAAAGTAATGCTCCATCACTTTAACATGAAAGTGTTGCTTGAAGCACGAAAAAAACAAAACACAAGGCCCGTTCCTACAGGCAGTGTCAGACGACGCTTTTGTTTGTTCCAAACTTGCTTTTTGTTTGCGCTTGTGAAGTCTGAGCCGTGCTGGTGAACACATGCACCGCTCAGACTTCAGCTGGCACAGTAACAGCATCAACGCTGATCCGCTGCCAAACGCACACCAGCCTCCACAAAGTGTCGACACTCCAGGCAAAGAGCGATAAAGTTAGACTCAATTCATTTCCGTTCATCCTCTCACTCCCTGCATGTTCCCTCAACCCTCCGAAAGGAGGAGGAAGAGGATGATACCCTTGCAAGAGATGAAGATCACCCTCAATTTTGAGTTTTTGGACATGTGCAAAATGAGAGTTCAAAATACGAAAAAAGAGAGACATGAAAATCGGACACATTCTCATTACAAACAATAGCGTACATATTCAAATAGAAATCATATATTACATCTGTATTGGTTGTACATGAGCGATAGGTGAACATGATTTCACCAAGTACAACACGTTCCTGGATCAACACCTTTGTTGAACCTGGAACAACATTCCAACCAACCAATCAGATTTGAGGGACAAGTTTACAGTTTATGTCAAGTTTATACACAGGGTTAGGTGCTTCTACATCAGTGTTATTTACCGATCATTTCCCTCTGATTTTAGGGATAACTTATGTGTAGGGTTAGGTTTAGGGGTAGGCATAGGGTTAGGATTACATTTTCAGACAGGTATGTTGTTCCAGGTTCAACAAAATATGTTGATCCAGGAACATATCTCACTTGTACTTGCTTACTAAATCCTGGCGACCCGGTGTGATGTTATGAAGAAGCTGTCTATGCAGAGGGTGAAGCACCACCATGGGTGTGACAGTATATTAATATATTGTGATAGATGGATATATTGACCACGCCAAATATTTGACAATTTTGTGATATCTGCAACTGGAAGATCACCTTTGCAGAAGATTTTCACTGGACAGGAAGTTTGAGGACAGTAAGATGTTTTAATGGCAAAGCTGAATTTTCAGTAGCCATTATTCCAGTCTTCAGTGTCACCCTTTAAATATAATGATTTTCTACTCAGCATTTTACATCACTTACTTTTCTTATTATTATCAATGTTGGAAACAGTTGTGCTGGTTAATATTTCGGTAGAAACTGATAATTTGTTTCAGGATCTTTGATGAATAGAAAGATAAAAAGAACAGCATTTATTTGATTTTTTTTTTTAAACAAGTCTTTACTTTCACTTTTCATCAATTTAAAATTATTACTTTCTTTATATACATATCTTAGTGACCCCAAACTTTTGAACGGTAGCAAATATGGAGGCGCTCAGTGGGTTGCATGGTCGCATTACAGCTAGAAGGTTTAAGTCCCGGCTGAGCCAGGAGTCCTTTCTGTGTGGGGTTACTCAAACAATCCAAAAACATGCAGTATAGGTGAAATGAAGACGATCAATATTCTGTAGGTGTGTGTGTGTGTGTGCGTCCCAAGCCATGAATTGGGGAGGGTTGGGGAAAGCCCTGGCAACCTACCCTAGAAATGCATGGCGAGAGATGGCCATAGAATCACCAAGAGTCATATATGACTGAAATGGTTATAGACCGATAGATATATGGAGGAGATGCCATTATTTAGGGTTTTTTCAAAGCTTATTGAAAGGTAACATATTATTAATTGGGGGGAAAAAAAATCCAAATATTGGCACCTCCGATTAAAAAAAAACAGGACATTTGTCAACCACTGTAATTCTATAAGCCTTTCCTCAAAAGACACAACATGAAATGTCATTTGCAACCCAAATAAGCAGTATTTATAAGTGAAACAGGATTTTCAAAAATAATGATGACCAGCACAATTGGAGTGTGAAAAGAACTGAAAATAAATCAGGTGGTTGGAGGAGAGAAGTTGAAAGGAACATGTAGTTAAAAATAAAATAGGGTCAGTTTTAATTTCATGCTTATTTAAAACTCTAATCTCTAAGGTCTGGCACTTCCTTAGTCATCTTTCATAGTCATATTTTTTATTCCCCATTTCATCGAATTTCTTTCCTCATCCTGGACCTACTACCGTCTTTCGCTCTCATTTTGTCTTTTATTCTCCGACTCACTCCAGCTCATTCATCACTCTCTTCAGCCTGTGTGTATCCCAGCATGCTCCACCCTGCCCAATGAGCGCAATCAGCCATTTTTCAGCTGGGCCATACAGCGGGACGCCGGACAGCTTGGTTACGCCCCGCCGCGAACGAGCTGGACGCGGGCCATGGTGAGGATACTTTGTGATCATTAATTGAGCTGCCTCCGGTCCTTTACAGAGGGGAAGACGTCTTCATCGCGTGCTAACGTTTTTATAAGAGCCAAACACTATCGCTACTACCGTATTAAGGAGCAGATTCGCTTTCTTCAATGTAATACAACAATAGAGAGTATGTGTGTGTGTGTTTGCACAAAAGAATAAGCCTCTTGGCAGAAGCTGTAAAAGTGTGTCATCCTTAACAAAGAGCCAATACGCTCTTTGGTTGCCATGGTGAAATTCATTGTAGCCAATTAGGTGCAACACCTTGGGTATATCTACGTGTTGGATTGTGTGTGTGTGTTGCTCGTAGAGAATAACCATAAACCATGTGTCTGATTAACTTACAGGCAATGTAGCGGCTTATTCATCACACACACAAATGCTTCACAACAGGCGAATGAATGGTAGAGGTGCTAACCTTTACAAACCTGTTTCAAATCGCACTTTAGGGCCCTTTAATGCTAAACCTCATGAGAGCATGTGGAGGTGCTTTTAATCATTATGACCCTAAAATCTGGAACCTTTTACACATTGCATTTATATGTATTCATTTATAAGACACTTTCATCCAATGAGGATAAAAGCCAACAATATTTGCAGCACACAATGATTAGACAAGCTCCCAATTTTTTAAAATGTTAAAACCCTGGTAAAGATATTTATTTTTATGTTGGCTTTTTGAGTGTTTCAGGGTCTGCATTTAACAATTAAATTACAAATTTTTCACTTTTTTTTTACTCGTTACTTTTTTCATGTATTGCTTTTTTATTTTCTTAAAGGAATAGTTCACCAAAAAAAAAAAAAAATTATCCCATAATTTACTCACCCTCAAGCCATCCTACGTGTATATGGCTTTCTTCTTTAAGCCGAACACAACAGTTATATTAAATAAGGCAGAGTTTTTTAAGCTCATCCATTAATCATAAAAGTTATCAATACGACTCTCCAGTGGGTTAAAAAATGCCTTCTGATGCGAATATTTGTAAGAAAAATGTCCGTACGCACATTCACGAGAGAGTCCAGTTCCGGCTGAAAGGTGACCTCTGACCCGACACATGACATAGGCGTAGCGTCAGCTTAGCGGAGAGTGGAAGAATGTGGCACAGAGGATAGAGCAAGACAAGCTAAACGAATTAGAAGTCTAAAACAAGAAGTTTTTAAGAAAAATGTCAGAGGATTTCGATGTAAGAGAAGAGGAGCTACGTCCTACATCAGGTCAGAGGTCACCCTTCCGCTGGAACGAGCGTACGGCCGTTAACAGTGATTATAGTTTTAAATATGGATATTTTCCTTGCAAAAACCCATCACCTCGCTTCAGAAGGCATTTATTAACCCACTGGAATCAAATGGATTACTTTTATGGTAGATGGATGTGCTTTTTGGGGTTTCAAAAACAAGTGGACACTATTCAATGCTATTACAAAGTTAGGAAGAGCCAGGATAATATTTAATGTAACTCTGATTGTGTTCGGCTGAAAGAAGAAAGTCGTATACACCTAGGATGGCTTGATGGTAAATTATGGGATCATTTTAATTTTGGGTGAACTATTCCTTAAAAATGTTATTTCATTCTGAATTATGAAGCAAATTTTATGTATGACAAGGTGCTATACAAATAAACTATTAATATTATTTGTAACATTTAAAAAAAGGTTAAATTCATTAACATTAGTTCATACAATAAGTATCATGAACAATGATCAGCATTTGTCCTCTAGGTTAATTAATAAATACACTGGATCATTCATAATCCATGTTTATTCAATGTTAGTATTCATTTATACAACTTGAAATGGTAAAATGTTTTAGCATTTTTAGAAATTAACATTAACCTTGATTAATAAATGCTTTAAAAAAAGTCCTGTTTGTTGTTCATACATACCTAATGCATTAACTAATGTTAACTTGGTATAGTATTACCTATAATAATAATAATAATAATAATTATTATTATTATTATTATTATTATTAATCAATCGATGGAGTTTCAATCTGATGCTATTTCTCAATGGCAACCAAAAAAGAACAGCCCAAAGCTGATAACAGTGTGTGTGTGTGTGTGTGTGTGTGTGTGTGTGTGTGTTTGTGTGTGTGTGTGTTACCCAGTGCTTCATTGACTGCTTAAGTAGAATGTGCTCAATGGGGTGGCGTTAGGCATCTGTTCATAAAGGGTCACACAGATGTTCAATCCAGACACACACACAAATAAATGGAGAGCTGGTGACACGAAAGAACATGTACCGCATTTAGCAATGTCATCTGGAAACATCTGGAGCTGAGAGAGTGAATCGGCTTGATAAAAGTGGTGAAGGGCAGCGGTTTCGCGAGTCTGTTCGTTTCCTGCCTGCAACCTTTTCATTTGCTTATCATGTAAACACTTGCTTGGAAACAGATTAGCGGTTTTAAAGACCCTGTAAGACCAACATTAGTACAGCTTATTAACAGTGAAACTACATTTAAGTGTACTAGCTAGTTTAGGAGGTGACGACACACCTTCCCAACGCTAGTCGACGCATTCAAACACTCTGACACAAAACTAACAAGAACGACTAGTAGAAGAAGAGGTGGAAGAAAGAAAAGCTGTACACGTAAGTGCTCATCAGTGTGGAAACACTTACAATAAACACTGTTTAGTGGCCTCAATGCGTAGCTTTTTTCACCTAAATTATCTCTTTTTAACGCTAGTTTATACACAACTAACTGATATTTACACAACATCGAGAGAGTCAGAGTTCATCCCAGATTGTTCTTGTGAGCGAGTTTTTGTCCTGCAGGATCCGTGGTTCTGTTCCAATGAGCAACATTGCCAAAAAAGCAAGCGGAAGAAGAGTCTATTTACAAAGAGGTCCGTTACACTTCACCTTCAATATGAAGGTTTACTCTGAAGATATACTTGTGTTTATTTAAAGATATACATCATTTACGCTCGTACGGCCAGGGGATGGGACACAGGCATACAGGATGTCCTTTGGCAACGTCCGCCATACCAAAATCGACAGGTAATGTAAGTGGGAAGTAGTGGCGAAAGAAGGTTTATAGTGGAAAAAAAGAAGAACGATACAACCTCGTAGAAAATGATGCGAGACGTCTCAGAATTGGAATAGCATCGTGAAGATAACTAAAGCGGAACTACAAGGACGAAAAGAGGACAAAAAGAGTCTGCTTCTCCAGTTTTCCCTGTAAATGTAGGCCAAAGACACAAACAGTCGACAGGTTAACAGACGTCCTGCGAGTTCCAATGGGTCTGGTCCCGTTCTGATCTTGTCTGTTGGATATGGAATAATGGTTTCCTCTCCTGAAACACGTTCTCAGATCAGGATGATAGTCTCTATTCTGGCGCGCTCTGACGGGATTGGGCTCGCCCGCTGGTAATTCTTCCACAAGCTGCCCGGCCCGTCGTCCGGCGCCCCCTGTAGTCATGCCAGCGCAGTGGCCGTCTGGCACTGAGACATCTGCAGGTGCATGGACTGAATGCTGTTGAGGATTTTCTTCTGATGGCCGGCTAGAGTCACACCTATCCTCAACAGGTCCCTGTGAACACAAGAATGCATACCTACAGTTAATTTTAGATATAGCTGATATAGATAGAATGTGATTCTAAAAGATAACATGAGTTGCAATTTAATAAAAAAAAAAAAAAAAAAAAAAAAAAAAATATATATATATATATATATATATATATATATATATATATATATATATGTGTGTATATATATATATTAGTGCTGTCAAACGATTAAAATATTTAATCGCGATTAATCGCATTAATGTCATAGTTAACTCGCGATTAATCGCACATTTTTATCTATTCTAAATGTCTCTTGATTTCTTTTTGTTCATAATTTTTTTTCATTTTAATGCTCTTATCAACATGAAAAAAGTGGATTGCTTGCTTTGTGCACATTTTTTTTTTATTGAAAACAACATTGGCAATACTGTGTTCAATTTCACACTAACATTCTCACTTGGAGCAAATAATTTCTTTGTAACACAATGTAACACTGTCCATCAATAAAAGGGTGAAAGAAATACTGACGAGGTACTGATATTGACGAGGGGGCGGAGAATTCGCATCAGCTGTGTGTGTGTGTGCTTGGTCATCATCAAGTGGTATTTCAGACTGGACGTGCTGCGATGATGATAGCTCAATTCATAACGACAAAACACACAGATCACTTTGGTCTAGTCAATGGAACCATTTGGCAACTTTTTAAAAGTAAACTTTCCATTCAGAATCTTATTGGCATCCATTTCGGCGTCTCGCGCTCGTCACTCAAAACGTAACGTTAACCTATTTGGCCGGCTCGCAAGCCCAAACAAGTGTGTGCGCGTGCCTGTTGTTTTGTTTTCCGGTCTAGCTAGATCCACTTGCGTTTTGGTCGACGAAGCAACAAAACGTCCTCGCACGGCGCAAGCCCTTGAAATGAATGGGTTTCATAGCGCAGCGTCCTGTTGCAAAAGCATGTGAAAAAAAACTACAAAGTTTGCTAGGCCAAAAAGACCATTAATCTCGCGACAAAAAAATTAATCGTGTTAAAATGGTTTTGCGTTAACGCCGTTAATGACGCGTTTAACTGACAGCCCTAATATATATATATATATATATATATATATATATATATATATATATATATATATATATATATACTTTTTAACTACAATTGTTCAGATTGAGCTGATCTGCAACAAGCCAGGAACTACGTCATCACGCTGAAAGGTCAGCGCGCGAAGGAGGATAGTTCAAATTGTATTGTATGTTGAATGACATATTTATGTCTTTGTGTCATATTATTGTTTAAAATGGTCCTTACGTGTGCATATCCTGGGTGTTTAAATAAAAACTTTTAAAACCTAAATGTTTTTTTTTTTCAAGCGTGACCTTTCAACGTGATGACGTAGTTCCCGGCGCGTTGCAGATCAGCTCAATCCGAACAATTGTATATATATATATTTTTTTTTTTTTTGTGAAAATGACCTATCGTTTCGCTAGATAAGACCCTCTTCCTCAGCTGCGATCGTGCACAGCCTTTTCAAGCACTTCAAAGACCTTTGAAACTGCATTGATTTGGACTTCAAAACGCTGGTTGCCATTGAAGTCCATTATTCGAAGAAAAATCCAGAAATGTTTTCCTCAAAAAACTTATTTTCTCTTCCACTGAGGAAAGAAAGACATGGATATCTTGGATGGCATGGGGGTGAGTAAATTATTAGGAAATTTTCATTTTGAGGTGAACTAATCCTTTAACCTGTTAGCCTGCAACCACACTTTTGAAAAATCCCCAGGAATGGCATACCCAAACTGAAACAGATAAAGTTCATGAACCCTTTGTACTAAAAGCACAAGTATGATCTCATTTGAAAGCTAACACCTGGCAGTTGTTTGTCAATGTAGAATTAATTACTGTCATAATGAAAAAATTGTTATAAATAGCTTCAAAGTTTTGTAAAGTTATTAGAAATGTTTTTTTTATGAAACATCTTCATGAAAATAAAATTGAAGTTGGCATTGTATCAATCTATGAATGCACTGCAGCTAAAGCCACGTCTGACCATGTTATATTTAAAATCTGAAGATGACAAGTCTAAAACTCTCTATTTAGTTAAATGTTTTTCAAGATCATGTCATATGACTTTATTTTGATTAGACACTAAAATGCAAACTGGTGTTTATTGTCATGTTCTAAACATCTATTCAGTCTATTGTCTGTATTGTTTTGTGGTGCAAACGAGCCCCATTCAGTCTCAGTCTCCCCTGCACACATTCACACCTCTCCAGCCTATTTATGGCTCTAAATATGTTTTTCTTTTGTCTTCATTATAATTACTAACGACTGGCTATTCACATTGTTTCAATCCCTAATTTCTTTTTTCAAAGTTCTCAGTTCACATTTGAAAATGTAGCAAATGACCTTCTTGAAAAAAAGAAACATGTCAGTTAGCATTCCTATTTAGAAAAATTCATAAAAATAACAGCTAGGTGGCAGGTGCATCTGAGGGCTAGCTAGCATGTTAGCTTAGCACACCATCAATACACGACAATTTATGAGATTAAAACCATGTTTGTTCTCCAAACTTACTTTATAGGGCAAGTCGAGTGTTTTAAATAACCTTCTGTGATCTGATTTGGCTTCAGATAAAATAACCTTCTGTGATCTGATTTGGCTTCAGATAAAAAATCAGACAGTAAATATATTATTTTATAGTATTCTGCACAATGATAAAGTCTATATCGATTAGCATTACATTATAAATATAATCTATTATTATGAAAATACCTGACATGGCTCGAAGAACACAGGTAAATCAAATATCATTGCAATCATGTTTATTGTCTTCAAAACATCTTTATCTGCATGTTACAGCGATCTCTGGAAGCTTTGTATGTGTGTCACTGTACGTTCACACCGCCGCCGACTTGAGCTTCCAAAGCTACCGGAAGTCATTCATTTTCAATGGAAGCTGGCTTCTCTCAGCTGCAAGGAGCGTCAAATACATCGGCGTCGCGTTTTGAGCGTCAGAAAGTTGAAAGAAGCTCAACTTTATGGTAATGAGCTATGACTCGGTTCAGCGGCAAGCAGCGGCAAAACGCCAGCAACCAATCGGAATATAGACGTCCTTCGCGCTGGCTGATTCCGGAGAAACACACGATGTAAACTTTCGTTCCTACCAAAACATTAGTTCAGAGAAAATGGAGGAGAAGCTAATAATCGCCGTTGCTGGGTTTCCTATTATTTATGATATGACGTTGTTTGCTTATAGGGACCAGTTACAAAAGAACGAGGCATGGGATAAAATAGCTGGGATAGTTTACCTTTTTGTTTGGCGCCCTCAGGCTGCCAGTATGGATTGAAAACACAGTACATCAGAGTATTCAGCGCTCATAATGATTACATCGGCCAATTTGGGTATAAATTCAATAAATATTATTCCCCTGTCTATATAAATCTGATGTAAACCTATGAGAATCTATCAATATTTCTCCAAGTCTGCACATTTTTGAGCTAAAAGCCCTGAGGGACGTGGTTTTGTGAAGCACTGTCATGACGACCTCACAGGAGTTTTTTTCTGAATGAGAGCGGCTGAGGCGCATAATTCATATTAAAGGTATCGACTCATTTTTTGATTACGTAACTCCTGGCACAAATTAAGACATAACTGTCACTATACGTTTCTCAGAATACAATAGTCGTCAAATGCTGAAACTTAAGTCTTATATCTTTTTAATGATGTATAGTTTGTCAAGGTAATAACTTTAAATCTGATAGTAACTTTGAACTATTTAAACAAAAAAAACGTTTCAGTGCGCCGGCGCTCTGGCAACGGTTAACAGGTTAAGGACTTATCAGCCTGCGCCATCTAGAGTTTCATGACAGACCTTTGGATTTGATATGCACTTTTGTAAAGAATCACACAAAAGTAATTTATTTACTGTTTATTTGTATCTGTCGTCAGACTGTCTAAGACATCGTTATCACAACACTTTGCTATGTAAAGTATCTTATTATAATAATATAGGAATATATATTATTTCATATAATACTAGAAATAGTACTATGAACTAATATAAATTAATAATGAGCAACTCGCAAAATATATCAAAGTATATAAAAATTTACATTTTGCAACAGAACATTTGAATATTTGAATGAACAAAGAGCTATTACATTTTAGATAATTATATTATATAATTTTAAATATAAGTAAAACACCTGGAATTTCTGTTTTTATTTGTCTCTCACTTCTTTATATTCAGCTTTAAGGCGTTTACATTGATGATTTCACATTGGCATTGCCCACACTGAAGCATTTTTTCCCCTTTAAAATACTCAGTTTGACTGTAGATGTCTCTGCATCTATTAATAAAAAAAGGTTGATCACCTTGCTATCACACATCTGCCTGTTGTCACTGTTCTTCATTATCATCCACGCTAATGAACATGGTTAATTACTATTACTCTGGCAGTGGTACTGAAATACTCTAAAAGCAGTTTGCCAGATGGTACAAGAAAAGATTCACTCCCTAAGCTACTCTTGACAAGCACCTCTTCATGTTAGTAGAAAAATGGTCAGCACACCAAAAGGCCAAGTAAGATCAAGACGGGTCTGCTGCAGCATGTGATTTTAGGTGACCGTTTCATCGCCACCTCTAAATTACAAAGACAAAAGAGCAACTCTGAATAAACGCTCAATTTATTCAGCTATTTTCAGAGAGAAGCTTTTATTCTGAATGAGAACACCCTGTACTATCAATATACGCACCACTGAAACAGCACAGAGAGAGAGAGAGAGGAACAGCACAGAGCCCCCACAGGTTTATAGATGTGAGAGCAAACGGCATTAGCACATGAAAGCCGCTTGCATTTAACTTTCTGTTTATGCGTGGGCTCATACTTATGTTGCTAATTAAGCACAGACCCTCTCTGTGAGCGTCGGCTGCATTAATCAGAGCGTCAGAGACGCTACACCTCACAGTCTGCTTCCTGCCACGAACAAACCACCAGGAGATGTGTTTTAAACATCATCAACAGCATATCCACCTGTTCGCTCGATAGCGAATCAAACAAGTAAAAACACATGCGCACATACCTCAGTGATACGTACTAATCCTACTGTACGGTTTAGAAATCGATATTAAACACGTTTGCGGAGATATCTGACCACCCCACATTCTGTGATCAATGAGCTGTCTGGAAATCTGAAACCAGCTTTAATCAGCCTTCACACAGACAGAACTCACAGAGTATTAGACATCATCTAAAACAAACCAATAATATGACAGAATGGCTGAATAAGAGGTATAACTGTGGTACACATAATGATTTATGAGAGATGTTGTTGTTAACAGTGTGATCTATAAAAGCCTGTTTCCAACTTAGAGTAAAAAAATTATCAGGAACATGTGATGGAGTTTCAAATAAGAAATAAAATAGCAAATGTGAGATTAAAAGTTGTAATTATGAGAAATAAAGTTGCAGTTAGCTGGTTGATTATTTGTATGACCTGTTAGTGGGGTCAATTTGACCAACTTGGAGCTGGAAGGCCATCTTGGCTAAGAAAGTGAATAACTGACTAACCACATCTCAAAATGCTTCCGAATGGTTCACCAGTTAACTTAGGCTGATACGACATGGTTTTACCAGCAGCGTAGAGCTTTAGCAACAATGATGAAAGCCTTTTAGATCTAATAAATATAAACTTTCGAAACTAGACTGATTATTCCCTGGTTCAAGCTGGTTTAGATGGTTGACTAGTTGCATGACTAGTTGATGAGGTCAATTTGACCAAGCTGGTGTTGAGCTAGCTAACAACATTACAAAACACTTCAGAATGGTTGACCAGTTGACAAGTTGGTAGGCCTGGTTTTTACAGCTTATTTAGAAACTGTGCTTTAGTATAAAGATGCGTTTTGGTCGATTGGATCACAAGTAGACGAGGGAGACACATTCCCATTTACACCTGGTGTTTTAAATCCATCTCTTTTGTTCAATTCTGTCTTCTGTTCAACCACTTCTGTCCTGATTTCTTCGAGGGGAGGGTCTATCGGTGGGTAAATGTATGTTTTTTTTGTTTTTTCGATCTAATGGACAAAATTAACTTTTACAGTTAACAATTAACATATGAACGTGTCTGGAGACAACCGAAAACATAAACATTCGTTTCTGCTCTGAAAGCCGCAAGACCACATTGAATGCTGTGATTGTGTGTTAGAAATCAGGAATGGTAGGCGAACATTGTGCTTGGTATGTTTTTCGTCTTCAAACCAAACTTGGATCTTCAGCTGACAAAGTTTAAATCCTGTCTGGCTAGTGCATTTCCCGTAATGTTTACACATTAGACCAGTAGGCGGAGAGCAGGCGGCCTTTTGTGGCTGTTTGAACACATTCAGCCACATGAGCGTTTACACTACGAAAGCAATCCGGTCAATGAGTTTTCGACTACCTCTGGAAGTGGACAAGCTTAAAACGTTTTATACCCCGCTTACACCTGTATTTAGCGTCACACACTTGTGATCCGATTGACCAAAACACATCTTAATAAAAAACCAGCTTGACTATCTAATACCAATATGACCTGTTGTTTCCAGGGTAGTGACAATAATGAAATCCCAATGTAAAAAAATGGTGGAAATGATTTAGAAGACACATCAAACTTTAAACGTACTCTGAAGTCATCTGGGTTACCAGCTGTAGGGATGTGAAGCCAGAGTTGAGGAAGTTGTCTCTGTACTGAGACATCTTGACAGCGGCCAGCCAGTCCTCTACAGAACTAAAGGTGGTGAAATCTGGGATGGACCGGTCCAACAACGGCTGGGACGGACTGGTGGAGGAGAAAGAGAGAGTGAGATGCAGGAGAGTAGAGGATTCAAATGACCCAACCTTGGGTGTCAGAGTTGCAGTCTTTGTAAAGACCAACACTGTGGGGACCTATCCTGTTTTTCCCAGAATGAAAACAACTTAATATGGGGAATAATTATTCGTCTTAATATCTTTATTATGTAAAAATGCCAAAATGTTTAGGGTTGGTTTCAGGCTAGTCTACAGGATTTACACAATCATTCAAAAGTTTGAGATTGGTAAGACCTTTAAACGTTTTTGATAGTCTCTTGTATGCCAAGACTGCATTTATATGTTTAAAAACAGTAAAACAGTGATAATGTGAAATATTACTTCAATTTAAAATAACTGTTTTCTATTTTCATATATTGTAAAATATAACTGATTCATTTGATGGCAAAATTCCATTTTCAGCATCATTACTCCAGTCTTCAGTCTCACATGATCCTTCAGAAATCATTCTAATATGCTGATTTGGTGATGTTGAAAACAGGAGTGCTGCTTCATATTTTTTGTGGAAACTGTTATAGTTTAAAAAGTTCAAAAGAACAGGATTTAAGAAATATAAATCTTTTGTAACAATGTAAAAGTTTTACTGTCACTTTTGATGAAATTAATGCATGCTTGCTACATAAAATTGTTAATTTCTTTAAAAAAAAAACAACAACGTTTGAACAGTTGTGTTACATTTAAAATAATTTAAGGTTCCCACATTGATATAAAAATAAAATATATGTATGATGAGTTTGTTGGACTCACATAGTGGGTATACTGGCGACTGCTTTAAGGCTGGTGGGGTTGCGGATGAGTTTGTCGAGAGTATTGACGATATCTGTGAAGCGTGGCCGAGTGTTCCGATCTTTCTGCCAGCAGTCGAGCATCAGCTGGTGGAGAGCAGTGGGACAGTCCATGGGGGGCGGCAGCCTGTAATCCTGCTCTATGGCGTTGATCACCTACACACACACAGATAATATTGTCATTAATTGCTTTGTTTTCATTTGTGGGGGAAGCATATATTAGTTTCATAGTGGATTCATAAACATGCAAATTAAAATTTTATTAGAGATGCACCGATTACACTTCTCTAGGCCGATTCCGATTTCTCATTGAGTTTGACCTGCCAATACCAATTTTAGCTGATTCCGATTTCATTTTTTCTAACCACTTTACAGCACACAAATATTTATTTTCTCTCTTTTCTTTAGTAGAACATTTTACATAGAAAATTTTTTGAACAGTAATCGCTATAAAATAGAACTATATAAATTACTCCTGGTGTGGGAAATTCACACACATCTAAGGTGCAGTGTTATGGAAGAACCATTTCCTTCTTTTCACATACAATATCCAACTAAAAAAATGTGTTCATTTCAAAAAGAAAATTCATTTTCTTTTCTGACATAGCCTACACTCCAGTTCTTGTTAAAACACATCAGACTTGCAAATTCTGTGCATTTTGGGCACTTTTTGTGTGAAATCATATTTATTTTGTCCATCAAAAGTGTGCTTTCACTTTAATTGAACTTGAGCAGCGCAGCAAAAATAGACTCTGCGCGAAACCCCCGCTTCACTGCTGGTCACGTGACGCTCCTGCTCGACGCTCAGACGCTGCTCCTGCTCCCGGTGTGAATGCACTCATTGATTAACATGCACACGCTTGCTGTGTGAAACGGCTGTAATTCACGAGGTTTCCTACATGTGTGTTCCGTGTGCACGTGTGATGCTGATGTTGCGCGATGTTAATCATGCGGCGCCAGAGTGCATTTGACCGCCATAAAATCGGCATATGTCAGACTGACCGGCCAGTCGCCGATCATGGCCGATCACGTGAAAATCGGCCAATTCCGGTCACCAGCCAATCAATCGGAGCATCTCTAACTTTTATAAGGATAAAAACACTACATAAATGATTCCTAAGTAATAAATGATTACTAAGTAAATAATGTCATGACTAACTCATGACAAAGTTGTCACTGAATGAATAATTAAACAAATATTTTGAGTCACATCTTTTGTATGAACAACAAAACCGATTTTTAAAAAGTTTTCATGCATCCAAATCGCCATTATCGTGTTTTCAGAAAACAGTGTCAAGTAAACAGCCCCTAAATGAAACAAAAAAATTAAAAATAAAATAAAATAAACTCTAATTGAACCCATCAACTGTTTGATTACCGACATTCTTCAAAATATCTTCTTTTGTGTTCAGCAGAAGAAAGAAATTAATACAGGTTTGGAACAACTTGAGGGTGAGTAAATGATGAACTTTTGGTGAACTATCCCTTTAAATAATAACTAAATAATACAATATCATAATAAATACAGATCCAAAGGCACACACTATTGTTTTATCTCACATAAATACCCACATATATCAGTTTTGTTGCATAGAGGCCGCAACATGACACACAAACAACCAGTGAACATCATTAATCATTAATCTTTAACTGTGATCTGTCGTTCTACCCTCCTCAAACACTGGACTCTCTTCCCATATTCCTCTCTCACTGATTCTATCTGACACAAGCAAACATCAAATGAACAAACAAACATGGTCTATCCTCTGCATACCAATTTTGAGCTCTGGTTTGCATAAACATGAATCTAAATATTTGAGGATCAAATCAACTCTCTGCTCCTTCCACAGCGGCCGCTTTTCACCTAAACGGATTCCACAGGACGCCAGTGAGATGTGGGCTCTGAGCGCTGCAGATGTCCTGCTGTTTCATTATGCTGATATGATAGTTTTATGTTAATTTAGGATTGGATTATTGTTAAAAACTCTAGAAGATCGGATAATGAAGTGTGTGATAGGCAGAAAAAAACATTATCCACCTCATTCACAACTTTACCCTTGGCGGTTCTTCTGCGTCTGAGAGTATAACATGGGAGCTCTTTTGGTTTGTTTTTGGTGCATGTCATGTGATGTTAAACACTTTGTAACAGAATTAGACAGCTTTATAGTCCTTCAAAAGATGGTTTTCGTGAAAATTTAACAATATAATTTTCAATGGATACAATCTTTGGGAAAAGAAAGTACATGCAAAGTATGTACAGAAAGTACATAGAGAGTAATTATTTTATTCAATTTATTTTCTTTGATCTGAATGTTCTGAATCTTTGAATGCTCAATTATTTTTTTTACAGATGTGAGTTCGGCAATTACAGTCACAAGTTCCTCAGGGTTAGTTTTGCATCTCTGATGTGTTAACTGGATGCTAAAAGGTTTGGGGAATTTATGTTTGCATTGGCAGGGTTTTCTGAAAATGCCAAAAGAGCCTGTGCTGTATCCACAATACAAACAGAAAAAAAACTTTGTCTGCACTGAAACGCACATGCTGGAAGATTTGAATGCAGAAAGACTTTGAGGTAGAAGGACTCAAAGCAGTGAACATCGGAGCAAAATGGGATCGAAAGGTAATGACACATAGGGAAGTCTCAGTGTTTGTTTCAGGGGTCTGAGAGCGATTTGGAATACACTTTATATACATCAAGAATGCATCGTGAGGACCTACAGCTTCACTTTTCACATACATATTCTAAAAATCATTGGCCATCACAGTTTACCATACAAGGTTATGATGACACACAAGAAGTTTAGTTGTAGTATTGTTACATTATATTATATTATTCATCATGATTATATTATTTATCATGATTAAAATATTAATCAATATTATTATTGTTTAATATGAATAAATTATATTTTAAATTCCATAATAATACTAACAACAACCACAACAACAACACTACTAATACTACTACTAATAATAATTACCATTATCGTCATTATTATTATTAAATAAATATGAACATATAACATAATAATGTAAATAAAGTGGACTAAGAATCACACAAAATGTTGTTTTATTATTATACATTATTTAGTAATATAATATAATATAATATAATATAGGGTTGCCCCCTTAAGATTCAGGGCTAGTGTGCCTCAAAGCCAGTTTTAGACAGCAATTCTCTGTTCTGTATAAAATATAAACTTACATCTTGGTTGCTCATGTCCCAGTAGGGCCTCTCACCAAAAGACATCACCTCCCACATGACGATCCCGTAACTCCAGACGTCACTAGCAGAAGTGAACTTCCTGTATGCGATCGCTTCCGGCGAGGTCCATCTCACAGGGATCTTTCCACCCTGAGGAAAAAACAAAAACATGAGATTTAAATGGGGAGCTGTCATGTGGATTGATTTTGTAGGATTTTGCAGGAATCCATGTGACTCTACATAACATGTATGTACACATAACCATCCAATAGAAACATATATCACATTCACATGGACAACTGGGAAATATGTTGTTTGAACAAAACAAATAAGCAACGGGAATGTATCGACTCACTGAGTTCTACATCCATTGCAGCTATAAATATTTGCAAACAATGGGCTGCATTTACATTTTTTAAAATTCAACACGACTGAATTCAATTATTTTTGCTTTACAAAACACTATGAAAAACATTTTCTTCTCTTTCAGTACACTCACACAATAGTGTATGTGTGTGTTTGTGAGGAGGGCCTAGTCCATGGAGGGTGTCTGTCTGTAATTGTTCTACCTGAGGCTAGATTTGTGTGTCTCACTGATTAAAATTGACAGCGGTTTGTTTCACCTTTGTTTCTGTTTCACCCGAAAGATTTACCTCACACACCCACCCACACAAACAATGACAAAACACACACACACACACACACACACACACACACACACACACACACACACACACACACACACACACACACACACACACACACACACACACACACACACACACACACGAGAAAGCCTTTGAGAAACCACATGCTTTATGTTCCAGTGTACTGATGTCAATTAGTTCAGTCCTGCATCTAACATCAACCAGACAGTGAATGAAGAAAATTACTGAGCAACATTCATGGAAGTGTGGTTTAGAATTTGTAGGTTTAGGCTTAAAAAGTGACAATAATAAAACTAATATTTTTACATTTTATAAAGAAAATACGAGTGTTGTGTTTACCAGCGCAACACGTGCTGCCAAGACACAATATAGGTCATTGCTAGGGCGTTGCTATGCAATTCATTTGTCCTAAATGGTTTTTAGCAAGTTGCAGTGTGGTTGCTACATGGTTGCTTATTGTCTCCATGCATTCCGGTCTTTAGAAACAACTGGGGTCTCCACTTTAATATAAGTTATTATAAGGGAATTTTCCAGCATTTTAGCCCACCAGATTTACACTTGCTAAATGACAATTTAATGAAGTTTTAAAAAATAAACAGGAAATATTTCAGTGAGTTGCAGAAGAGGAAAAATAAATTCAAATTATTGTGCATGATGTCTCTGCTTGTGGGTGGGGATTTCTCATTTTAAATGCAACTCAGTGTCCTTATGGATGGAAAACTAAACACACAAGTATATGAAAGTACAACAACCCAACACAAGATTACATAATCTTGACATGTGTATGATCAAATAAAAAAAAAATATATGAATGATTGGAGGGATTGGATGACCCTTTGTGCTTGAACTTTCTCCTGAACTTTGTGTTTAGTGACCTGAAAGACTCAATTTCATCTTCATCGATTCCAATAAAAGATGGAATGAACCTACATACAACAGTCTTAAGGTCACCTTCACAGACCGCTTTCTGTCACGAGAAGACTGTCACCATACAGACGAAGCACATAAACACTGATTTCAGGTTAGTGACAATTACTTTTACATTGAATCCATGTAGTGTGAACAAAACAGAACTGATCCATTAACTGCAAATCCAAAAGCGGCACTGTTTTTCACCAATAACAGTGTTTGATATAAATAGGTGAATCACTGACAGATGAAAAGTCTGAGTAAATACAATAATGTGGTATATCATTTATACAGCATTTATAGTTATAATTTTGGATATGAGCCTTTTGGATATAGTTCTGTTTCGGATATGAGCTGCAGTCTGACAGAACAATGGAGATCTGTCCCTCAGAGCGGCATATGCACACAGCAAACAACACTTGAACAACTGCAGAAGAAAGACACACCACTTGTGTTTAATGTCCCAAACACAAACAATCTGCATTGGAAATGTGCCTTCATTAGACAAGATGGCAGCAGCATAAATTTACAGTAGATCTGTGAAATATCTAAAAAGACAAAAGAGAAAAGAGACACTCTGTCTATCTACTTTACAATACTTACAAGTGAGATTGATGACAAAACATGAAGTAATGCAAAAATATAGAGAGGTGTAACAAACCAAACACAAAACATATATACAATGATATAAAATTACTCATACTTTGATAAAAGGTCCACCGTCCACCCCCATCTCACACTGATGTCAACAAACCAATGCTGCAAAATTGATGAATACTGGATCACCTTGTCTAACTGCTTTTATATTATAACCCGTGGCCATTCACTTTCTCTGTGGGCTTCACAGATCTAATTTGCTTATATCTCCTTCACTTACATTAATTTCAAATTCCAGTCCAAAATGTGCTGCAATAACATCAGCAGGCAAATCAGACATCAGGGGAGCTGGTTCAGATAGCAGTAGGCTAACCGTGCGTATCTAACCTTTCACCCCCTCTTCCCGGTGCCGTACCGCCCCGTCACCGCCCAGACACCCAACTGGGAATAGTGCAAATTAAACCACGCTCACCTAATCCTTTATCATCCGTTCCTTTCAATTTCCCATCCAGGATTTTTTATATTAGATTATGACCTTGTCTTTCATAACCAGGTTAAGTATTCTATTTTTTTTCCTCTCGCTCTTTATTTTTCTTTTAAGAGTTCTTTGTGCTTAAATGAAACAGCACTTGTACGCCACTGTGAACTGTTTTCACTGGGATCAAGTCTGTCACATGGCACTGTGCCCATGCTGTAGGTCAAAGGGCAGATTTCATGTTTAAATAATGACAGCCGAGGACAGCTGTGTGGTAAAATGGTGTTGATATCCTCCGTAACTTGCTAACCAATCTGCTCACAGTCAACATTTTACAAGAGAGGCAAGAGTCAAGGCTGCATAAACCCATGCAGGAAATTGAGACGGAATTGATAGTTCATATTGACTAAAATAAATCACAAAAAATGCTGCAGTACAAATTACACACTAAAAGGGCAAACAGCAGTTTTATAACTGCTTGTACTTACGTATTTTTGGGGTTAACGTGTAATTTGACCCCACTGTAGACATAGGGAATACCTGAAATTGAGTGTCTTGTTGAGGAGAGGTGTACAATTACTGTTATTAGCGATAAAATGAATGAAAATCCCCAAAACATGCATTGAAGAAAACACACAAGGCATATTTAGGGACTCATATTATAGGGATCCAAGAATCCACTCAGAACACCTTTACAACCACCCAACAACATCCTGGCAACCATCTAACAACCAGCTAGCAACATTGTATCAACCACCTAGAACATCCAAGAAACCACCCACAACACCAGATCCAAGCAACCACCCATAAAACCCTAACAACCACCCAGCGACATCCTGGCAAACAACCAGAAACCGCAACCACCCAGCAACCTCCTGGCAACAAACCGGAACCCCTCTTGCAACCACAACCCCCAGCATCATATAGCAACTGGGTGGTTGCCAGGATGTTGCTGGGTGGTTGTTATGGTTTTATGGGTGGTTGCTTGGATGTTGCTAGCTGGTGTTGTGGGTGGTTGCTTGGATGTTGTGGTTGGTTGCTACAATGTTGCTAGTTGGTAGTTAGAACAGCATACTAACAACTAGAGCCCGACCTATATTCATTTTTTGGTGTCCGACGCCAATATTAGGGAGTAAAAAAAGCCAGATATCGATATATCGGCCGATATTATTTATGTGTATATTATAATACAGTAGCAATATTATTTGTGTATATTATAGTACAGTACCAGTCAAAAGTTTGGACACACTTTCCCATTTGTGTGTACAAACCTTTGACTGATACTGTATATAGAATACAGTATAAATAAACAGAATATAAACACATTTTTTGCAATGATCATGAAAATGTTGTGATCAAACACTTGTGTGACAAAGATATGTAATGGAGGCAGGGTGAATGATAGAATGATACATTTGAGCTGTAACCAAACTAGTTTGCATTGCATGTTCTATTCTATATTATATTCTAAATACTGTTGCATAATCTTCACTAATGTCCTTGTCTTTTTATTATAAATATATCAAAAGTGTCACTGGCAAAACCTTGTTATCTTCTATTATTCATCTTAATTAATCTAGTCTCTACCAGTGGAGGAAGTACTCAGATCTTTTTACTAAAGTAAAAGTAGTAATACCATAATGAAAACATGTTTAATTACATATGTACAGTATTTTTACTTAAATTCTATTTTAAATAAGTAGCCAGCTAAATGTAGTAAACATGAAACTACTCATAATGCAAAATAGCCCTATTTAAAGTGTTATAATTATATAAATAATTGGAATATTGCTTGATATTGTAACATAGCGTTAAGGTAGAATGGGCTGACACTGTCTACACCAGACGCGGCTGTTGTCGTTCGCGTCGCAACAGCTGTTTACCCTGGACACGGCAAAGCGCCCGTTACAAAGCAATTTTGTCCTTCTCGTCAGTACGTCATGAATATAATGAGGCATCAGTTTACTGTCGGAGATTTGTCGCTCGCATCACGCCGCATCCAGTGTAGACAAAATCACTGATTAACATCGCGCATTGCATCTTGTTCAGGCAGCAGCAGACAAGCAGTCAAGCGGTGTCTTAACGGCAAGTTTCTAACTAGTTACCAGTGTGGTGGTGGCACGAGTCTGTTGAATGGTGATTTAACCCTACTTTGTCACATGGTGAGACGCAGTGCTATAAAGTAAATAAACAATGTCCCCGTCTTTTACTCTCACAACGAGCTTACCATACTCGTTTGTTACATTAGTTAGCTAGACATGTTTCATACATTGTCAGTGGAGTGGAAGCTAATGTGTGCTCATCTTACACCGTGTCTGAAGAGACCTCCTTTTACTGCAGTGAAAGGGTTGGCTGGTGTCACTACAGTGACATGGGTCGCCATTAGCTAACAATGGAGCGCGCTCTGCTGGACAAACATAGTTACACAATTTATAAGTATTTTATCCGCGTTATATGTTCTGTAAAAAAAAAAAAAAAGTTAACATCGGCAGCATATCTGCGTTATATACGCCGATGCATCTGCGACAGGCTCATATCGGCCGATAAAATCGGCAGACCAATAAATCGGTCTAGCTCTATTAACAACCACCCAGCAGCATCCTGACAAACAACCAGAACCCCCCTTGCAACAATAACCCCAGCATCATATTCTACCAACCACCCAGGACGCCCTGAAATCCACCCAGCAACCACCTAGAGCAACCTAGTCTCAGACGTGTGTGTCGCGTTTTTTAACGGTCCGCCTGGAAACAAAGATGCTGCTATGCCAAACCCCCTCATGGAAGAAGAACGGCAACACGTTTACAACGGTGACAATGAGCGCTTATCAAAATCTTATGAAAGTATGACTTTTTCAAATACGTCCAATAGTTTTACACCTGGTCTGTTATTGTAGGGACATCGACGTTACATTTGCACACCCCTAAAACATGACGCAGAACAAAAGGAACTGTGATTAGTCAAGAGTCCAGACCTTCTGCCATCAGTCTGAAGGTCTGGCTATAGGAGGCTAAGAACACACAAACAAAACACAGCAACATCCTAGCATCCACTTAGAAAAATAAAATATATAACAACACAAAATCTAGTGTTACATTAAGATTCTAACAAAAACATATTCCTTGGCATAAATGAAAGCATAAATCAGCGTTCATTCAGAATGAATCTGGTCTATGATAGTGACCTTGAGACTTTCCATCTAAATGCTGTTTTACACTATTAGAATTGTTCAAAGCAAGCTGTTGTGAGATCAGGAAAGATTAAGAAGCATAAAATGAGCACACATGTTGTTCTCAGCTGCACTGCACTGGGGACTGACACACATACAGACAGGAAATGTAATAACTGATGGGCTTATATTGGCTTGGGGACCTGTGACACTTTAGACTACATCAAACACACACACACAGATGCATTTCTTGTTCTTGTTCTTTACCAGATGAACAGACTGTACATGTACTAACTCTGATGATGGTGAGGTAATTCATTCTCTTTTCAACACAAATTCTAGCTCTACTGCTTGAGCTACAGGAGCAACAGTACAGGAGTACCAGTTGCCAACACTAATGCAACAAAACCAGACAACTGGTTTTTGATGGTCAGATGGCTTTTTTTTTTTTTTTTGTCATAGGCCAATTTCCACTGCCAGCAAACCAAGTTGGGCAATGCAAACTAGTTTAAGTGACAGTTCTTGGCCAGAATAAGTCATAATGTGAACCATTCTTGACACTAACAGGCAAAAGTCTGGCTAAACAAGACTATACAATTGCACGAGATGCTAAAGGACATCAGACTTTAACACCTGAAACTGAGAAGACAAGTGTGGGAACACAACTGAAGACACTGAAGGAATTGAAATAGTGAATAAACAGGAAAGAGAGAATGAGCATGTCAAATTCCACAATCTGGCATGCCTCAGAATGGAAGAGGAAGAGGGAAACAGAAAGTGACAGGGAGGAGGGTGGCAGGGTGAGGGGTGTGACACATTCAGATCCCACCTCAGTGAAAATAGTTTTATTTTCCTTTTGCAGCACACAGCCACTACACTTGTCATGCTGACAGCGAGAGGGAAGTCTGTTCATGCTGAGAAAGTGAGGGACAAATCTTTATTTCTTCACTTTCAAGTTCACTCCCTTTTCTATATCATTTCCTCCAAGACCAAGAATCCTCCAGTTTTGGGTGAGGAACTCACTGGCTAGTTTGTGTGTGTTTTAGAACAATATTGTGTCATCTTCAAGTTAGACACAGAACATAAATCAGCTGAAAACAAATTTAAAAAGCAAAATGTCCATGTGACAGGAAGACAGATGGGCAGACATACTTACAAATGTCTCATCCTAAGAGTACAGTACTGTACTGTGTGTCCAGACTGAATGACTGAATGTGACTGAGCTGTTTAGGCATTAAATTTTTCTATCCAAGTATGGACGGACGGACGGACGGATGGATTGATGGACAAACAAACAAACAGACAGACAGACATACAGAAAGAATGACGGATGGACTGATGGATGGACGGACGGATGGATGGATGGATAGATTTGCACACTCACAGTCAATATGTACCTAATCAGTGTTCCGTCACCAAAAAGGAGTGCTTGATGTCCTTTCATAAAACAGTGATATTGGACAGAGTTGACAGAGTGACAGATGAAGCAACATAGTCAAACTACCTGAAAGATCAGCACTGCATGGATGGATGGATGGATGTGTGTGTATTTGTGTGCCAATCACATCACACAGACTTAAACCTTCATATCTTCTGCGAAACCTTGTATAAATTCAACAGCATCATCAATGGAACAAAACACTGAAGGCCCTTTCACATGAATAGTGTCAATGTTCCCCTATGCAATGAACTCAGTAAAGAGAAAGGTCAAGCTACAACTACTATGTCAGACACACAGGCAGACAGACAGACAGACAGACAGATAGATCAGAAAAATGGATGGATGGATAGATTATGTTGTATAATTTTATCAACCTAAACCAGGCTAGCAAACAAATGGCACGAAATGTTGACAAGCAAACAAAAATGCCCCCCAAAAAACCCTGGGGGGTAATTAAATTCTCCCTCAATCAGTAAGAAAGACAGAGATGTCACATCAGTATCACACCCCAGTTCACACCTTTGCCGCATATCCCTGTCAATCAACAGTCACCACAGGACATCCTGTTTGTGAATGGCGGCTGCCTTTGGGGCTTAATGAGCTTTCACACATTTCAAGAGAGACAAAACGTTAGCTAAATATTCCCTGTCTGTTGTCTCGTCTCCTTATCATCCGCCTCACATCTCTGATCACCAGTGCAGAGGAACCACCCGAGTGTAAAAGATGAAATTGTTTGCTTACAATGCATGGGACATTTCGATGAGAGGTCTGAAGTGAATTTAAAACGCGTTCAATAAAGGATGTGACCTAGGGCTGTTTTTCTCCAGTGCAGAGGAATTATGCATTGAAACGGTTGACCCTGCTAAAAGTGTGACTGTCAATGTACCAGCGCCTCCGAAACCAGCCTGAATACAGAAATCATAACAGGGTCTGATAAGACGGAACAAGACAATGAATTATCAGTAAACCCAGATAATTACTAACGTGGTGAATCCACAGTACCAGAAATATCACAGTGCTCTGAATAGAGAGTCTTTAAGGAGGCAGGAGAAAATAGTATTTCATATTAATATTAAAGACCTGCAGCACAGGAGGGCTAATGATGCCTTGGATGCCTATTAATGATACATAATAGAGAATTCTGGAAGTCTGAGCGCTCCATTTGGAGAGGCAGGCTATTGGAAGTCCAGTCACTTGGCTTTGTTCCAATCACACACAGAATTTAAATGCAGAATCTTTTTTCCAGGAAATGGTCGTGTCCTGTCAGGGAGACAATGCACTGTTTCATTCTGGAGACATTTTAGGAAATAAAAGAAAATAAAGCAAATACGAATGAGAAAATAAAACCAAAGCATGGAAATGAAGGACAGTATACCGGTCTTTTCAATTATCTCAAGCAAAAATGCCAATCATGGCACCTATTATCTTCTGTTAAAATGAAGTTGAGAGTCTGAAGTCCCTGGACAAAGTCTTACCAGTGAGCTGGTGTAGGTGGGGTCAGAGGTGTTTTCCTGAAGATAACGGGATAGGCCGAAGTCTGACACTTTGCACACGAGGTTGCTGTTGACCAGGATGTTGCGGGCAGCCAGGTCTCGGTGGACGTAATTCATTTCCGACAGATACTTCATCCCTGCAGCAATTCCCCTCAACATCCCCACCAGCTGGATCACCGTGAACTGCCCGTCGTTTTGCTACCACACAACACAGATATCACATGACATTCACCAAAATGTCAAAGCTCAATCAAATGAGCTCTCGGTGTTTAGCTGTACACATTTTTGGCTCTATCTGGTGGTTACTCTGTTGAGTCCATTTCCTTAACTGAGTTGAATTTGAATAGGGTTAGCAAACAGGATGTAGAACTGCAATTAAAATTTAAATGTAACAAACTTAATGTTATTTATAATTAGAATATTTTACTATATAAAAGAAGATTTAAAATGTGAAGATTTGAGACAGATAGAGAGATAGATAGAGAGATAGATAGATAGATAGATCTCCACTGTACCCTTGAATAAGGGTTGTTGCAATTAGAATGAAATCAAACAGCTGAAAGTCGTTCTGAGACATGGATGTACTTTTAGAAACATGTTAATTAAAGAAAAGGACAATTTTATACAAAGGAAAACCCTTTAATAATTTGAGATTAACAGCAGCATGGACAAAACATATATAAATAAAATAAATATAATAAAGTATTTGCACAACCATAAAAGAAACATATTGATTTTACTTTTTTGAGCACCATTTGTGTTTAACACTCTTCATCAGTAGCTGTCTAAAACATGTTAACAGCACACAATGGGGGACATTTCAGTTCCTTCGAAACTTCTGTACACAGTCGCCATGTTGCGCAAGTGAAAGCTTTGAACTGAACGCACGATAACAAACAGGGGTGGGGGGTGTGGATCGATGGTGACGCTACTCGGATGTGGTGGATTTTTAAGCCGACTTCAAAGAGAACCTTTATTGCGGCACCAGATCAAAGCTAGGGAGAACCAATCCATGAGATTGAAAAAAACAGGCTGAACATCGATTAAGCAGTGTACTTCTCCATGCCAGAGGGAAAGAATGAAACAGAAAGAAAATAGAGAGAGAGAGAGAGAGAGAGAGAGAGAGAGAGAGAGAGAGAGAGAGAGAGAGAGAGACATTGTGTGCTTGTTTTGGATGTTGCATTTACCCTAAGGAAAGAGTCGAGTGCCCCGTTCTCCATGAACTCTGTGACGATCATGACCGGCCGGCTTTTGGTGACCACCCCTTCAAGCCGAATGATGTTGGGGTGATCAAACTGCCCCATGATTGATGCCTCAGACAGGAAGTCGCGTCTTTGCTTCTCAGAATAACCTGCCTTCAGTGTTTTGATGGCAACGAAGATCTCTCGTTTTCCAGGCAGTTTCAGTCGACCTTTATATACTTCCCCGAACTCACCTGGGGCGCAGAGAGAGGAAGAATGAGTGGGAGAGTATTTAGACCATAAAAACAATAAAGTGGTTAAAGATCCAAGCTCATAATTAAAAGACAGTAGATCCAAACTTCACAATTCAATGGATAGGAATGTGTATGTTTGGAGGAGTAGAAAGAGCTTTGAATCAATAAATTACACAGCAAATTGAATTCCCAAAAACAAAACCTGTTGGAAATATGTCAATGATTAAAAGTCAGAATTTGAGAAGTTATATTGTTTGACTGCATGATGGAGAATCACTTATGTACTTACTTGAATTTATCCTTAACATCATTAAAGTAAACCCATTTGTAGGCTAAGTAAACCAATGTGGCAAACAATGTAAACTTTTAAACATGGCTCAACCAGTAGAGTTTGGGCCTGTCCTGAATGGCACCCTAAACACTCAAGGTCTTCCTCCGAGTCAGCATCTTCGTGATGTAACGCTGCTTTTACTGTCGGAAAGGAGTCAAAAGTGCGCATCAAGGGCACATATCGACCACAAAGGGGCGCTCATGAGCACCCTTCTGAAACCTAAAATGACTAAATGGGACATCCTACGGTCTCATGGACTTAACGGACATGTGGCAGCCATTGTAAGTCCACAAGATCGAAAGTGCATATGAAGTGTGCAATTTTGGGCAGGGCCTTAGCTTGGGACTGGACCACTGTTAACCCTAGATAACTAATAATTTAGTTACCAATTGAACCTCCAAAATTATTCAAAAAGTTAATATGTGGTAGCTTAAATGTTAAGGATTTGGGCTGTAAACACAAAAACTGCAGCTTCCAACCATGTGGATGTGACTCAGGATTGAGTCACTGGGTTCATTCTGACATTCAGCATGTCACTAAATCCCCAGGTTGCATACAATAACTTCACTAGAAGCAACTTTGGAACAAAACCAAGCACGATTATTTATATGGCGCCAGAAGTGTTATAAAATCAATATAACTCAAGAAAACAATGGGCAAAAATAGTATGGGATAGGTTAAAGAGAAACTCTATCAACTTTGATTTGAGTTTTAGTGCTAAAAGGTTGATAGTATTTGTTATGATCTGTGTGAAATCCATATGAGGTGCATCACCGGATTAACTTTCGCTTTCTGCATCAGAGCAGACTGTGAGTCATAACGCATCTTCACCATGACTAGGCAAGGAGACGAGGAGAAGAGCACAGACCCTCAGGATGCTGTGTTGTGTGTCTTTCTTGTGTTTGTGAGTAAATTTAGACATACTGAGGGTATATAAAAGTTCAGAGAGGTACATGTGCTTCAAATCTGTCCCCCAAAAAAACGCTGTCTAACACTGTATATATATACACTCACCTAAAGGATTATTAGGAACACCATACTAATACGGTGTTTGACCCCCTTTCGCCTTCAGAACTGCCTTAATTCTACGTGGCATTGATTCAACAAGGTGCTGAAAGCATTCTTTAGAAATGTTGGCCCATATTGATAGGATAGCATCTTGCAGTTGATGGAGATTTGTGGGATGCACATCCAGGGCACGAAGCTCGCGTTCCACCACATCCCAAAGATGCTCTATTGGGTTGAGATCTGGTGACTGTGGGGGCCATTTTAGTACAGTGAACTCATTGTCATGTTCAAGAAACCAATTTGAAATGATTCGAGCTTTGTGACATGGTGCATTATCCTGCTGGAAGTAGCCATCAGAGGATGGGTACATGGTGGCCATAAAGGGATGGACATGGTCAGAAACAATGCTCAGGTAGGCCGTGGCATTTAAACGATGCCCAATTGGCACTAAGGGGCCTAAAGTGTGCCAAGAAAACATCCCCCACACCATTACACCACCAGCCTGCACAGTGGTAACAAGGCATGATGGATCCATGTTCTCATTCTGTTTACGCCAAATTCTGACTCTACCATCTGAATGTCTCAACAGAAATCGAGACTCATCAGACCAGGCAACATTTTTCCAGTCTTCAGCTGTCCAATTTTGGTGAGCTCTTGCAAATTGTAGCCTCTTTTTCCTATTTGTAGTGGAGATGAGTGGTTCCCGGTGGGGTCTTCTGCTGTTGTAGCCCATCCGCCTCAAGGTTGTGCGTATTGTGGCTTCACAAATGCTTTGCTGCATACCTCGGTTGTAACGAGTGGCTATTTCAGTCAAAGTTGCTCTTCTATCAGCTTAAATCAGTCGGCCCATTCTCCTCTGACCTCTAGCATCAACAAGGCATTTTCGCCCACAGGACTGCCGCATACTGGATGTTTTTCCCTTTTCACACCATTCTTTGTAAACCCTAGAAATGGTTGTGCGTGAAAATCCCAGTAACGAGCAGATTGTGAAATACTCAGACCAGCCCGTCTGGCATCAACAACCATGCCACACTCAAAATTGCTTAAATCACCTTTCTTTCCCATTCTGACATTCAGTTTGGAGTTCAGGAGATTGTCTTGACCAGGACCACACCCCTAAATGCATTGAAACAACTGCCATGTGATTGGTTGATTAGATAATTGCATCGATGAGAAATTGAACAGGTGTTCCTAATAATCCTTTAGGTGAGCGTATATCATATGGTAACACGTTCCAATAAGGTTCATTAGTTAACTACATTAGTTTACATTAACTAATAATGAACTGCACTTATACAGCATTTATTAATCTTTGTTAATGTTAATTTCAACATTTACACAGCGTGTAGCATCACATAGCGGTGTTTAATTTCTGAATGAATATGAGTTTTACGAGAATCAATCGGGTGAACCAATGATTCAATGGCCCATTCATAAAGAGAGCCATTTACTTCATTCCTGAAAGAAATCTGTAAATATATCTAATTACCAATACAGATGTAGCTTCCGAAAAAATAAAAACATGGCAGTTGTAGCCTAAAAGTTTATGTGTAATAAATTATATGCTGAATTAAATCAAATATTCATTTCTAAAGCTACTTTTTGTAATGTATATTTGATACTTTTCTCATTTAAAACAATAATGACTTTAAATTACCTTTTGGGGATAATTTCTCAGCCGAATTTAATGTGCAATTAGTTTATTTATTTTTTATTTAATAATAAACCTTTAAAAACTTAAATACTCATGTTTTTTTATATCTGAAAACTGTTATATCAATAGCATGCAAAATGTCTTTGCCATTTTAAAGCTTTTTGCTAAAAAAAGTCAAAGTGATTGATGCATTTTAACATGCACACATAGCAGAAACACCACACACCTGCCCCAATAACTTCTTCAATCTTGACGGTGGAGACATCTATTTCCTTGGCAAATTCTCTGACGGCTTCATTTGGATCTTCGTAGGTGAAGGGGTCGATGTAGATCTTCATCCCCGGAGAGCCTGGCAGGGTCGGGCAGCCCATGGGAGTGTGGCAGTTAGAAAGATCTGGCCTCAAAGTGAGTTCTAGAACACAACAGAATCACACAGCTCAATTAAATGCTCTGAAGTTTCTTTCGCATAGTGTTATTAAAAGTCTTCATTTCAGTGCAGTTGTAAAAGCATTACGGTAAATCTATTTTATGATACCAATGAAAGGAGGTCAAGTCTGAGCACATTATTTCTGTTTTAATGCATTTATCGAATCAGTAAATAAACAAATTCAATGTGAGCGGTTAAACAAGAGGCAATCTGAGTGGATTTATCTGAAATATGAAGATAATTACTGCACCCATCGCCTGGTGCTGATGATAATAGTTTCTCATAAAAAAAAAACTGAAATAAACAGGGTTATGAATTGATTTAAATAAAAATACTGGCAACAAATGACTTTCATGACATTCAGTTCCGTTAACCATTCAGCATTAAAAGTAGTTCAGACAAATAATTTGGACTATTTTTTATTAATACACTTATGGTGCTTTAGCATCCCCTTTGAAGCTTAAAAGTTTCATTGTAACTGTAAGGAAAACATCATTCAAAGGTGTCTCATTGATTTTAAAGGAAGAAAGACATATGCAGGTTAGGTGAAGTGGAGAGTCAAAAAGTGTGTGTGTGTGTGTGTGTGTGTGTGTGTGTGTGTGTGTGTGTGTGTGAGAGAGAGAGCCCTGTGATGGACCGACCATCTGTCCAGGGTGCTTTCCCCTGCCTCTGGCCTAAAAGAAACTGGGATAGGCTCCAGCACTATGACCCTAGAAGGTCGTATAAGGAATAGATATATAGATGTGTTTATTTCTTCCATTTTTCCCTTTAAAAACATTATGGAATCATAGCTGCTGACTATGACATCATCAAACAGCAGTGGAACACAAGACAGTTGCAGTAAATCACTCTCTCTCTCTCTCTCTCTCTCTCTCTCTCTGCTTCTCCAATAGAGCCGAATCAAATTCTCTTCTGCCTTTATCCCCCACAGGACCTCATAAACAGATAACGCAGACATGCTATCAAACCGCTCTCCATGGCAGAAGATGAAACTTCATGGTTAAACATCGAGGATGCAGAAAGTAATCTCAGAGAATCAGAGAGAACCAGCAACCCATAAATAAAACAAACATTAAATGAACTCTAAAAGGAGGTGTTCATATCCGCTGTCCAATAAGAAAAAGACCCAAAAGCAGGTGTGCAAGCTGATGCAATCACACTGAAAGACACAGGCTAACGTCTGCTTCAGAAGAGATGAGTGCTGACTCGGACGCTGGAGGGCGGCGAGACCAGGGAATGTCACCCAGCGTGACAGGTAGGCCAAGAGACATTCAAGTCTTCCGGCACGATAATAACCCATCCTGCACACACTCGACTGACAGCCCTATAGAGTCCAGACAACACTGTGAAATGTATCAAGATTCACCCTATTTACCTAATAAATAATGAAGCATTTTATTGTGCATGATTCAACAGTGCATGTTATTATAAAGAAGAAATGTGGGTTTTTATGATCTTGAAAATCATGAAAATATAAATTACTTTCTTGACTGCTGAAATCAGCTGTTCTTTATTTTTCAATGCCACATGAGCAGGGAAAAATAATATTAATAAACAATATAACACAAACATATTTACAGTCCATCAAATATCAATAGATGTTGAAAAATCAAGCCCTGTCCCAAATTATTTCTTACTTAATATTCACTCAAAATATGTCTCATTATTATTGTCTCATATCAAGAGAAATTAAATGGCATTTGATCTTTTGAAATAAAAGGGCTTTACATACTATGAAAACATAGTTCAAGTTAAAACTTTCTTTCCAGTAGGGCTGTGAAAGGATTAAAATAAATCGCATCCAAAATAAAAAATGTGTGTATATATATATACTGTGTATAATTATTTTGTATAAATAAATACACAAACATGCATGTATATATTTAAGAAATATTTGCATGTATATACTGTATATATATATATATATATATATATATATATATATATATATATATATATATATGACATATTTATATTATATATATACACAGTATCTCACAAAAGTGAGTACATCACAGAGCTGCTGGCTGTTAGACGCATGGTGCTTCTTCACCTTCCACTTGAGGATCACCACAGCAGCTCAATAGGGTTCAGGTCTGGAGAAATACTTGACCACTCCATCACCTTCACCTTCACCTTCCTCAGCAAGGCAGTTGTCATCTTGGCGGTGTGTTTGGGGTCATTATCATGCTGTTCGGCCCAGTTTCTGAAGGGAGGGCATCATGTTCTGCTTCAGAATGTCACAGTACATGTTGGAATCCATGTTTTCCTCAATGAAGCTCAGCTCCCCAGTACCAGCAGCACTCATGCAGCCCCAGACCATGATGCTACCACCACCATGCTTGACTGTAGGCAAGACACAATTTTCTTACTACTCCTCACCAGGGCATCGCCACACATTCTGGACACCATCTGAGCCAAACAAGTTTATCTTAGTCTCATCAGACCACAGGACATGGTTCCAGTAATTCATGCTCTTGGACAGGATGCTTTCAGCTAACTGTTTGTGGGCTTTCTTGTGAGCCAGCTTCAGAAGAAGCTTCCTTCTGGGATGACGGTCATGCAAACCGACTAGTTGCAGTGTGTGGCGTATGGTCTGAGCACTGACAAGCTGACCTTCCGCTTCTGCAACCTCTAAAGCAATGCTGGCAATGTTTTTTGAAGCCAGCTTCTGCACCTGACGTACAGCACGAGGACTCAACTTCTTTGATCGACCCTTGCAAGGCCTGTTACGAGTGAAAGCAATCTTGGAAAACCTCTGTATGACCCTGGCCTGTACTGTAACTCAGTTTCAGGTTGTTACCAATCTTCTTATAGCCTAGGCCATCTTTGTGGAGAACAACAATTCTAATTCTCAAATCCTTAGAGAGTTCTTTGCCATGAGGTGCCATGTTGAACTTTGTACTCAAAGCACAAATTTCAACTGCTCTAATACAAGATACATAAATGTGTATGGTCCTGTCAAGCAGACAAAAACATAAACATGATGAATAGGACATGTGGCTTTGTATGGTTAAATGACGTACAGCTATTATCACTTAGGGTGTACTCACTTTTGTTGCCAGCTACTTTGACAATAATCGTGTCACGTGGGTTGCAGGAAGGCAGACGGCGATGAGGATATATTTGCAGAATTAAGGTTTAATAGTAATTAAACACAGGACGGCAGAACAGCCAGCAACACACACACACACACTAAATAAGACGGAGATCGGACTAAGACTTACTGAACAGACGGAACTTAAATACAAACACAGATGACACTGATTAACAGAACACAGGTGATACAGATGATGATGATGATGATTAACTAAACACAGGTGATACAGATGAACTGATAAAGACAGAGAAGATTAATCCTATCCAATACCTAAACTTAACAACTACCTTACTAACTATTAATAAGCAATAATTAGGAGTTAATTGAGGAAAAAGTCCTATGTAATAGTTAGTTAATAGTGAGAATTGGACCCTAATCTAAAGTGTGACCACCATTAATACATCCAATCAAATTCTGAACGTCAACCATGTAAATGTGTATCTTAAAATGCAATGTAAGTCACTTTGGATGAAAGTGTCTGCCACATGCATACATGTAAATGTATTCAGTGATCAGAAACCAGAGGAGGAAGCAGAATATATGCTCTTATTCCATAACACCACAAAACTAACAAGTGTCTTTCAAATGTTGTGCTGTTCTTCAGTGTGTGCAGGACCTACTGTTCTGCAGATCCTTCTGAAGGATCCTGCAGTTAGAAGCAAAAAGTCGTAGTTTATTTTAACAAGGTCCCTAGTCACTACAAAGCTTTACTAACATTTTAAGTGGACATCAGGGGGAAAAACTGATGAAAGGAATGTATGATATGAACCCTTTAAGCTGAAAAATGTCATGAAGGTCTGTTGAATTATTCATTTCAAACACACAACGTGCACAAACCTACAGAGTGCTTTAATTTTAGAAATGCGGCTTTCGTTCATCAATAACTCAAATAGCAAACAGTTTATCTCCCCTCGTCCTCTGGAGTAATGCATCGTAACAGCTCCACTCGTTTCTTATGGCTGAGAAAGGGAAATAAAAATATATATGTTAATATTTCATAGCCACTTGATCCATGCGTGCCTGGAACGCCAACTGCTCTGCCACTCCACTGAACCCCAGTCCCGCAGGAGAGAGAGAATTAAGAGAGAGAGACCAGAATGCATCACTTCTACCTGGACACTAAAACCCCTGTGAGATAGAACAACAGAAACTTCTGGCCCAGCCCCTAAGGACAGACACTTGCGCAGCATCCAAAATCGAATACTTCCCTACTGTATAGTATGCGAAAAACAGTTTGCCAAAAGAATAGTATGTCCAAAAAAAATACAAAACATAAAAAAAAAAACAGTAGGTGAAAAGTACCCGGATGGCTTACTACTTCTGTCAAGTTTCTGAAGCGTGCATTTGATGGACACTTAACTGTACCATGAGGCCACGAGAGAGGATTTTTTGAATGGAAGTGAAGCAACGCAACTGATGCTGGTAGATCACATGACAGTAACAACATGGCGGATGTAGAATATCCAAATTCTGACCATGAGTTACTGTAGTCTTTCCCATCTAGTGTTGTTAATCTTGGTTTGTGAATAGGAGCATCTTAATACACTTCCTGCACACTGCAAACGCCTGACCCCTGGACTGTGTAATTGCATTGTTTCTGAGCTTTGAAAGAACAGTCGTCTCCGATGCGTCCTGATACATAAAAGGATCTGTCTCAGGTTAAGAAGCTTTGAGAATATCAGCCTATTTGTGCTCTTATGCGGAGTGTCTGACACAGTGTAAGCATTATTTAGATCAGATTAGTTGCATCTCGGTGATCTCTCAGGTGAAAGATGATTTTTCTCTATCTCTCTGGTATTAAAAAGCCATGCGTTATGAAGCGTACTCCATTATGACTCTGCCACATTATGGGTGCCTCACTATTGCAAGGTTCTATTAAGTTTTAAATCAGTATTTTACACAAAACCATATTTCCATTTTATGTCCAGCATTCATTTTTCTTCATTCACCGCAATTTAAGTCTTTCAGACCCTTAGGGTGCTCATTATAGAGAGAGAGAGAGAGAGGGGGGGGGGGGTTCATTTGTAACCATGTTCCAGCTTAGTGACAACAGCACTGGTTGTGACTCAGCAAAATAAAGGTACAAAAATAGCTGTGACATAACATAGAGCATACAATTTCACACTGACTCCTATAGTTGCCTGTGCAAGTACAGTAATGCAGCAAATACATGGAAGAAAGGATTATAACAAAAATAAAACTTGTGCTACAGTGACACTTCTGTATTGTTAATTATCAGATATATGCATGGATGGATGAAACAGTAAATACAACTGGAAGATTAATATAAAGAATAACAGAATGATGGAAATCAAGTGTAGCGTCAGTTCTGGCAGGTCACGCTAGTCAAGCTCGCATCAGCTGACTCTCAGCTGATCCATGTCTACCTATAGGAATACAATGCCTATCACTGTATACATATATAAGCTCCTTAAGGATTATCAGCAGCTATCGCGTTTCTCAGGAGCTAATTACCCTCCTCCATCCCCAGCTCCTCCTCTCACCTAGTCAGGATTTGGTATTTTGATTCCCATCTGAATCAGACAACATTTTTGAATTATGTTGTACTTTAAAATCTTGAATTAAGGATATCTGCAATACATTTATGTTGGTTCTGTTCTGTTTACCCTAAGTGGGGTTATTGTTGCCCTTCCTGCTCTTATCCACGCTAGGCGGCATGGATACGCAGAGAGTTCTTGCCCCAAACAGAACCATACCACCAATCCAAACTGTATGCTAACTGTCAATCGTATTTGACGATAGTGGTCCTGACAGAACAATATAATTGAGTGATAGAACTAATAGAACATCAGATAGAATGTTAGAATGACTGAATGAAAGACAGATTGATAGATAGATAGATAGATAGATAGACAGACAGACAGACAGACAGACAGATAGATAGACAGATAGATAGATAGACAGACAGACAGACAGACAGGCAGATGGATGCATGTATTTTTAGATGTGGCTGTTCTTGAAATACAATGTATACACCTCTGCTGAAACGACCTCAAAAATGTAAAACATCAAAACAGCAGGCATTGCTAATATCCTTCATTAGAAACAATAAATGGTTATTAGTCCAAATAGCTCAGAGTAATTAATGGATATGAGGTCGCTGTCCTTAATTTTCAGTCCAAATTCAACTTCAGTATATGGGGAAATGTGATATGCTTGCAATTTGAATAAAAGTGTCCTCTAAATTAAAAAAAAAAATAAAACTAGTTACTAAAACAGTTAGTTGAAGTATTAAATGAATATGAGGTCAGTGTCCCTCATTTTAATAGACATTATGAATAATTGTATATCATCAAAAAAAAAAAAACTAAAATTAAAAAAGCAGTATGATAACCAGTTTTTACCCAAACACCATAGTCATTAATACTACAATACAACGACTACCATTGTCAATAAATGAATAAATAAATAAATAACACTCCTTCTTTGAATATTATATATTAATTGTAGGTTTGAAAATCATGCTTTCCCCATTATTGTTGAATCACGGAAGCTACACCAGTTACTTTTGCCAAGAGATTTCTATTTGTTATGTATTATGTGTCAGACAGAGAGAAACAGGCATATAAGAATAAGGCTATAGGCGAGGATGTCTTCATTCCAGATTTCTCTGTTCCCCATTTCTCTATCCTCTCACCCCATCATGCCAGCTGTAAATGGTTTCTCTGGGTTTCTCCTCCTTCACCCCCTCATGCCTTTATGTTTCTCCTTCCTCTCACCCTATTAGGGCTGGGTATTGACACAAATTTCACAATTCGATTCGATTTCGATTCGCAAGCTTGTAATTCGATTCGATTTCGATTACGATTCGATTCAATATTGATTATTTTGGATAGTCAGTTGTATCATTAAAATTGTTTCATTAGCCTTTTTCTAATAATAAAGTTATATGAAATATAAATATTTAAATGGTGGCTGTCATAAAAACTTGCCAGATTTATTCAAACATGCATTAAATATTGAAGAACATAAAATAATTATAAAATAACATAAAATGCATATGTAATATGGTGCATATATTTAGCAAAATGCTCCTCTCTAGAGTTAATTTTTCTAGCTGACTAACGAGTTCATGGTCACTGGATATGGTTTTTCTGAGGTAAATGTGACGTTACATGACTGTTTACAAGCTGTTTCACTGACGTCTTTCCACGGTTGAAACACTGATTGAGCGATTCCATGTGACTAAGGATTTCGATAAGTTATACTCTATCTTTTAACACACTTTCAGATGCTCATTCATGTTTATTTCTCGCTGTAACTGGTAATATTAAGGCGGAAGAGAAGATCATGTGTGCTCGGCGCTGCTGTTTCTCTTGAGCTGAGCTGCGCGCGCCAGAGCGATCTCACGCCATAGCGCCAAAATGGTTATGTTTTTGAATTTCGTAAGAAAATGGACGTAATTTGAAATCTGAGACTGTTTCATATCAATAGTAACAAAGCACAAAGATTCTTGCGTTTATTGGATGGGATGCGCGCTACAATGTTCCATTCATTCATCAACTGCAAACAGGATGACTAATCGATTCTTGGGATTTAAGAATCGATATCGGTTCGTAAAAATGAGAATCGATTAAAATCGAGAAATCGATATTTTTTACCCAGCCCTACACCCTATCATGCCTTTCTCTGGGGTGGTACAGTAAGATTGAGCTTATATACACCACTGAGCGACTTTCAACTTCCTTGTAAGGTAGCAAAACATGTTGCTTATGTTTAAAAATGGAACATATACCTTATGCTTACACAGGTACAATCCACTATTCCTCTGTGTATACATTAGTGGTACATTTGCATCAGTTGAAACATACCTTTCCTTGTAAAAAAACATGTAAACATTTAATGTATCATCATCATTGGAACATCTCTGCTAAGTGAACGTGTTACATTGCACACATACCTCTAAGCAAAATATAGCTCATCCCATATCTCTGCTCAGCACACAATGCACACTATGTACAACATACTCTGACTTCACAAAATACATTATGAAATTATTATGAAAATGAATAAAGAAAAATAATACTAAAAAATAACATTAAACAGTAAAATTTTAGTCTTCAATTTTACGGTACTAACAATAACTGCAGCAATTATTTACTTTTGTTTTAAGTAGAAACTGTGGTTCCATTTTTCCAAAAGACAGTCTGTCCTTGGTGCTGGAGGTAATTCATAAATGTCCTGCTGTATTAAGTTTGAAAGTACTGATGAAGTTCACTTCTGTTTTCCAGAACCTTGAATAAGTTTTAATAATGCTAATGTTAAAAAAACCCAAGGATGTCTGTGACATTTTGGCCAATTATATTCATAGTCAATAGTCTTTCTCTTAGTTTTAGCTCATATGCATTGACATTCAAGACTGAATAAATTCTGATACAGTAATTATCCGAATATTTCTCCTCACAACGAGATCATGTTCTCTTAGTCTCAGTTCTCTGTTCTTTTTTCCTCTTTCTAAATTGTCTGTTTGATGTGCAAGTCTGGCTGTCACATCATTTGTTTACTTTTTCGTCTGCACTTATGTTAATTAAATTTGGTTTCGCAGATCGCCCACCAACTCCTCGGAGATGTTGCTTACAAGGAGACAGAGAGAGAGAGAGAGAGAGAGAGAGAGAGTGTTCTCAGTTCCTAATGAGCCTGAAGCTTCTTGCAGGGCTATGGGATGTATACAGGTAGGAAAAGCTTTTTAATGTCAGCTTCTAAAAAGTGCACAGGCCTAGAGCGATCCCTCGTTCCTTTCCTCCATTTCACCGCATCCCCCGGCATTTCCTGTAACCTCACATCTCTATCCTCCTGTTTTCCTCTCTGTTTGCTTTCGCTCATATTCAAAACCCCTTTCAGGTCGGGTTTGCCCCAGAGGAAGGGGCGGAGCTGAGCATAAAACAACAAAATGTCTATCAGCATTAACAGTGATTTGCTCACCTCTGCCAGTGCTGTAGTGCTGGAGTTTGTCACTGTACACAGCCTCCTTATTGTAAGCTCGTTTCCTATGAGAGAAAAATAAAGAGAAAATAAAATTAAAACATATATTTAATAAATTAATCTGGATTTTCTCGGCTGGCTGAAACAAGTGTCTGAGTCTTAAAGGGTTAGGGTTAGCCTTATAGGGGCGTTCGCACCGGAGAAACCTTTTCATAGTTCCTGGAACTATTGGCGAAAGTACCCGGATTTTGGTGACCAAAGGGGACCAAGCGAAACACTTATGTATTTCTGCTCGGCTAGCAACACTGGACATCAACCACACGGCATACGCCAATAACTTTTCATATGCTGTCTACTTTCTAGTTCTATCTAATAACGTATTAGACAGGACTGTAAGACAGATCATAAACTAATGAACACGGAGGATGCCAGCACTGTGGTCTGGCGTTCTCAGTGCTGTCAAAATAAAGGTCCGCCGCGCCATCAAAATAAAAGTCACAACAACGAGCACGGCTTACGTCACTTCAGAGTCCCTACTGGCAGTGCAACTAGGAAAATGTTTCTAAGGGAACCACCCTGGTGGCTAGATCCTAGAACTAAGTTCCTAGAACTACCCGGTGCGAAAGCCCTTATTGTATCACATTATAAGTGTCTAACATTTATTCGCTGTTTTAAGTGGGGCAGAGGTATTTTTTTAGGTCACAGACGTTCTTTGAGAATAGTTGTTTTGGTGGTCTGGTGTTGTCAAGGATACAAAAAGGAAGTAAATTCGGGCCAAATGGCAGTTCATTCTGGCAAAGAGCCACCTACTCAAGTCAAGAAGAGACTGCTTGATTGACATGTCATGCCAAGTGACCAACCGCAGTTGGCATTGCCTTTGTGTGTGATTTAGGTTGCTATATTCAATATTAGTACCACAATAATAGTTAGGCACAGAAAAGGCCTTTCAAAAGCTTTATGATTTAAATTTCTGTTTGACCAAAAGTAAAGCCTGAAGTCAAAACGTTTTGTCAGTTTCGTTTGGATATCGTTGTGTCTGGTGGTTTGTAGAGGCTTTTTTTTATACAATTCCTTTTATTTGTGGATTAAAAACATGAATTGCTTATTATTTACAGGAATTGCATCACCTCGCTCATCATTAATGTTCCCCTACAGCAAAGAACCAACTTACATAAAGACCAATTTATCAGCATGAGGTGATGCTTGTGCTCTGAGGAGAGCTAGTGGCAGTCCTGAGAATGACTCTAACCAATGGGATTTGAAACATGGAATGACACTAACAGATCACTGGTCCGGAGCCCAGAGTAAATATATATGTCGTGGCCATGAGTGAATAATTCGTTCCCACAAATTAGGAATTTGTTCCCTCGTTTTAGTAAATTGTGGCCATGGTTAACTAATTTGTTCACTTGTTTTAGTTCATTTGTGGCTACGAATTAAGAATTAGTTCCCACGATTTATTAATTTGTTCCCTTGTTTTAGTAAATCATGGCCACTAATTCGTTTCAAGGGTGCAGGGGTGGTGATGGCGCAGTGGATAAGACACATGCCTTTGGTGTGAGAGACCCGGGTTCAAATCCACTGTGAGACACCAATGTGTCCCTGAGCAAGACACTTAACCCCTAGTTGCTCCAGAGGCGTGCGACCTCTGACATATATGTAGCAATTGTAAGTTGCTTTGGATAAAAGCGTCAGCTAAATGAATAAATGTAAATGTTTCCTAGATTTGATTTAACATAAAGAAGGGAGCAAATTATGACAACCTGGCCACCATTTAGTAAATCAAGGGAACGAATTAGTAAAATGTGCTGACGTATAGACCCTTTTACTGTTTGTACACAATGATGACGTGGCAACGTATGCGCGCGCATATTGGCAACGGAAGTATGGCGAGAATCAGCAGCGTGTCAGCAGACGCGAGCATTTTTTATGATGTCCTCGCTCCAATCAACACGTTTAATCGCCTGCAGCCACAGGCGCGCCGGTTCTTCTGAAACGGCCGTGATCCTGTCGGAATCCTATAAAACTTAAGCCCCTCGGTGGGATATTGATTAGTGCAACCGTAAACGTAACAACCAGACATTTTGATGCTGGGAAACCGTTTTGATAAGCTTTCGGAGTTGCTAACATGTTAGAGCCAGTGGGAAACAACACCACTTCCGTTGCCAAAATGCACACGCAACTATTTGATCACGTGGGCTGTAAAAGGGTCTATTAGTAAGTCATGGGAATGAATTGTTAATTTGTGGCCACAATATAATTTTTTTTCCCCGCATGTCATGTGCAATCAATACTATGGTGTTAAATTGTAAATATTTACAGTGTTAATAACATTTTATTAATTATATTACAAGCAAATTATATATATATATATATATATATATATATATATATATATATATATATATATTTATTTATATATACTCCTTTGCAGATATTTTACAATGTATATTTTTACATACGTTTTAAGTAAAAGGATGAAACGGGAACACATTTAGCTAGTCTGAACTCGCTCGTGTCTTTCTGTCCTTGCGTGCACATGCAGCAGCCACATGTCTGGCTCCATAATGGCGAACTCACCTGCTACAGACTATAGATATGGCCACCAGAGACACGATGAAGACCACTCCAGCCGCGGCTGAGCCCGCAATCAGCGGCAACTGCTCCCTCAGCTCTGATTTATAGTCGTCTAGACAGAGAGAGACAGGATGCATTAGGCTACAGAAATAACTGAAATGGCCACTGCCTATAGAGATGAAACAGGGGATGAAAGAACGTAAACAAAACATTTCAAGAAAACCTATTCAGGGAAGCGTTTCATGGTCTGCATGAATAGGAGAATGACAGAGAGGGGGAGGCGGCACAAAATCGTATGGAAGAATAGGAGAATGAAGAATTGTGAGGAGGTGTGAGCTTTGAAAGAAATAGAGGAGAAGGGAGAGAAGGATAATAGAGTGATACAATGATACAAAAGGAAGTGCTGAAACATGGCGGTCAGGTAATACTAATGCCCATTGCTGATAGATGTCAACTGAGAATGAGTGATGGAAAAGGATAGATGGAATGAATAGAGGGAAGGAAAAACACTTAAGGTACACAGCTGAATGACAGTGACCAGTGAAGTGTGTGTGAGTGAAGTGTGCGGCACATCAGCACAGCAAATCCCACCGTCACAGTCTAAAAACAACAAAGAAGAGGATGGGATGTCCTTTCTCGATGTTCAAATACAGCCAAACCCTCGACCAGCCCGCACATGAAACCTCTATGTGGTTTAGAGAAGCTTCTTTGACGCCATAGCTTGCTAAGCTACAAGCTTCTCATGGTTTTAAGTAGCTAAATTGCAGTCATGCTAACTAATAGTTAGCTACAGTACAAAAAAACAAAATGTGGCTAGCTACATGAAGCTATGTTAACATAAAAAGGTACAGAGAGACAGAGAATATCAGATAGAATAAGAAAGAAAGCTGGGGGGAAGAAACAAGAGGAAGCATGGTGAATAGAGCAAGAGACTGATTATACATCATGATTTGTCATTATGTGTGCGACAGACAGATCTAATCTCTTGAAAAAGCTGCTAGCTACATGAAAAACAAAAAAAAAACAGTGGTTCCTTATGAATTTCGTTGCATTGTACGTAAACTTGCTATGTACGAGTTGCATTTGGCTCATTACCATTCAAAAGTTTGGGGATACATTTCAAACAACTGACCTTTAAACGGTTAATAATAAGAAATATTTCTTGAGCAGCAAATCAGCATATTATAATGATTTCTGATGGATCATGTGAAGACTGGAGTAATGATGCTGAAAAATCACAGGAATAAAAAAAAATCTATTAAAATAGAAAACGGTTATTTTAAATTGGAACTATATCCCTGTTTACACCTGGTATTAAGATGTGTTTTGGTCAATCCAATCACAAGTGGATGACGCTAAATACAGGTGTAAAAGGGGTCTAAAAGATTTTGAGCTTGTCCACTTTCAACCGCTTCCAGAGGTAGTCGAAAACACATTTGACCAGATTGCTTTCGAAGTGTAAACACTCATGTGGTCAAATGCGTTTGAACAGCAACAAAAGACCGTCTACTCTCTGCCTACTGACCTAATGTGTTAACATTACGGGGAACGCAAGCTTAATTGAAAGACAGGGTTCCAGCGACCAAATTGGTCGCATATGCGACCGTTTTTTGAGAATGTGCGAGTTAAAATTGTATGTGGTCGCATTTGTGCGAGTGGACGCTCGCGCAACAGAACGCCGTTGTATCAGCAGCTGCTGCAGTCTGTAACTTGTGTTCAAAATGAACGAGTACATCATGAATCCATTTTCCAAACCTTGTTTTTGACTTATCCTGAATCATTACGGTACGCCTATAATAAGTGTTTATATTCTGACTATTTTATCCCGGGCTCGGCTCCGTTGCGGAGTTGCCCAGTGCCTGCGTGACTCGCTATAGACATTAACGGAGAGAAGTAGCTCCGGCAACAATGTTCTTCCGCAAGACACGTGCAGTTTATTTATTGACGAACGTACACGTCACGCGCATCACACACTGATGGTGAAATGCGCCAATTACGAATTCAGGAATTAAGGCATATAAAAATGAAAAGGTCTCACGAAACACCGAGCCTCTTCCTACGTCTTTTCAGCGGTTAGATGAGAGTAATCGCTCGACAGAGGAAAAGGAAATTATTATAAAATGCAGAAGGTAAGGAGTGTGAGATGAGATTTCAGATTTTTGTTACAACTATAAACTTTGATAACGAAAATCTGTATCAGCCTATTATAATAGCTACTCTAATCTTTTAAAATGTAACATACATTTGAATGTTTAATGATTTTTAAAAGATAGAAAGATGATGCTGATAGAAAGACGATAATAGATAGATAGATAGATAGATAGATAGAATATAATTAAAATGTAAATAGATAGATTGTATACATAGTTCCCACAGGCCAATTAATGTCACGTGACCTCCCGGAGACGCCATCTTTGATGGCATAATCTGCGGTGTTTACACAGTTTTACAAGCAAATTTCGAATATTTCTTTCTGTTTATAATGTTACGCAAATCATGAAGAGACAAAATGACTGAGATTATAAAGAGACTCTATTAACACAAGACAGAGAGAGGTACAATGCAAAAATTTCAGTCATAAATGGTTTGGATCCGTATGCGCTAACGAAGGAAGCACTGAGCACTGATTATGCAGCTTTGCCTCAGATACAGTATTTTCATGTGTACCATTATCTAGTATTGGCTAGGAGTTTTTAGCCTGGCTCCGCCCTCCTACGCACTTCCGCTCAATTTCATTTTCCTTCAGTAGGCCTACTACGTCTGGGATTGCGCTGTAGACTTTGGTTTTCTTCGATCAATTTTTTACCGGGCCAATCAGCGAACAGAGGGAGTGGCTGAGAACGATGACGTTGATGTCGACTCGTGCGTTATTTTGAGTTGTAGTTCAAAATAAGAAAGATGCGAGCGAAGCCATTCGGTCCGTTGTGGCAACGCTCCCGAATATCAAGAAGTTAAAGCCGGAGCAAGAACAATCTTTGCTTAGTTTTGTGTTTATGGCCATCCTCCCACGGGGTTCGGGAAAAGACATATGTCACGACCAAACGTTAGCGATTGGTTATGGCAGATAGAGTGACTCTGGGCAGATCCAATAGTTTTAGACTTCAATAGAATACCCGCCTACAAGGAAGTTAACGCTTGTCAATGGAGCGGTGCCAGACTCTCTGTACAAATGAAATGTACGAGAGTCTGGTAGAACCAGGCTAAGGAGTTTTTACACATGTGAGCAATTCCGAGCCTGGAAATCACTGGAGGCTACAATCAGTTTGCCAAGGGTTGGGTTGGTGACGTTTGCTCAAGTGCAATCAATGGAAAATTAGTCATCATAGCAAATGTAGCATGATGCTAGACTATTTGTCTATTAAAAAGCCATAGCCTCCACAACTTAATTCCTATGTTCCCATTAAAACAGTCATCGGTGCTTTCTGTTATATGCATGTACTTATTTGTACACTGAAGAATAGGGGTGGAACGGTACATGTATTCGTATTGAACCAAAACGGTACGGGCGTCATGGTTCGGTGCATGAATATAAAAATAAATAAAACCCGCGTGCAAATTAATTAATGTAATGCGGAACTACTTTATACGCGGGTTCTTTAGGGACATAATCTGATATTGCAATGCTGGAATGTGCATGTGTGTGTGTGTGAGTGAGTGAGTGAGAGAGAGGCGCGGGCGCGATCGCGATCAAACAGTGGAAACAATGTTGTTTTTGTATGTTTTTAATACCTCGTCATTTTGTTGATACAGGACATCATTCAAACTGCAAAGTGTTAACTTATATTTGTTTTGAGGGAGTTTCTTTCCTGTTTATCCTCGCCAGCCATAACCTCCGTCATTGTTCTGACAAAAGCTTAGTCTTCTCACATTCATGAAGTCTAATGACGGGTATACTGTAAAATCCAAATTTAACTGAACCTCCGGCACGATTTGAACATCCATTGAACCAGCAGGAGATGACTATTTTCACTTTTTATCACGACATTAACTCGTTTCAGCTTCTTCTTCTAATGTTCTGCCCACAGCATGCCCACAGAAATGGCGCCGGGTCTGCAAATGCCCGTATGTTGTGAAGTCATGTGGGAACTATGTATACACTCTAAACAATGCTGGGTTGTTTAAACTCAAATTTGGGTCAAATATGGACAAACCCAAATGTTGGGTTAAAAATGTAATTTAAAATTTTAACCCAACTTCAACTTTCAACTGTAATTTTTTTTTTTTATTACATTTTTAACCCAACATTTGGGTTTGTCCATATTAGACCCAAATTTGGGTTGAAACAACCCGGCATTTTTTAGAGTGTATAATCCAAATGTAAAATGCTTAAAATTACAGATTAAAATTACTGTCCAAAATCCATGAAAATCCTGAAATTTGGCAATGATAATTACCATATATTACATGTGTTTTTTTTATAATATATTACAGGTATTTATGCTGCAACCAAGAAAGCCTTTGCTAGCCTTGGTCCATTAAAACCACTATTCATCAGCATGCATTGATTAATCCCATGGCATGTAGCAAAAAAAAAAAAAAAAAATGTGCGACCAAATCATATGCTGGTGCGACCAACTGAGAAAGTTGGTAGCACCAGTACAACCAGTGGAAAAGTTAGTCTGGAGCCCTGAAAGAGCCCTAAAAAAAAAAAAAACATTCATTTACCTGCCCATAGACCCTCCCCTCGAAGAAATCAGGACAGAAGTGTTTGAAAGTGGACAAAAGAGATGGATTAAAATGCCACGTGTAAACTGGAATGTGTCTCCCTCGTCTACTTATGATCCGATTGACCAAAACACATCTTAATACCAGGTGTAGACAGGGACTATATTTCACAATATTACTGTTTTTACTGTATTTCTGATCAAATAAATGCAGCCTTGGTGAACAGAGACTTCTTTCAAAAACATTAAAACAATCTTACCGAACCCAAACTTTTGAACGGCATGTGACTTTCCACAAATAATTTCTCTTTGAACAAGGGTGTATTGAAACATTTCATATGTGTGTCTGTGTAACTATGTGTGTCATAGCATACTAGATTTTATCAATCGCACTGATAGTCGTTCTTAGCATGCTGGCTAAATCCATAATGGCCAACAGGAAGTAGAGCAGTCTCTGTGAGCACTGGGCTTAAACACACCTCATTTAACAGAATCATTTCTTCGTCATTACACCTGGCTGTCAAAACGAGAGAGCGAGAGACTCCGGGGAGAGCATGTGTTATGATTCTGGAGAAGGTGTGTGTGCGTGAGGTGGACTTCTCTCCCCCGTGATTGGTGCTAATTGTCGTAACGAATGTCGTGCCATGGCAGAATGCCAGTGGATGTACCCGTTAGCTGGCGCGGAGCGAACGCGGGCACTAATTACTTTAGTGAGTATGACGGCATGGAGACGCCTGCACGCACGCACAGGAAGTTTTGTCTTCATCAGTGTGACATCAATCTGTATATTAACTTAATTTGTTTAAGTGTGTAAATACTATTTGTCTGCACTGTGTGATGAACCGTATGTATATGTGTGAGTCCGTCTTTTTTTAGTACATGTTTGTTTATGTATACTGACATATGCATGTGTATTGCATGCTGGTGTGATTTGCTTGACTGTTTTGTGTTCCAGTTTCAGGTGTTTAAAACTGAGGTTTTGCAAATACACAAAACCAACACCTGCATGCAGCAAATGACACATAAACACACAAACTATTCAACCATTCAAATCAGAATACACACAGTCATGCAACAAACATGCAAAGCATGCAACAAACACAATTAAGCCATGCAAATACACAAACACAACAAAACTTGTAGTACATGCACAGATTGCACACAACAACTGAAACACAAATCAAACATGTAAATCACACATTCAACATGCAAAACATAAACATAAAAATCAACAATTAAAACCACATATACAAATCATGCACACACGCATGCAACAAACATGCAAATAAGCCATGCATGTTTTGAGTGGGTATTTTAAATGCTGATTTGCAAGTTTGTTGTATCCATATGCGTGTATGTGATTGATTGATTGATTGATTGATTGATTGATTTGTGTGCTTATATTCATTGTGTGTTTGTTGCATGTATCAAGCGTAGCGTCGGTTCTGGCAGGTTACACTAGTCAAGCTCGCAACAGCTGACTCTCAGCAGATCCATGTCTACCTATAGGAATACAATGCCTATCACTGTATACATATATAAGCTCCTTCAGTATTATCAGCAGGAGCTAATTACCCTCCTCCATCCCCAGCTCCTCCTCTCATCCAGTCAGTATGTCATTCTGATCCTTCTTGAATCAGATTAAATTCTCGATTATGTTGTACTTTAAAATCTTGAATTAATGATATCTGCAATACATTCATGTTGGTTCTGTTCTGTTTACCCTAAGGGG
>JAPDVR010000008.1:9308108-9360608 GCA_026230005.1 Gila orcuttii
CATGTTCACCTTAAAAAACAGCCTCCTTTATACTTAAAAAAATAAGAAAACAGAAAGCTTCCTGTTAATTTGGAAGAGATGAAAGGCAAATAATACTTTGAGAAATATGGAAAAAGCTAAATAAAAGAAAAAAAAAACTTACAGCACTACTTTTCACAGGACACAGAAGCTGATTCACCTGTCAGTTAAATAACGATTGTATCAATTACATTTTCTACACCACTAGGTGTAAAAAATGTATATGTCATTGAATCGTTTATCGAGATTTGTTCAAAAACACTTATTCATCCATTAATGAAACAAGTTAAGTATTTACGAGTGAGTAATTATAGCATTTATTCAAACCAATGTTTTTTAAATTATTCTTTCAAAATAATTAAACATTTTTAAATAGACAGCAGCAATTAACTGAACCATGAATTTCGCCAGAACCATGTAAATTACATGTTATTATGTCCAGTTGTCTTTTCAATTATACATAATCGTGGGAGAATCGTGATCTATTTGAAACAAACAAACAAAAAATCTTGATCCTCAATTTATTCAGAATCATGCAGCTCTATATGAAATGTATTTAAAATTTAAATTTGATGTTTTATTTGAATCCAAAATAAATCCAAAATTAATTTGGTCTTACTGTACCACTTTGGAAGGTGCCGGATCACCATCGACAAAGTGAAACGGATTGTTTGAGTTGTGAATGGGGTGACCAAAAGTCCAGAAAAATTCAAGACAGTCCCGAAACCTAAGCTGTTGTCCCGAATCCCGAATCCGGCCCTGATTATACTAAAGCAAAATCTTGAGTAGTTATTGTCTGATAAAACATTAAGTCGTAAAGGAGTAAACACAGGAGTGATTGACTTGTCGCGGCACTGTGTGCCAAAAAATACTTCGGCAATGAACAATGACTACATATTAGATTAACCCCCACCCCCCCAGAATTTCATCTAACCTCATCTAGTCACCCACATTGTGAATGTGTGCTTTGAATTGTATGCAATAAAAAGATAACATCATAAAAATATCAGCAAAAACATCTCTAGCAGGCTGCATACAAAAAGAAATGTACAGTTAAAAATGTTGTAAATAAAATTATTTAGAATATAATAGAATATTGGAGTATGTTTTACAATTAAAAAAATACTATTTTAGTATCTCTACATCAAAATGTTATGTTTAATTCAGTGTTACTTTCTGTTTTTTAAATTATCTGTAAAATGTATAGCAATTTGAGTAAAAAAAGTGATAGAGTGATAGCAGGAAGAATACATATTGAAATATAGCCATATGAATCAGAATTGAATTAATAATTGAATTTGTGATTCTCTACACAGCTTTAGCAGCTTATGCAAATATATTCTTTTAAAAGTAATGTTCCCCAGTACTGCCTTTGTGTTTCATAGGTCTTACCAGGTGGTATTGCCATCCTGCGAGCAGAGGTGGCATGTGCCACCCAGTTGGGGGAAGTGGCACTTTGCCACTGCCAGCCGTGTCATGTTCACTGGAGGATGTTTGAGATGGTGTGTGTGTATGCGGTCCACGGTCCATTAACAGAAGGACTGATTTGACACCAGCCCCGTCCCCCTGTTTGTGTGTGTGTGTGGGTGTGTGTGTGTGTGTGTAAGACAGGCAACTCCCTTCAGCAGGACAGATTGCTTTGCTGGTCTATGGCGGTGACACCTGTCTCCTGCCAAAACAGTCCCACTGCTCACTGAGGACCTGCTGAGAGCCGTGTCTGTCTGCCTTGGCAGCCGCTCCTATTGGCTGCCTGCCACAAGCCCCTCCCACTTTCCACAACCATCTCGAGGTGCATGAAGTGGGGAGGGACTTCCCATAATCCCCATTTGACTGACAGCGGGAGCGGGCCGCCCCCTGAGGTGGTTTCACTGCCGGGGAAAAGTAGCCAGATCAACAGTAGGCTAGTAGGCTGTTCAGAATAGCACTTGCATATTATGCTTACTAATTTTGAAGTTTGAGCAAATCAAGAGCAACTGATTTTTAACAATGATCTCTTTTTCATTATTTGGTCAGAATTTATACAAAATTAGATGCAAAATAAAATAACAGAATAGTTTCATGTAATTAAATACTTAAAAAAAAATAATGAAAAATAATTATAAACTGTAAATTAAGTAGAAAGTAGAATTACAATATGATTTTAATATTTTAATAATACATATTATGAATAATTGTTAAATCATATTGTTATTAATTCAAACATTTGCTTAATCAAACATGTAACTTGATCAAATCATACAACAATTTGGCATGCTATAGTATAATATAATCGCTTGCATACTGTTTGCCATACTGTTTTTAAATGCCCAGGGGAAGCATTCCGTGATCTAAGAGCAGAATGCAATAAGTAGTTTGCTAGTATTTGATTCTGAACATATTCACATGGGATATTTTGCATTTTCTTTCAGATTCATTTGTTTGTCCACAATCAAAGGTATCCTTGATAAGACTTAAGAGTCTTTAAGAAATCACAAAAAGAGAATCTGAGATTGTTTGTTCTGCTCATTATAAAGAGCTGTTGTTTATTTATTTATTTTTAAATCATGTTAATTTGTGTCAGTCAGCACTGCGGTTAGTTAATCTCCAGAATAGCAGTGTTTCTGACAGGTTTTAAGGCAGATTGTGATCTGTCACAAAGCATTTAAAGGGTTAACAATCCCCCAGAGGTAATGGGGTATGGAAATTAAGGCCCTGTCCACACGGAGACGCGTTTAGCTGTATACGTACAAATTTTTTTATTGGATCGGCGTTTCGTCCAGACGGATCCGGCGTTTTGGGAGACTGAAACCGCTATTTTTTGAAACCGGGTCCCACGGTGGATAAATCTGAAAACGACACCCTTGCGTCTTCGTGTGTACGGCCAATCCGTATATTTTGTGAAACGATGATGTCATCACCCCACGTGTCGACTAGTCAGACACGCTAAATCAGTAACAACTGCACTACTTGCTTGAGTTCATGCTTCAGAAGCTACTGAGCCTCTTTTATTTCTTTATTTATTATTTAGGCCTACTTTAATGTATTTTTATTTTATTTCTTTATTTTACTTCTTTATTTATTTATATTTCTTTCTTATGCTATGATGCTTGTATTTTGTCTGATTAAGACATTTCGTATTTTGTAGGGATGGGCATTTCAAGCAAAAATAATATTCGACGATCGCTGGGAATTATTTTATTATTCTTCAAAAAACGCACCTCTGCCCCTCATGGTCACCGGTAACACGGCGTTCGCTCCGACATTAAATTTCTCTGTACTGTAGGCCTACATGTTGTAGCCATTAAAGAAAAGTTAGTTTAAAAAAAATGTCTACTTTTAAACAAAACAATTCAAAACGAAAAGAAACAGACAACTCTAATAATCCGTATGAAGTGCGCATTTCTCTCTATAGGCACCTTCACAATACTGCGAAGGTGGCGAGTCAGCATCGTCAAAGAAAACACTAGTTTATTAATCAACAATTAAAATGTCTCCTTGCTATATTTGACACATTCATAATGATTAGGCTATTTGCCGGTTATTTGTGGCAAGCTTTATGCTTTAGCTAACTAATCGAATATCTTGACTCATCCCTATTTTGTACCAGGCCATTTATGTTTTTCCATATTGCTCAATAAAGTTCTTGGTAAAAAAGAAAAGAAAAGAAGCTACTGTGCCTAATATTACTATAATATTGTATACAGCGCGCAAGGTTTATGCGCAAGTCTTCTTCTCTGTTTTTAGTGTATCTGTGTCAGAAATACAGCGCCTCATACTGGTCTGGCATGTATACTACATCGGTTTGAGTCAGTTTCAGTGGTTTCGTGTGTACGCAGATATTTCTTGAGACGGCGCCGTGTTTACGGAATTTTTTTTTTAGAACGAGGAAAAAAAGATCGGATAGGGAAAGCTCTGGCTTCGTGTGGACCTAAGGTTGAAACACTATTTTGAGTAACGGTTTCTGCTTTTAAAGTGCCCGTATTATGCTGTTTTAAAGGCTCCCATTTTAGTTCTGGAGGTTTCCTACAGTCGGTTTACATGCGTCCAAGGTCAAAAAACATTGTATTTTTCTCACTATATACATTACAGGTTCTTCTCTTCTTCTTCATCTCAGTGTCTGAAACTATTCGATCAAGGATTTGGTTTCTCTAAACTCCTTCTTTCCGAGAGCCTACTCTGCTCTGATTGGTTAGATGACCCAGTCTGTTGTGATTGGTCTACCGCTTACAGCCTGTGTCGGACACAAAACGCCATTACCAAATCTGGCTTCCAAAGCCATCGTATATTCAGTGATACGAACAGTAACGATGGCGTTGTTTTTACCGTATCAGGTCCTCATCCTTTGGAAGTGCATGCAAAGTGGATTTGCTTTCACAGAAAGCAGCATCTTCTTGACATGTCCAACACAAACCAGACCCTTCCAGGCTTCAGCTACATGATAGAGGGCAGGTCAAAGTAAACGTTGTTCACAGGTAGCCAATGAAGAACATTGAAGAATAGGCTGGCATTTAGCACATTTGTTACAAACCTCTGTAGGTTATTGCATGGAATAAGGCTGGAATTACTGATGACTTTTTTCAGGCAGATCAGAATAGAATCAATTCTTTATTTTTTGAAGACAATACCTCCATTTATCGTGCACTTTGATATTTGAAACTTTGAAGAACTTTAACACACTACATGAAAGGTAATCGTCGAAAAAGCATAATAGGGGCTAGTTCACCCACAAAATCTTGTAATTCAGCAAATATTGATTGAAATTTCAGCCTGTTCCTTACACAGATTTGTCATATGACTTCAGAATACTCACAAGCTTTATATAATATATAGTATTATAATATAATAATTATATTGTGCACAAGTCATTCTTTTATAGTGATGTTTTATGATGTTTTATGAGTTGACAGCATCCATCCCTTTTTACTTTCATTGTATGGAAAAGTTTAGAATAAATAATCATTCAACAAAAAGAAAGCAAGTCATACAGGTTTGGAATGACTTGAGGTTAAGTAAATGATGACAGCATTTCTTTAAAAAAGGATGGCAGATTCACACACACACAATTGTTCATCTGATGCCCTAAATGACACTAGCTGTTCTTATTTATTGATGGCCCAGTGGTGAGGTCATGATGGTGTTTGTGAGTGTCCTTCATTATTTATATGTCAACGCTCTAGTGCACTTCATGTGTGTTTTATGGCTGGGATGATGTCAGGTGCAGACTCTTTTCATTTCTGCTCATTTACCACTGTGAGGATGACACATATTTAGGCATACCATCTTGTTTGGTAAATTACTGACAACACATCAAAACCTCCTGCCCCTTCACATGTCACTCATACACGATATGAACCTCAATTATTAATATCACTGTTATTTTTCCCCTGATTATTGTTATTATGTTGCAGTTGTTAAGAAACAGATTTCGCCTTCGGCCATCACAGTGGGGGTTTTCGTGTGTAGCGTGGGCTTTCAGCGTGCTGCTGTGAATTTTGATGAGACCTTGAAAACTAAATTGAATGTTGCAGCAAGTGTTGCTTTTCTGTATCTGAGAGGCTTTACTAAATCGGTCTCCTTTTTCTCACTCCCGTTTCATTTTGGCACTTTTTGCTTTCGCCCACAACACAAGCACAGAACAAAGTAAAAAGAAACTGACAAAACAGACACAGAAAAAATGTGACATATAGATCATAACAGTATTCGGGCAGGTAATATAGGGACAAATTGTAAATATGTACACTACCATTCAAAAGGTTTATTTATTAACTTATTTTCTATTAGTACTTTTATTCAGTAAGGATGCTTTAAATTGGTCAAAAGCAACAGTAAAGATGTTTAAGTTGCAAAATATTTTTATTTCAAATGCTATTCTTTTGAACTTTCTATTCATCTAAGAAATTCTCTTGAAAAAAATGTTTCCTCAAACATGTAAAACTGTTTCCTCAAACATGTAAAAGTTGCTGTATGTAATTTTTTGACTAAAGCATACAACTACCATAATATGTTTGCAGATATTTAGGAAACATGCTGAGTTCACATACTCGTTTCTTTGAAAATGTCAACCGCTGTCTGTCAATCTTACATACAGCACAACTGTTTTTAACATTGATAATTATAAGAAATGTTTCTTAAGCAGCAAATCATATTAGACTCTGTGACTCTGAAGACTGGAGTAATTCCATCACAGGAATAAATTACATTTGAAAATATATTCAAATAGAAAATTGTATAATAATATATCACAATATAACTGTTTTTACTTCATTTTTATCACATAAATGCAGCCTTGGTGAGAAAATAGTGTCACTGTCCAGCTGTAAGTTAGTTCCATGTGGATTTGTCTCTGTTGTAAAAATCATTAGTTATGATTTTTACAATGGTTTTTATGATTTTTTTTAACAAAATTAAGTCATCTTCAATAATAATTTGGGATAATTATGGGTGATAATGTGTTTAAACTAGTGTCATTGCTTGCCAGTGGATTGTACTGTATATTTTGGTGTTTGAACAGATGCACACACTGAGGTAACGCATTACATCATCAATATAAGAATATACATCTTATTTGTTGCATTTTATAACCGTCTATAGTTGAAATGAACCAGTCTAATTTAATTTTCACACACAAGATTTCATCCTGGTTTACTCTTATCTGTTGAGTGTCTTATATCATGGTACATTTTTATTTGAGCCGACTGATGAGTGCAAACTAAAATCCAATGGAACCGCATCAGTTCTGCTCTGAGACATTAACCCCCTGGGGTGTAAGGTGTTTTTGGGGTCCTTGAGATGTTTTGACATGCCCTGACATTTGTGCTTTTTTCAGTTGCTTATAAACATATTAATGGCAAATATGTAATTACACTCTATTTAGCACAAACAGGGCTACCATAATATGTGAGCAACATGTATGTACATGTTTGCATTTTTGAGAGAATAATGTTTATGCATGGTTATTGAAAAAACTAAAAATTAAAGTTTCTGAAATAAGGCCACAAAACACATACTAAATATTTGTCCATAAGACTTTTGACTAATGGATGTTGTCTCCTAGAGTTTTTGCTTCAAAATGATCTGAAAATCATCCTGCCTAATCATTCACATAAAACAATACATTGATTTAAATTTTGTAAGACACTTTTTGTTTGGAAAGGCAATATGCGTGGGGGCGTGAATACTCTTGACAGGGTTCCTACAGGTTTCTTCAAGTTAAATTCAAGTCTTTTTAAGACCTTTTTAAGACCATTTATATAAAAAATTAATACCTATTTCACGTCCCTATACCAGCAAAGAAAAACAAAATCCTTCAACTTGTGTTCATTTATTTTTCAAATGTGGAATGGGTAAAAGATGATAAGCCAAGCAGGTGTGAATAATAAAAACATTTCAGTAGGCCACAAGAAAGTTTGCCGAACAATGTTAAGTTGTGTTTTAACATTAGCTAGCTACTTATTCTATGCTGGGAATATGGGGAACTGAGAGACCCCTGAACAATAAACATCGAAAATAATAATAATAATCGTAGTTGACAAATGAAACTTTTGAGGAAAAATACAATACGGAGAAGTTACATACAGCAGTGTTAATTTTGACAGCAAATTTTGATTTAGTTTTAGTCTCAGTCTTTTAACTAAAAATATGACAAACTAAATTTAGTCATACTTTAGTCATCTGAATTGTTTTAGTTTTAGTCTAGTTTTAGTTGACGAAATACAATAAGATTTTAGTGATTTTAGTTTTTTTCGATTTTTGAATTCTACTGTAAACTAAATCTACAGTAGATTTAGTCGACTAAAATATAAATTGTAAATTGTAATGTGTTAACTTAGAATTTCTCTAAAATTTCCAAACCCATATACTCCCGGAGAAAACATATATTAACCTATTAATATGAATGATTTTTAAGTTTCAACAAGCAATACAGATACAGATTTAACTACTGTGACTTAAAAAAAATATCTTAAAATTAAATAAAACCACTTTTCCTAAAGTAAAACACAGTCTTCTTTTCAATGAATGATATATGCATTCTTTATAACAACTTACAAATAATTGTCTGCTTGAAAGAATAAAGAATTATGTATGTATGAATTAAATTATTAATAATTAATCCTTAGTAAAGCTATTAACAAACAGTAAATGCTTTTCTCTTTTTCTTTTGTTGCTTGATCAAAATTAATGACACAGACCGCATTATGTTTATTGCCACTGTCACTTTAAGACATCGGATCATGTCCAATGACATGCGGATACGATTGCACTGATGCACACCCGATACAACTGTTTAAGACATAACCGACATAGTTTACATGAATACTCTCCAAACCGGACATTTAGACATAATGTTGTGTGTATTTGTCCATTCAGACACGAAAGAGAGCTCAGTGCAGGTCCCGCGCGCTGTATAGGTGTATATGTGCATGGCTCCACGCTTCGGGTTGGTGCGTGGTTGGTTTACATTTTTAACATTTTATGAGACCGCGGGGTAGATCAGCACGTGCACGTTACAGTACAAATGTGTGCATCTACCACACACGCAGGACATCAGTTCTGACTGGATCGCTTCCCAGATCGACACTATCTAACATTTTCATCTAGTTTTTATTCGTTGACGAAAATGTCAATAGATTTTCGTCATAGTTTTTGTCATTCAAAACTAGGTTTTATTTCGGTAGCGTCTCGTTTTCGTCAGTGAAAAATGTCGTTGAAGAAAAGTTATTATTTTAGTCAATGAATGAACACTGACATACAACACAATTTTTAAGACCCAGACATCAAAATTCAAGACTTTTTAAAGACTTTTTAAGGTATTATTTCCAAATTCATAAATTCAATGCTTTTAAGGCTTTTTAAGACCCCGCGGGAACCCTGCTTGATTCACACCTGAGAAGACAATGACCTGCATAATGAGCCGCATAATGAGCTGCATAATGAGCCTTTTACTGAGCCACAAGAAAGAATGCAAGGACAAAAATAAATAAATATATATATATATATATATATATATATATATATATATATATATGACAGTCACCTAAAGGAGTAATAACACTAATAACACTCACCTAAAGGATTATTAGGAACACCATACTAATACTGTGTTTGACCCCCTTTCACCTTCAGAACTGCCTTAATTCTACGTGGCATTGATTCAACAAGGTGCTGAAAGGATTCTTTAGAAATGTTGGCCCATATTGATAGGATAGCATCTTGCAGTTGATGGAGATTTGTCAAGTCAAGTCAAGTCAAATATATTTATATAGCGCTTTTCACAATACAGATTGTATCAAAGCTGCTTCACAGTATCAATCAAAACAACTTAATGTTTGTTTATTACTGGAAAAAAAGACATCCAAGTTTGGTAGAGCTGATCAATGGTATGATTGGTTAATTAATTTGAATATCCCCAACTGAGCAAGCCTAAGGCAACAGTGGCAAGGAACCGAAAAACTCCATCCAGTGACCTAATGGTGTCCTAACACCCCATCAGATGACCCAATGGAGAAAAAAAAACCTTGGGAGAACCCAGGCTCAGTCGGGGGCCAGTTCTCCTCTGGCGTTTATGAACTAGAGGCCGAATTTACAGTAACTGTAAGATAAAAAATTTATATGAATGCCTGGCTAAATAGATGCGTCTTCAGTCTAGTTTTAAACTGGGAGAGCGAGTCTGAGCAACGAACAATATCAGGAAGGGTATTCCAGAGCTTCGGAGCTAAATGTGAAAATGCTCTGCCTCCTTTGGTGGATCTGGATATCCTAGGAATGACCAGAAACCTCGAATCTAGTGATCTTAAAGAGCGCGATGGATTGTAAGGCGATAGAAGATCCGTTAAATAGACTGGAGCTAAACCATTTAGAGCTTTATAGGTCAAAAGCAATACCTTGTAATTAATACGGAACTTTATAGGTAACCAATGAAGTGATGATAAAATCGGTGTTATATGATCATATTTTCTTGATCTAGTAAGAACTCTAGCGGCTGCATTTTGGACTAACTGTAGCTTGTTTATTGAAGATGCAGGACAACCAGCTAATAAAGCATTACAGTAATCTAGTCTCGAGGTCATGAATGCATGAACTAACTTTTCTGCATCAGAGACTGATAGCATATTACGTAGCTTAGCAATGTTTCTAAGGTGGAAAAAGGCTGTTTTTGTAACATATGAAATATGCTTTTCAAAAGACAGGTTGCAGTCTAATGTAACACCCAGGTCTTTTACTGTAGCGGATAGAGTAAAAGGGCATCCTACTATGTTAAAGTCGTGCTGTGAAAGGTTTTGTGGATGGTTTTTAGAACCGATAAGTATTACCTCTGTCTTGTCTGGATTTAATAAAAGAAAATTATGCGTCATCCAATCTTTTATATCTTTAACACAATCTGTCAATTTGGATAATTTAGCGTATTCATCTGGCCGTGAGGAAATATATATTTGAGTGTCATCAGCATAACAATGGAAACTAATTCCATGTTTCCTTAGAATATTACCAAGTGGCAGCATATATATTGAGAATAATAAAGGGCCTAACACAGATCCCTGCGGCACTCCATAGTTTGCCGAAGTTATAATCGATTTTTCTCCATTTAAGTAGACGAAATGGTAGCGGTCAGATAAGTATGACCTGAACCAGCTTAATGCTTGTCCTTGAACACCAGTGTAATTTTGTAGTCGATCTAAGAGTATTGTGTGATCTATAGTATCGAACGCAGCACTAAGATCAAGTAAAACTAGTACTGAGATACAGCCTTGGTCCGAAGCTAAAAGTAAATCATTTGTGATTCTAACAAGCGCAGTTTCAGTGCTATGATGTGGCCTGAATCCAGACTGAAACTTTTCATAGATGTCGTTTTCTTGCAAGAAAGAGCCGAGTTGAGCGGACACAACTTTTTCTAATATTTTTGACATAAATGGAAGATTCGAAATGGGTCTGTAATTTGCTAGGTTATTTGGATCTAATTGTGGTTTCTTAATAAGAGGTTTTATAACTGCCAGCTTGAACGTTCTTGGAACATGACCTAAAGATAAAGATGAGTTAATAATATTGAGAAGAGGCTCTTCCACTACAGGTAACACTTCTTTCAGTAGTTCAGTTGGTATAGGATCTAATAAACATGTTGTTGTTTTAGATGAAGTGATAAGTTTATTTAACTCTTTTTGTTCTATGGTTGTAAAGCATTGTAATTGTTCTTGCGGGGTGATAATTGCGGCCGAATTATAAGGCGCGAGCAAAGATCGAACGTTTACGATTTTGATTCTGATGCTTTCAATTTTCTCGGTGAAGAAGTTCATGAAATCATTACTACTAAACTGTAACGAGGTATTTTGTTCAGACGACGTCTGTTTATTTGTTAGTCTAGCCACGGTATTAAATAAAAACCTTGGATTATTTCGGTTGTTTTCTATTAATTTGCTGAGGTGCTCAGCCCTGGCCGTTTTAAGTGCCTTTTTATAAAGTGACATACTGTCTTTCCACGCGATTCTAAAGACCTCTAAATTAGTTTTTTTCCATTTACGCTCTAAATTACGGATTTCTCTCTTTAAAACATACGTAGTATTATTGTACCATGGTGCTATACTTTTTTCTCTGACCTTTTTTAATCTAATGGGTGCAACAATATCCAATGTTCTAGAGAGAATGGTGCTCATAGTGCTAGTTAGTTCGTCTAATTCATCTGTTTGTTTGGGTTCAGACAGCAGCTGAGACAGATCAGATAAGCTATTTGAGAAATGATCTATGGTGGATGGACGAATTGTTCTACCTGGTCGATAACGTGGCGCAGCATGACATATTACAGCAGTGCGTAATATGCAAGTTACCAAGTAGTGGTCAGTGACATCATCACTTTGTGGAACAATATCTATATCGGTTGGATTGGTTCCATATGATATAATTAAATCGAGTGTATGATTAAGACGATGAGTTGGTCCGGTGACGTTTTGCTTGACCCCGAAGGAGTTTAATAAATCTGTAAACGCAGCCCCTAACGCATCATTTAAATTATCTACGTGTATGTTAAAATCTCCAACAATTAATGCTTTATCGACGTTGACCAAAAGATCTGATAGAAAGTCAGCAAACTCTTTTAGGAAATTGGCGTAAGGCCCTGGAGGTCTATATACGGTAGCCAATGCTAGAGATAATAGGGATTTTTTTCTTACATCTAAGAGCGTAACATTTAGCACAAGTACTTCAAACGAATTAAACCTATGACGAGTTTTCTTAGTAACATTCAGGATATCTCTGTAGATTGTTGCAACACCGCCGCCACGACCGATCAGACGGGGCTCATGCTTATAACAGTATCCTGGCGGAGTAGACTCATTTAGACCGAAATAATCATTTGGTTTAAGCCAGGTTTCAGTAAGGCACAGAACATCGAAATTATTATCCGTGACCATTTCATTTACAATAACCGCCTTAGGTGTGAGCGATCTAATGTTTAGAAGACCTAGCTTTAGAAATTGTTTTTGTTCACTAATAGCGAGATTTTTTGTTTTAATAACAATTAGATTTTTTCTAGATCCTGCAGTAGATTTATTATTTGATCTTAGTAAACGAGGAATAGACACAGTTTCTATGCAATGTTCTACACTAGTATTAATATCAATTAAATTGGTGCAGTAGAGACTGTGATTTGGATTTTTGGTTACTAGTCAAATGGTATTTAACATCTTGGAGATGTTATCCGACAGAAGATCTGCCCCGATTCTACTTGGGTGTAAGCCATCAGCGCGGAAGAGCCTTGGTCGCTCCCAAAACAGATTCCAATTATTTACAAAAATCAATTTCTGCTCATTGCACCATGACAATAACCATTCATTTAGAGCGAATAATCTACTGAACTTTTCATGCCCTCGTCGGTACGTAGGAAGCGGTCCAGACACAATAATCGATGTTTCAGGCGATGTGCTGCGTACCGTATCGATAAGGCTCCTGAAGTCTTTCTTCAGAACCTCCGTCTGTCGCAGCCTAGTGTCGTTAGCTCCCGCATGCAGCACAACAGCTCCGACGCGCTCGTCACCGTTCAAGATCTCAGTTACCCGCGCAGTGATATCGAGAACACGAGCACCAGGAAAGCAGTGACTGTGCACCTTACTTTTACCTAACGTAGCATGGACGTGTCGGACGGTGGAATCGCCGATGATCACAGCATCGCGTTCCGTTTCGCGAAGAGGGGAGAAGCGGTTCTGAGTGGAGATCTCGAAAACCGGGAGGGGCGAAAAGATTCTTGTCCTGGCTCGCGGCTTCCGCGGAACCACCCAGGCTTCGTGGTGGTGTGTTGGAGCCGGAGTGAATGAAATCATGGCTGATCGTGACCTGGACGCTCGGGACCAATGCTGAGAAACGCACGGAGTAGACGAGGTCAGCGTCAGCGGGTTACTAACGTTAATCACTGATCCGTGTGCATCAGCGCGTGATGTTTCAAGAGCTAAACGCCGGTCTCTCAGCTCAGCTTGTCTCTCTAGAAGGTCAAGGATCTGCTTTTCTACAGCTTCTAATTCAGACTGCACCGCAAGCAATTCAGATTTGTTCTCATCTGCACCAAAAGGTAGATAACATACACCTGATATATTCGCCATTTTAACAGATGGACAGTAAGTTAGCAATGATGCAACCAGTGATGCTATTAATATTTATACTAATTTATGACTCAAGTCTTGGGTATAACCGTCTTTTTAGTGGTATGGGTGTAATATAGACGCAGGATAGACGGGAAAACAAACAAACTCACAGCAGGCAACGAGGCTGACAAAAGCAGTCGATCGCAGGGCGAGCAGCAGTGAAGCGGTGTCTCGCTCTACGACCAACAACCAATGTTCAAACCGTATTTGCGCAAACAAACAAACGCAAACAAACAAACTCACAGCGGGTAACGAGGCTGACAAAAGCAGTCGATCGCAGGGCGAGCAGCAGTGAAGCGGTGTCTCGCTCTACGACCAACAACCAATGTTCAAACCGTATTTGCGCAAACAAACAAACGCAAACAAACAAACTCACAGCGGGTAACGAGGCTGACAAAAGCAGTCGATCGCAGGGCGAGCAGCAGTGAAGCGGTGTCTCGCTCTACGACCAACAACCAATGTTCAAACCGTATTTGCGCAAACAAACAAACTCACAGCGGGTAACGAGGCTGACAAAAGCAGTCGATCGCAGGGCAATAGTCAAAGCGAGATGCACATCCAGGTCACGAAGCTCCCGTTCCACCACATCCCAAAGATGCTCTATTGGGTTGAGATCTGGTGACTGTGGGAGCCATTTTAGTACAGTGAACTCATTGTCATGTTCTAGAAACCAATTTGAAATGATTCAAGCTTTGTGACATGGTGCATTATCCTGCTGGAAGTAGCCATCAGAGGATGGGTACATGGTGGCCATAAAGGGATGGACTTGGTCAGAAACAATGCTCAGGTAGGCCGTGGCATTTAAACGATGCCCAATTGGCACTAAGGGGCCTAAAGTGTGCCAAGAAAACATCCCCACACCATTACACCACCAGCCTGCACAGTGGTAACAAGGCATGATGGATCCATGTTCTCATTCTGTTTACGCCAAATTCTGACTCTACCATCTGAATGTCTCAACAGAAATCGAGACTCATCAGACCAGGCAACATTTTTCCAGTCTTCAACTGTCCAATTTTGGTGAGCTTTTGCAAATTCTAGCCTCTTTTTCCTATTTGTAGTGGAGATGAGTGGTACCTGGTGGGGTCTTCTGCTGTTGTAGCCCATCCGCCTCAAGGTTGTGCGTGTTGTGGCTTCACAAATGCTTTGCTGCATACCTCGGTTGTAACGAGTGGTTATTTCAGTCAAAGTTGCTCTTCTATCAGCTTGAATCAGTCGGCCCATTCTCCTCTGACCTCTAACATCAACAAGGCATTTTCGCCTACAGGACTGCCGCATACTGGATGTTTTTCCCTTTTCACACCATTGTTTGTAAACCCTAGAAATGGTTGTGCGTGAAAATACCAGTAACTTAGCAGATTTTGAAATACTCAGACCCATCTGGCACCAACAACCATGCCACGCTCCAAATTGCTTAAATCACCTTTCTTCCCCATTCTGACATTCAGTTTGGAGTTCAGGAGATTGTCTTGACCAGGACCATACCCCTAAATGCATTGAAGCAACTGCCCTGTGATTGGTTGATTAGATAATTGCATTAATGAGAAATTGAACAGGTGTTCCTAATAGTCCTTTAGGTGAGTGTATAACAGTTGGAAACATCTCGACAAAAAAAAAAAAAAATATTTCTCCACTTGTATTTTTGCTTGCAAATTGTATTACATCCAAGGTAAACATTTCTAGTAATTGTGTAGTTAATTCTCATACTGTATTTTCAGAAAGTTTTGGATATGTATCCTCCCCCAAAATAATTTAAAGAGAAGGCTTATATTGACCTTTTAAGATTTTGTTTACATCTACCTTGTAAATATTTTCTTTGCTATTTTATTAAAAAGGTTACAATTACAGCAACAATTAAAATAACAATATTTCAAGTGTAATCATTTTTTTGTCAAAACTAAAGTATACATTTTATCATATGTATTTCAAAGTAAAAGATTCATTAGTTTGAATAAAGCCTACATTGGAACAAACACTATAATAACATCTTAGTTGATTACTTTATTTTTGACAAAACATAATATATTTAACATATGAGCAGAAATTGGCGAACAAAAGCTTATTTGATGTGGCAGTAGTCTATTTTACAGTAAAAACTTCATAATCTATCCAAAACTAGTCAACGAAATGTTGTTTTTCATATTTCGTCTGTAACATAGGCATATCGTTTGTTGTTTTTATGATATGTTAGGGCATATAAATGTTAATTTGCAGTTTAATACGCTGCTTATACAAAGACATTTTATTTCAACATAATTCAGTCGATTTTTACTCATCTCTGTATAGCAATATAGTTTGGTAAAAGCTGTTCATTCATTCACACACAGACGCGATTCATATTTATACAGTCTTTTTGCGAGCTGTAGTAAACAACAGCGCACATCTGTGCCATTCATTCACACACATACACGCGATTCATATTTAAACAGTCTTTTTGCGGTTTACATACACTAGGATATCGCGATAAGAACAATAATAAAAAAACTTACTATTCTTCTCAGATGGATCCGTTGCTCCTCCAAATGAATTTAAACCACCACTTCTGAGGTAAATTTCCCAGGATTATTCCTCACAGCCTCGCAAGATGACGTAAAGTACTATAGTTTGATTAAACTTGGTGTGTTTTATCGAGTTGATGTGGGCGTTGACACGTTTGCATGTATTGCCTCAGATCATTTGTGTTTGAATAGCGCGCACTCTCCGTGGGCATGATCACATTAAAAGATAATAAGCTATAATGAGCTGAAATGAGAACGACTGACATCGCTCTCTTTTCATATAGATAAACAGAGAATATTTGTTTTAGTTTTGAATTAGATCATTTAAAAGTAAACACTTAAATGATTATAAAGATATATTTCTCATGCTTGGGTGAATAGTATTCGCTGAGTTTTGTTTAAAGGCCATGTTGCAGGTTAACCACCACTGTTGATTAATGGGTACATAAATCACTCAAGATATGTGTATTATTTTTAAAATGTCTCAAAAATGGTCTTAAAGACCATTTTTTTTACGTTTCTGGTATAATTTTTTTTTTACGCAACTCTGTGATGACGTCACGTTGGGGAGAAGTGGAGGAAAGGGTGCCTCAGCCTAGTATTAGAACTATGGCGACTGACTGGGATGAGGAAGAGTTGGCAAGAAGAACTAACATGTATTATGGCCCGCAGCCGTATAATTTTGAACCTGCTAGACGTGAGAGGGCAAATGAAGAATTGCCAAGAACTGATGGCCGTCAAAGCCAATTGAATCCATGGTCCGAGGAGAATGAGTGGAGAGTTGGTGAAGTGTCCCGGTGAGTTGCTATCATTTAGCAACGCAGAAATGAACACTGGAGGTAGTCTACAAGCTATGGCAAGCCGTTTTAACTCACGAGCAGCAGTGCACAATAACGACACATATTTTTTTTACGGTCATTGAATAGCACCGAGTGAAAAATCAACGTTTTCTTTATATCTAGTGGCAGTATATGATCATGACGTTAGTTCAGATAAGTACCGGTAACCTTTGTCATAGTGTCGTAGTACTGGTAATGTTTGTCTTTGTCATCTAGAAATTGAAAGCATCATGCTAGCTATTAGGGGTGGAATTATACATGTATTCGTAGTGTGTGTGAGTGTGAGAGAGAGAGGCGCGGGTGCGATCGAACAGTGGAAACATAAAAACATCGTCATTTTGTTCATACAGGATATCGTTCAAACTGCAAAGTGTTTACTTATATTTGTGTACACTCTCAATAAAACACAACATTGTGCTTCTGTCACACTCAAAACTCTTGTCAAACTGTAACCTACAACTGTATATATTTCTATCTAGCTGCTAACGTTAGCTATATCTGCTAACGTTATGCTGTCTGCCTATCTCTCTCTATACTTGACTATCTATATATCTAGTCTGTCTATATATCTAGTCTATATATATATCTCGTCTATCTATCTCTCTATATCTATGTATTTATCTATAATCTGCGCTATCTGAATACTCTCGTCTACTACTCGTCGCTCTCAACAAGGCGGGCAGCGGGCTTTGGTAAATTCTCTCCCCAAGGTGACGTAATGCAATACATTGTGGGGGAAAGGAGAATCGTTGCAAACCGCTGTAAGATAGTACCTACTTTTTTCGTTTTGTGATACCCAACAACATAAAATACAAAGGATAACAGTTTAAATGTTTATTACCAACAAGCAAATTGCACAAATTCGTTGAAAAATTAAACCTGCAACATGGCCTTTAAGTTTAGAGACATGCTTCAAAAAAAAAAAGTTCACGGTGATGGAGAGCCAGAAAGCACACCCTGTTTATTTCTTTATTTTACAAAAGCACAATGTTTTATTTTGATTGTAATTGGACACATAAAAAAAGACATTTAACAGTTTATTTTTTCATATTTCTTAAGTCTGTATGACCACAAATGACAGAGTATTTTAAGTCTATTCAGAGTCTATTTTGCTGCTATGTGAAAAAAATTTAGCAAAACGTGCCGGAGCGTTTGCCGACCCCAGAGGGTTAATGTTGGTTTTAGGATAGTTACCATCATGGTGACAAGTGGTGCATGCAGCTTGATTTGAGAGCAAATAAAACTTTTATATTGCTGCACTCATACAGCAAGTGCTACTGTAATAACAAACTATTGTTTACATGTCAACAACTTAGTATGTTAGCAAACTAGCTTGTTAAAGCTAGCTAAGTTTATACTAATAAAAGTGTTCACATTGAGATAACATGGAAGTTTTAAGTTAAATGCATGAATAAAAATCTGTCAGTTCTGCTTACTATACTTTAACTTTTTTAACTTAAAAAATTTACATTTTACATTTTTTGAGTTTTGCCAACTTATTTGGTTTTACAGTGTACACAGTTAATAAGCATACTTCCAGGGAGTACTGTGCAAGCCGAGAAAATGCCATTATGATGAATGAGAATGCTTACAGATAGGTATTATAGACCTCATTGGTTACCTGGATCACTGATTTTGAGATTCTTTCTATGGATCAGACTGGCACTGTACGTGTTGAGCTATGGGTTCAACTCTGTATTCAGCACAGCATGGAGAGATCGCTGAGATTGAATTCATTCAACTGAAACAAAACCTTGTATTGGCCTTGTGTATTGTTTCATATCTTTTTTAATAACAGCATCGCTTTCCAACTGACTGCTGGGTTACACTTCCTGCTACACGTGCTGCATAATGCTGACAGATTCAAAGTAATATTTAGCTACAATCAAATTCAATTTCAAAATATGAACTTACTGTAAGTTTTTATATGATGTGGCAAATCTACTGATTCTAATTATTAATTTGCTGATGTGAGAAAATAAGATCAAACCCATTCGAAAAAAATAATTGAGTCATGGATTAAAAAAAAAACATAAGCATGATTTGGTTGAGAAGCACTCTAGTATTGTTGCATCAAATAATAATTTGTAAACTATAACGTGTGCAGCCTAGTTTTGTCGCGACTAGCTCACTTCGATTATAAATCAACTAATCAATCTGTGGGTGTGTTTGTAGAATTGTGAGGGATGCAGCTGTACGTGTCGCTCGCTCTCGGTATAGACGGAGTGTCTACAGATAAGACAGAGAGAGAAGTGGCAGGAAGCACAGGAGAATCACAAAGTGCTGTAGGCAGAGATCAAACAGCGTACGTGGGCTTTTATGGATTATGATTTTGCCATGCGTGGGCTTGTTATTATGGAGCGTTCTATTAGAGAAATGTAATATTGTAGTATTGTTTATGAAGACTAATGTTGGCATGTTAACTGAGAGACATTCTGAATGAAGCATAATGTATTTTTAAAGATGCCAATATGAGATGACTCATAATTCTCTACCTCTGGGCTAAAACCAGCAAGCCTGAAACCAAACAAACAAACAAACAAAAACACACACACACACACACACACACACACACACACACACACACACACACACACACACACACACACACTAATTCCATTTTTATTGCAGTTAATGGAGGCCCTGACCTTTTAAAAGCAAGTTATCTTCTGTGTCATGAAACTCTGAGAGACAGAGATCAGAGAAAAAGGACAGAGAGAGAGAGAGAGAGAGAGAGAGAGAGAGAGAGAGAGAGAGAGAGAGAGAGAGAGAGAGAGAGAGAGAGAGAGAGAGAGAGAGAGAGAGAGAGAGAGCGTGGTGAAGAAGGGATTGTAATTAGACTTAAATTAAAGGTTACCTGTCACATCTGAGACATGAAAATGATGTCTTTCTTTCATTCTTCATTACTTTTCCGACACTATTTATTTCACTCACTCATACATATAACCATTCTTATGAAAATTTTCACACTAAATTGTAACAATTAAAGTAACAACTAGAGATGTCAATCAATGAAAAATTTTCAGCAAATCATTTAAATGCTATGGCAATTATCTAACCAATCAAATCAAACCAATTAATCATGTCAAAAAATTTCAGAAAATTAATATAATGCATTATTTAAAAGACATTACATTATAGTGACAGATGAGCAAATCATATAGATATTGCAAAAAGTGACTTTATATATACACCAATACACTGTATTAGGGTACATGATTTTAGGGTACAAGTGTTTTACACACTAAATTGATAGAGAATAGATTTATGATTAACAAGAATAGATTTATGAACAATATATGCGTAAATTCCCTCTGCTGGTGCTCCTTGAATGCAATTTAAGGGTTACATACATTTCTAAGGCCTTTAAATTATAAACTGATCAAAACTTTGCAGAAAAACCTGTTGTACACCATCTTGAATCAAGATGAACAATTACTGGACTGAAGCAACTTAGTTTTACTTGATTATTCATACATTTTTAGAAAAAAACATGCTATAAGTATCAAATGACACAAACAGGCTTTTGAGGAATGTCTATTATGTTGTATTGCATTATGTTTAACCCTACAATAAAAACTACAGAGCTTTTTATGATATTTATTATGATATTTATATGCATTTTTATGTTTTATCATAATTGCATAATCCTATCTATCAAATATACTCAACAAAAATGCATATGCAACTTATTATTATTTTTTTTTTAAATCTAAAGGTTCAATAAACTTCCAAATAAACTGTCCAATAAAATGTTAAAAAATTATTATTTCATATGTGAGGCTTTACATAGTTTATGTGAAACTTTATGTGAAAAAATGTCTTTTGAAGTAATGAGTCAAAAAATTGCAGCCAATGTAAATCTCTGCTTCAACTGTTCAGCTGGCGGCAGGTCATTTGAGTTTGACACAACCCTCTGTCGGATCAGATTTACACTCCAGCGTGAGAGCTAAAGCTGATGGTTGCACAGGGGTTGGTGTGACCCGTAGCTTTCAGATTCACAGGACAGATGACCTGGGTGAGATCTCAAAGCATTCAGGGTTACAGAGCTGAAAGTTTAAATGCAGTAAATAAACCACAGAATATGATGGCGTTAGTGGAAATGTCTCTTCCAAGAGGCTTTTAGAGAGTGTTTTATGCAAGCGATGATTTTAATAGCCTGGTCACATTCGCCTAATGGCAGAACTCGGATACAGGCATTTTTATGAGATTGCAACTTACCATCCCATATCTGTTTGTAAATGCCGGACAGGGTCGTGGAGTTCAGCGTAGCTGATTTTAGATCTCTCAAGCTTTATATTACCAGAAGCACATCACAGCATTTCGAGGAGCACAGGAAATGTGGCGGCACGGTGCCAGACTTCAGCAGTTCTCCATTAGCCTTGATGATTGAGGTTAGAAACTCATGGACCCTTGCCCCAGAAAACCAGCACTACATCTATAAGGGTCCAGGTAGTTATCTCACCCAGTATGGGAGATGCAGCGTAGCCTTCTGCGTTACTGGAAGTGACAGCTTCTGCTGGTAATTGACAGCTAAGTTGTGGCAGCCTGCAGCTCTTTTGAAGGGAGTTGGGAAGTTCTGTGGAGAGTCTCGGCAAAGGTGAGAACCTGAAGCCCCTCCAGCAGTGAGCAAGTACAGCCACAAAAAGTGAAAGTGGAGAGGTTTGTTTAGACTGGTGGTTCTCAGAAGTTTTCGCTTTAGATTTACATTTGACATTGGACATCAAGATAGCATTTTTAAAGTTGAATGTAGTCTGGTTTCTATTTTGTTTAATCGTGCATCGTTTTGACTATGGTTTCTGTTGCTGTTTTTTCTATTATGATTAGGATTAGGATTAATAATAATAGTAATACAATTTAATATAATAATAATAATAATAATAATAATTTCATTTAAAATATTGATATAATTAAAACAATATAATAATAAAAAATAATAATATTAGAATATTAATGATAAATCTATTTAAAAATATGGAAAGCATTCTCTTGTAATATATATATATATATATATATATATATATATACAAAAACACATTTGAAAATCATTTAAGTATTCAAATCTTAGATGTTTACTAAGATCATTCTATTACCTATTGATACCAACAATGATATTTAAAATATCAGTAAGCTTAATTAATATAAAATCATAATTTATTCGGGAGGTGGCTGTCCTGAACCCTAACCCCTAAATGTCAACGTATGGAAATTATATTGAAATCATTTTTGCGATTTTTATCAATTGTTGTTTTTAAAAATATCGGCGAATCCGATATTACAAAACCGATACCCGATTATGGGAAAATGCTTAAAAATCGGTAAAAATATCGGTAAACCGATACATCGGTCGATCACTAATCATTAACTTTGAAATCAGTATGATTAACTTCATATTCTTCCATGCCTGCCTGCTCTTTTTCATTTAAAAAGATTATGCCTACTGATGTCTTTAATGTATTACAGGACCTTAAATTAAAGTGCAGTGCAGGACCAGATGATCTGGAAGCTAAGTTTATCAAAACTGCAGATCACATATTGATGTTTCCGCTTGCAGATCTTTTTAATCTATCACTAACTACCTGTACTGTGCCACAAATTTGGAAAGCTACAAGAGTGACACCTCTTTTCAAAGGTGGTGACCAATCAGATGTGAATAATTATCGCCCGATTTCTATCATTTGTGCAGTTGCTAAAATATTTGAGAAATTAATTTTTAATTAACTAACTGAATACATTAAGAGCTCTTAGATCTGCGAACTTATGTCTTTTAATAGTTCCTAGATCGAGACTTCAGACTAGAGGAGATACAGCATTTTCTATTGCTGCTCCAAGACTTTGGAACAATCTCCCTCTTGAAATTAGAACTGCACCCTCCTTGTCCATTTTTAAAGTGAGGTTAAAGACCTTTTTATTTAATCTGTCTTATAAAAATGAATGTTGATGCGGTTATCCTGTTTGTCTTTGTCTGTTATCTTGCTGTGGTTTTATCTTGCACTCTGTATAGCACATTGGTCAATGGAAGTTGTGTTTAATTGTGCTTTATAAATAAAGTGATTTATTGATTGATTGATTAATGATTAAAACATTTTATCTCCACATCAATCTGGCTTTAGATCAAATTTTTATACTTCAACTGCTCTCTTAAAATTTACAAATGATGTCTTCTCGGGTTTTGATAATGGTAATTTCATTGGAGCTGCTTTCATTGATCTCTCAAAGGCCTTTGATATGGTTGACCATTACCTTCAACTGGATAGGCTTTACTCTATTGGTTTGAATAAACATGCTGTGCTCTGGTTCAACTCCTATTTGCATAATAGACGTCAGTGTGTTGTTTACCAAGGATTCCAGTCAGATTATTTAGTTGTTGATAAAGGTGTTCCTCAAGGCTCAACTTTTGGCCCTTTACTTTTCTCGATCTTTATCAATGACTTGGCACAAGTTTGTTCTCATTGTGAATTAGAGCTTTATGCTGATGACACTGTCATCTATACCTCTGACCAGGATTTGCTGCAAGTTCAAAGAACTCTGCAATCTGACTTTGATAAAGTACAACAGTGGCTGTTCATTAATAAACTTCTATTGAACATGAAGCAGTCTTGCTGCATGGTGTTTTCCACAATACAAAATCGCCGTTGTGCTTCCTGTTTTGAAATAAAGTTTTTAGATGGGTCCCTTATGCAGATTGTGGAGGAATTTAAATACTTGGGCCTCTGGCTCGACCCCAACCTTACCTTTAAGATACACATTGATAATGTCATTAGGAAAGTGTATGGATGTTTTCACAATCTGTACAGATCAATCAATTGTTTTTCAACTCAAGTCAGAAAAAATATATATTTCTCAACTGGTAATACCAATTATTGATTATGCAGACATAGTTTACACTAATACCTTTGAGTCCTATCTCAGACCCCTTAATGTTGTATTCAATTCCCTTTGCAGATTTATATTGAACTGTCCATTTAAAACTCATCATTGTTTCATGTATGACTCACTAAACTGGTTGCAACCTAAATCACGAAGGGATTACCACTGGATTATGTTTATCTTTAAATGTGTTTATTCCAATTGTCCTGCATACCTTAAACAGCACTTAATACCTTATTGCTCAACATACTCACTTAAACACCTCCAATGTCCAATATTTTTTACGGTACCAAGGTTATTTTCTGTAGCTGGTAGGAGAGCATTTCAATATAAGGCCCCTCAAGACTGGAATAACCTTCCTCTTTTCTTGAGGTCTATTTCCACATTTGGTTTATTCGAATCATCACTTTTTTCTTGTCTTAAAGGCACACAATGCAGGATTTCCGTTTTTGTCAAACAGCGACCCCTAGAGTCGCTGTAGAGTACTTTAACGTTACTGTCGTAAATACCACTCACGCAGAGCGTCTCTGCACTCACAGCCTCTGCACTTTATAATAATAAAGTAGCCTAATAAAGTAGGCTTACCTGAGCCTAAATGCCAGATGACACCAATAAAGTTACATGTACGTCGCATTATTTCGTAACAATGTCCATTATGATGTTGTTAGACATGATTATTGCAATTTATCATAATAGTTTGCAAATTGCGCTCATTTACACTATTTACAAGGTGCAGGCTTATTTATGTCCTGATAATTATGTGAGATATTGACAACTGTTCTCATGATAATCGCAGGAATCAACTTTAACAGTGAAAGCCTGACTGAGTGGGACTCTTGTCCGGTTCCTCACGCTGTCAGATTCTCGTTTCCTTTTTCTAGACTCTTCCGACTGCGCTTTCTTCGTTTTTTCGCCATTCTGAAAACGCAGGTCCGATGTTTACTCGTGTCTGACTCCTCGCTCGGTCAGTCTGCCGTTTCCTCTTTCTCTGTTCCTCCGACAATGCTTTCCTAGCTTTCTGCTTCTTATATGCCGGCTTAGCCATGATGATAGTTGTTCTTATAGCTAGCCGGATCCTGGATGGGGGCGTGTATGTGTGCAGTGCCGTAACGCAATTTGTTACATCGCGAGAGCTGATATCACGGCCTCTGCACTTCATAATACTAAAGTAGTCTACCGCGTTAGGCTTACCGGAGCCTAAATGCCAGATGACACCAATAAAGTGTATCATGTACGTCGCATTATTTCGTAACAATGTCCGTTATGATGTTGTTAGATATGATTATTGCAATTTATCATAATAGTTTGCAAATTGCACCGGATAATTATATGAGATATTGACAACTGTTCTCATGATAATCGCAGGAATCAACTTTAATAGTGAAAGCCTGACTGAGTGGGACTCTTGTCCGGTTCCTCGTGTCTGACTCCTCGCTCGGTCAGTCTGCCGTTTCCTCTTTCTCCGTTCCTCCGACAATGCTTTTCTAGCTTTCTGTTTCTTATATGCCGGCTTTTCCATGGGACGATAGTTGTTCTTATAGCTAGCCGGATCCTGGATGGGGGCGTGTATGCGTGTAATGTGTGCAGTGCCGTAAAGCAATTCGTTACATCGCGAGAGCTGAAATCACGCGATACTTCCTGACGGCGGTCCGCCGGCCCAAAGTTGCAAGTGCGGTTTTTCCACTCACAGGCACCGGGGGGGGGGGGGGGGGGGGTGGGGGCGAGACGACCACCATTCAACCCGAAAAGAGTCATATAACCATTCCAATAACTCCGAGGCTGTTCAGTTAAGCTAAAAAAACTGCATAGTGCTGCTTTAAGAAATATAAAAAAATTAAACTGTTGAATGTCTATTTTTTTATGTGTCCACTTACAATCGAAATAAAACATTGTGCTTTTGTAAAATAAAGAAAATAAACAGGGTGTGCTTTCTGTCTCCCCATCTCCGTTAACCTTTTTTCTGGAGCATGTCTCTAAACTTAAACAAAACTCAGCGAATACTATTCACCCAAGCATGAGCAATATATCTTTATAATCATTTAAGTTTGAAAATATCAAAACTTAAAAATATATAAAATATTACTTTTAAAATATCTAATTCAAAACTAAAATAAATATTCTGTTTATGTAATCTATAAAAAAAGAGAGAGGTGTCAGCCGATCTCATTATCGTTCTCTCAGCTCATTATTCTGCTAATGTGACACGCCCACGGAGAGCGCGCGGTATTCAAACGCAAATGATCTAAGGCAAGCCATTCAAACATGCCAACGCCCACCAGCTGGTTTATAAAACACATCATTTAATAAAAACTTGTACTTTACCTCGTCTTGCTACCTGTGAGGAATAATACTATCTAATAACCCTGGAAAATGTACCAGAAGTGCTGGTAGTTTCATTTCGAGGAGCAACGGATCCAGCTGATGTAGTAAGTCATTTATTCTTAAGTGCTTTGTTCTAATCGCGATATTGAATAGTGTCTGTACACCGCAAAAAGACTGTTTAAATATGAATTGCGTGTCTGTGTGTAGGCTAAATGATGAATGAACAGCACAGACGCGCGCGCGTTGTTTACTACAGTTATACAGCGCGTGTCTGTGCCGTTCATTCACTCTCGCACCTACATTAGTAAACGTTATTTTTACATGAACACATCCAAACTATATTGCTATAGCCTACTAAGATGAGTAAAAATAGACTGAAATATGTTGAAATAAAATGTCTGTATAAGCAACAAACTGTAAATGAACATGTATATGCTAATATATCATACACAATATGTTATAGACTAAATATGAATGTTTAGACAAGATTTTGTGAGTGGTTTTGGATAGATTATAAAGTTTTGACTGTAAAAAAAGACTACTGTCACATTTCGCAATTTCTTTTGTTTCTTTTGTCTGTCACATTTTCACCAATTTCTGCTCATATGTTAAATATACTATAGTATGATGTTTTGTCAAAAATAAAGTAGGTATATTGAATTATCAACTAAGATGTTATTATAGTGTTTGTTCCAATATTCAAACTAATGAATCCTTACCTTTTTTAATACGTATGATAAAATGTATACTTTTTACAAAGAAAGAATACACTTGAAATATTGTTAAAATTGTAATTGTTGTTGTAATTGTAACCTATTTGTAATTGGTTACAATTTCTAATTGTAAAATATGTATATATAGATAATTTCTTTTGTCCTTGCATTCTTTGGGACCCTGTGACACACCTGTGTGAAAGGCTAATTAATATGCAGCTCATTATGTATGTGGCACACTATCCGGCCTTTGTCTTCTCAGGTGTGAACATGCCTCCACGCATATTGCCTTTCCAAACAAAAGGTGTCTTATACAATTTAAATCAATGTATTGTTTTGTGTAAATGATTAGGCAGGATGATTTTCAGATCATTTTGAAGCAAAAACTCTAGGCAACAATGCCCATTAGTCAAAAGTCTTGTGGACACATATTTAGTATGTGTTTTGTGGCCTTATTTCAGACACTTTAAGTTTTAGTTTTTTCAATAACCATGCATAAACAATATTCTCTCAAAAATGCAAACATGTACATACATTTTGCTCACATATTATGGTAGCCCTGTTTGTGCTAAATAGAGTGTAATTACACCTTTGCTATTAATATGTTTATAAGCAACTGAAAAAAGCACAAATGTCAGGGCATGTCAAAACATCTCAAGGACCCCAAAAACACCTTGGACCCCAGAGGGTTAAGCTAAAAAACTGCATAGTGCCACTTTAAAACTACATGTTCCTGTAATTAGGGACACCAATGGTATTACATATAAATGATTTATGTAGAAAACATATAGTAGTATGTATACAATTATGATTTTCTTTGTCATTTTCTTTATCTAGATTTTTTTTTGTTGGGACATTTCTATGTGAGATGTGCCGTTATCCTGAATGTTACATTTTGTCATAAGGCAAATGATAAATGACGCATTTGTTTAATGCATTCGGCTGATTATGTGTCAATACACTTTAATATGTGTGCTATGTTAATCGTGGGGTAAGGGCAGGTGAGTAAGTTATTGTTTTGTATATATGTCTGTGTTTATATTGTGTTTATGTTTTTGTATATGTACTGTGTGGCTAACCTTTGTGTCTGTACATATATGTATATGTATACATATATAAATGAGATGATACATCTCAAGGGGTTGTCCTGAAATAAAATTAAATAAAATTCAAACTTTATGCCTTTTACAAAGAAAGATTAGATTAAAAATACAACAAATCTCATAAATTACATTTTAAATATTGTTAAAATTGTAATTGTTATTGATTTACCTGTGAAATGTTTTTTTAATAAAATAGCAAAAAATATATTTACAAGGTAGATGTAAAAAAAATCTTAATAGGTCAATATATCTCTTCGTATTAAATTATATATCATTGTGTTTCGGTAGTGACAAATTTGGGGAGGAAAAATATTCCAAAAAAAAATTTTCTAAACATACAATGTGAGAATTAACTGCATAATTACTAGAGGTACTTTGTACCTTGGATATTATAAAATTTGCATACGTTAAAAAAAAAAAGTGGAAAAATACATTATTTTCAAAACGTTTCCAGCTTTGAACCAATTCTGTAGAATGGCCCATAAATTTATATTTATATACAGTATATATATGCCTCAATAAACTCCTAATTACTGCTTATTAATAGTAAGTAAGGTAGTTGTCAAGTTTAGGTATTGGGTAGGATTAAGGGATGTGGAATATTGTCATGCAGACAAACCATTAATATATGCTTTATAAGTACTAATAAACCGCCAATATCCTAATAAGCATGCATGCTAATAAGCAACTTAGTTAATAATGAGAATTGGAGCCTAAACAAAAGTGTTACCTTATTATTAATTTGATTACAATTTAATTAAAGAATCTATAAAAGTAATGAAATATATATAAAAAAGCATTCTCTTTTCTTTAAAATATTAATATTGACATGCATCAGAAACCAAAACAATGTAAGGTGATAACCCCCCCCCCCAAAAAAAACAAAAAAACAAGCCAGACTAACATTAAACATTAAAATATGATTTTGTGTTAAGTCGCCACTTGATGTCAGTGTATTATATTCTATATATTATTGTAAATCCCATTTATTTTGATAACATTAATTACATTAATTACTTATTTAATATTTTACATACAAATATTTTAAAGCTAAATAATTGTTTGTTTCTCTTGTCCGTGACCCCATCAGAAAAGATCTGTGTTCAATGTTTGGGTTGTGACCCACCAGTTGAGAAACACTGGTTTAGATTAGACATATTTACAGTATGAAAAATGATAACCGGCTGAGTTACTAGACGATAATGAGAATTGTAGCAACCAGTAAGCTTTAGGCAAGAGAAGCGAATAAAGAACATCTGTTTGCAGAATTGCTACAACCAAAGACACTCTAAAGATAAAACTCCTTCGTTTTGCAAGTCAGAGTCCCTGTGCATGTACAGTATAACGTTACATGGATTTTATGGAAGTCTAAACCAAGTCACGCACGTTCATGTTGGCTTTGCGGCTGCTTAGAACATGGTACAAGATAATCACATACAGCTGTGAAACTAGATCACGTGTGATGCAAACTGAGTAGCAGGACGGCTTCAATTAGAGCTGAAACTTTAAATCTTACCCACAGTTCTCTCCTGCAGCGTGTGCATGTGTCGTCACATTTTTATATTTCTGGTGATTTAGCCACCGAATTTGATCTCATGCTTGAAAAAATGGACTCAGGTTGTCACGGTGGCTTGGAGAATAAGCATCTGCCAGTCCTGCTGTCAAGCGAACCGTAAAAAGACCCTCGAGCGGAATTGCGCTGATCTCATCTTGACGGATGCAGTGCAAGGAGATCGACTGGAGCTAGAATAATGTATTCACACATATGACTCCTTCACCAGGTGCTCTATTTCATTATTTATAATCCGACAGATGACCGCATTCCTCGTCCTTTTTTTTTTTTTTTTTTTAAACTGGCTTTGTACATTTAAAGTTGAAGTGTGTCATTTCTGAACCATTAACTTAATTTGCAAATCTAGTGATTCTTGGTTGGTGAACTGGTTACTTCATCTTCTATTCGTAACTATAAAATAATATGAAATATTTCAAATTAGATGTTTAATATCAGCATATTAGCATGATTTTTAAAGGATCATGTGACACTGAAGACTGGAGTAATGATGCTGAATATTCAGCTTTGTCATCACAGGAATAAAATACATTTTAAAATATATTCAATTAGAAAACGGTTTCTTTAAATTGTAATATTTCACAATATTAGTGTTTTACTGTATTTTTTATCAATTAAACTTTTGAACGATAGTGTATATACTTCTATTGGGGAAAGTTACTTTTAAAAGTAATGCGTTATAATAGGCGCTATTCCCTTAAAAAGTAACTAATTGTGTTACTTAGTTACTTTTTAAGGAAAGATAACTTCAAAGTGTGTAATGTTTGCATTACTTTTTCTCACCTGGGCTGGGCTTGTTTGTTTGTTTTTAATAACAAAAAAAGTTCTACTTTTGACAAATGTAAAGGCCCTTTCACACAAAAAGTTAAATTAATAAGCCTCAGGCTGAAGGCGTTTAACTGAAAAAGTAACACGTATTTTGTTGTAACTTTACTGAAAAGGTAATCACAATACTTGTGTATGTATCCAATGATACCCTAAACTAAAAGTTACCAATGGAAAATGGATATATAAAAAAGTACACACATCACCGTTAATCTTTCTCTAAACATTTCCCTTGCCCTTCCCTCTGTCTCTGATTGGTTCACTGAGTGGCAGAAGGGGCGTGGCCTGCTCATAAAACATAGCAGACCTCGTGACAGTTGTCTGAACACATCAGTCTGCTTCTTTACACCCTCTCCTAATCAGAACCATGTAAACAACCTTTTAGAAATCTGTTATCAAAACAATATTGCCAATATATTTCTAAAACATGAACAAGTCTGTAATTAATTATAAGGTCTCAAAAAGCAGATGAGGTTGAAGCACGCAACACGCTTTCCACAACGGTCATGTTTTCATGCCTAAAAGAAAGACGCATTAATGATATTTTCTGTGCGGTGTCTGATTCTGAAGTACCTTCCTCCTTCTCGCCTGTTTTATAAATCAGCATATGATTACACGACATGCATATTTATAAGGAAATAAGTGCTGCACTTGTGCTATTTGCATTTGAGTAAACTATTGTCGAGAGGAAAGAATAATCCCGGATATAGACATTATTATCCCCAAGCTTTTGATTAAACCAATTTTCATAACGCAGCTCATTTATCTTGCCAAACATCACTGCAGAAATGACAATAGTTAAAGATTTGTCCTCCAGAGAACTGTGCAGTTCAGTGTTTGTAGACTTCAGTCACTACATGAAAAAGAGAAAGTCTGTGCATGTGTTCACAAATTGTGGTTTCTACTAATCAGGGCTGGGTGTAACAACTTACAAAATATAATTTCAATTAACAATGGTAAATTTAAACAGGAAATTAACGTCAGATAATGGTTTGTTAAAGGGTGTGTTCACACTCGTAATTCGGTTCGGTTGGTCCGGACTAAAAAAAAAGAAAGATTTAGTCCTGGTCCGCTTAGTGTTCACACTGGCATTTTACCACCGAACCTAAAGATACCAAACCTAAAGCCATAGGGATACGTTTACAACCTGATTGATCGGCTTTTATTACATATATTTCACGACAGAACATCCAAAACAATGCTGTGTGCTGGGATAAATGTGCTTGTTGTGTGTGTGTAGCCTACATATGATGTTTTTTTTTACCAGATGAGAACTCGTGAAGAGTTTATAAAATGTGTAAAGGAGTCAAAACAGCGTCAGGAATTCCTCTGTCACACACACATACGCAGATCTGCTGTGAGGAGTCGTGGTTCTGATGCTGGTAACAAACTGCGATGGGCAACATCACAACTATGACGAGAAAAAAACAGTATGTGTGAGCATTCTGTCCTATTTAGGGTCACATCTTGTGACATCATGTCTTGTTTTTGGTTCATGTTGTGTTTATATTTCATTAGAACCGCACCAGAGTTTGTTTGGAAGTGGACCAATACCCATCTCCAGGGTTCTGATGTCAGCGTTCTGATGTCACACTTGTTTCAACTGAACCGCACTAACAGAGCAATCACACCAGGGTTCATTTTAATTAAACCAAACCTGCCAAGTGTGAAAACACCCACAAATTGTTGTGCTTTTTTATTTGGTTGATACTTGAGGTTGAGGCTGGGCAGTATATTGTGCATTGATGATTTATTCATGATTCATTAATGATACTACACCTGTGTTGATGCAACTAATTAACTAAACAAAGTTAAACAATTAGATTTTAAAGTCAAAAAGCACCCATATGAAAAACACTACATGAATCAAACAATCTGTCTATGCATTTGACAGCTAGATTAAACTAATGCCCAGACATTCATGTACAACAGCATAAGGTAACTTATGTTTTATGTTCTGAACATAAGTAATGAGTACTGTTATGGCTGTTCAATATGATTAATTTTTCAAACTATCCCATTACAATCTAAAAAAAAACCCTCAACATATTAATAATAACGTAATGTTTTACATTTACATTTTTTCTTACAGACACTTGCCTAATGCACCACAGAAAAACAAAAATTTTAGAAATAGCTGGTGTATTAAAAAAAAAGAAAGTGTCATCAAAATGTTTTTGTATGAAAGTGACGTGTAGAATATTTCGGTAACTTTAGTTTAGGGTCCAATTCCCACTATTAACTAGTTGCTTATTATCATGCATATTACTAGGATATTGGTTGTTTATTAGTAGTTACAAATCACGTATTAATGCCTTATTCTGCATGACCATATTTTACATCCCTTAATCCCTATCCAATACCTAAACTTAACAATTACCTTACTAACTATTAATAAGCAGTAACTAGGAGTTTATTGAGGCAAGAGTCGTAGTTAATAGTTAGGTAATAGTGAGAATTGTACCCTAATCTAAAGTGTGACCAATATTACTATAGTTCTTCATTAAATACGGACAGTCTTGAATATATAATCTGTCTGTAAATGTATGGAGAGCTGGAAAATGTAGTGAGTGAAAGTGTTTATATCAGACCTTGGCTGAGTGCATGATGCCAGCCATCTGGATGGATATACTGTATATATATATATAACATTTCAAAGAAACATCAGACAAGTAATATAGGCATAACTGCTGGCGAGAGCGTGTATATGTGTGTGATTTTGCATGTCCATCATGCTCTGCCATGATGTCTCTAAAAGGGGTGACGGCTGTAGAGCGTGTGTGTCAGCACAGGAGGCTCTGGAATCATTAGGTGTAATTGTTGTGAGAGGGTCTGTGTTTCAGCATCTCTCTGCAGGGACCGACCCGAGAAACTGCTGAACCCGACCACCCGCCCCCCAATGCTGTCTCCTAGCAACCCACTGTACCTCACTTCCTCATAATGACATCACAAAGGGGTCACTGAGACGTCCCATGGCGGGACATTTTGGCTGGAGATTATTCATCATGAAAGTGTCATTAAAATATTTTATTTTTTAATACATTTATGGCTGTAACAATTAGATTTTAGGGTTGAACTACATTATCAATCAATCATTTCTCTATGATTTGAGGAGTAGGTTCCTGTAGTTTAGTAGAACATAGCTAAAATGAAACATAGACCACTTGGATAAAAGCATCAAATGCATAAATTTATAAAGACCCCTGTGGTGAAAATCAAGCTTTTTAATGTTGTTTATATGTATGTATATGTTGTTTTTAAAATGCTCTCAGAAAAAACATGTGTAAATTCATGTCAACACGTTTTTTTTTTGAGTATTTTCTCTTTAAAACTGCAGTAAAGTAAAGATATTTGGATAAAAGCATCAAATTCATAAATTCTTAAAGTCCCCCTATGGTGAAGAACAAGCTTTTAATGTTGCTTATATGTCTATGTGGGGTTTTAAATATGCTTTAAGACAAACCATGTGTAAATTCGTAAGTCAACACCATTGCTGAATATTTTCTCTTAAAGTCCAGTGAACCAAAGACAGTCTCAAAAACGCTGTTTGAAATCGCTACAAACTTCAAAATGTCACAAACTACCTTGAAACCAATCACGTGAACGAGTGGATCTCTGAGATTACATATTCATAGAACCGCATATAAAAAATGAGGCAAGGGTGTAGAGTTACATTCAAACTATTTTAAGGCATAAGAAAAAAAAATTCCAAGGAAAAAACGTTTCAATAAGTCATTTTGGTGATCAAAGATGAGTTTTAAGGGATAAAATGACTGAACACAGGGGGACTTTAAATGGTTATAGTTAGGGTTTGCACTTCGATTAGCACTGTTTATTAAACAGAAATGTCGTTCCAAGACAAACAAATGACAAAACATATCCTAGTTGCCAAAATCACAGCGACTATTTTAATTAGTTCATTGAAACAAATCAAATCTAAAATGAAATAGACCTTTGAGTGTCTTTCTTCCATTTGACACAATTGCAGTTCTGCATTAAAAGTGTTAAAATTAATGTGACATGTAAAGAACACCCATAATTCTCTAGGAAGAATCCAGACAAAAGAGTAGTTTAACTCAAATGCACACACACACACACGGTCTTTTCATGTTTTATGGGGACTTTCCATAGACATAATGATTTGTATACTGCACAAACTGTATATTCTGTCCCCTAAACCTAAACCTACCCGTCACAGAAAACTTTCTGCATTTTTACATTTTCAAAAAACATCACTTAGTATGATTTATAAGCTGTTTTCATCATGGGCACTAAAATGTCCACAAGGACAAGGATTTCAGATATTGGCATGTTTGTGGGTACATTTTGTCCCCATAATGTAGGGTTTACCAGTCCACACACACACTCACATGTGCACACACACACACGTACGCACACACACAGACACACACATGGACATACACACACACACACACACACACACACACACACACACACACACACACACACACACACACACACACACACACACCTTACCTTCTCATAGTAGCGCAGCTCGTAATCGAGAATAATTCCATTAGGCTGTTCAGGCTGTGGCCATGACAACGTGATGCTTTTCATCGTAGAACTGACCTGATGCATTATGGGAACAATGGACGGAGCTGCAAAAGAGAGAGACAGAGAGAAGAAAATCCAAGTGAATAAAAAAAATCATTCCAAACAGCCATCTTCCCTGCTGTGCAGACTTAGCTAGTGAATTGATCTGCCACTTTCAGAAATGGAGCGCACACACACACACAGTATGATGAAAGAGTCAGACGAGAGAGGGTGATTGGACTTGTTTAATAGCTTTGTGAGAATGTGCCCTTTGCAATGGAAGCCCATTTCTCAGTTCAAGCGTTCTGATTGGCTACAGTGTGTTTCTCGCCTCTCCGTCTGTAAGGAAGACACACCTGAGTGAACATGCACAGCCTCCAAATTAACCCACTGCCCATTTCATTCCTCTCGCTCTCCCTCCCTCATTTCTTCCTGTTCTCCATTGCTTCGTCAAAGCGCTACAACTGTACGCTCAGCTGTTGTGCCATCACACACACAGCCTGTTTTCACGGGTGAATAGACTGCAGTGAGCATGCGGATGTCAAACAAGCGACTACGCACACAGATACACACCCGCACCTGGTAAACGACACACATGCACACATTTATGGATGGTCACACACAAATACACACATCAAAAACAGGTAAACCATTTTCTATTACTTTTTCCAATGTTTGCGTGTCCTAATGGACTGGTGGTGGAACTTTTGTTAAGAGTGCCAGAGGTTCTGGGTTTTAGTCCACCTTCATATCATTTTTCATGGACATGTTTGTGTGCATTTTGTTTTGTGATTTCACCGCAACGAATGGAGTCTCCGCAACAGCGATAGACTTTGCACGAGCCACATGAGGACATCGGCATCAAGCACTTGACATGATTTCAAAAACAACGCATTCCAGCACTGGATCACCTCTTATTTAACACAAACAAACTAAATGAATACTCTGGTCATCGAGATGTTGTGCTGCGAGATGTTCAAAAACATGGTGGGGACATAATCAATTCTGACCAAAGGTGGTGGGGACATGTACCACCTGCAATTTACGCCTATATATATAGCAAATAAGACACCCTTATATGACCCTTCAACACACACGCACACAGTGATGATGTTTATTCAAATAACATCTCGTCTAGCAATCACAGTCTGTCTCTACACATCATCCAGACTTCCATCTGATGCTTTTTAAAATGGTGACTCAAGCAAAGTGTCACCCTGCTCTGAATCACGGCCTTTGAGACTCTCTCTCTCGCTCTCTCTCGTTCATGCTCTGTTGGCCCGTCTTTGCTCCACATTAGCAATTACTGGCTGTGCGCTCTCTCGCTCTCTCTCTTTCAAACACACACACACACACACACACACACACACACACACACACACACACACAGCTGCGGTGAGGCTGAGAGGTGAAATTGCTTTTCTGCAGTTTTTGTATCCCCATGTTGAGAGAGGATCCACCTTCTAAACAACACACACACACACACACACACACACACACACGCAAAGCAGTTATTACCACTCCACACATTGTGCAGCAAAACTGAGATTTCCAATCCTCACCGTGTGTGTGAGAGAGAACTTTGTGATCAATTTTTAATTTTCTTATCTAAGCACAGCAGAAGTTCCAATCGCCTTCCTTATAAATCCACAAGCACACACTCGTCCTGGTATTTTTCCTGTACATCCACTGCACTGCTATATTTAAAAAAATAAAAAAAATAAATAATAATATAAAGTATAGTATAATGTGTACAAATATAACACATAAAATATATAAATATAACAAATACTATAACAATTATAAATTACAGTAATGATGATGATGATAATAATACAACATAATATGACATAAGTAAAATAAATATAAATTATAAATATGTATTCTATCAAATAAATGGATGTATTTTGCATTAGCCTGATCAGGAACAATTTGACTGGATTAAAATCACCCTTTTTGACGGCACGTTTCTCTGGTTGTGTTCATGCATTTAGCCATTTATTGCTTTGCTGGAGGGCAACTTGCGAGTAAATGTCTGATCTAATAGTGCTCAAAGTCTGAATATTTATTACACAACACTGGACGAATGTGTGTTTGTGTGTGTATCGTGTGCCTGCCAAAACCCAAACGAGAGGTTTTCCAGCGGTTTCCGCCTCACAGCTGGCAGGAATCCTCCATCCTGACAAAGAGTTGTGTCTGCTCTCCTATTATCATCCCCCTCTTCCCCCTTCTACTCATCTCACACCATCCACATGTCTCCTCTCTTCTTCTTCCCTGCATCTGGTCCTCAACAGGACGACTACTTCAACATTAATCACAGTCACACTCCCTGCCAAACACACGAAAGTGAGAAGCAAAGCAAGAAAGACAAGAGAGAGAGAGACACCGCAGATGAATTCTAAACAACAGTCTCTAGACCAAGAAAACTATACGGCTCTCTGCTTTTTCACTGAGGGATTGAGCAACAAAATGGCATAGGCAGAGGCATTTAAAAGCAAAATTATTTAAATTATCAAATTACGAAAAGTACAATAAGTTTTTAAATATCTCTGCTTAAACCTGTATTTAATATGTAATTTATAGGCCTATCTATTGGCATAAATGTGCAGTATTCATTGATTGTGAACATGAGCCTGTAGAACATGCAACACATTGCTACCTTGAATTAATTTAATTTAAAGATGATCTATTTATATTATGCATTTTTTCAGAGGCAGAGACCATGTTAAGTTGCGTTAGTAGTGAGTTGAAACTCGAAGTTATGGTAAGAGGCATAATATTTCTGCAAAACACTAGATGGGGTTCACTAATCACAACACACTGGTCCAGCCGACCAATCAGAGCACATTGTGCTTTCCAGAAGGAGGGGCTTCATAGAGACAGAAACTAAACAGTGTGTTACTGACAGACTGGGAAGAGAGGTGCTGCAATGTAAATTGTGTGAAAAAATAATGTTTTTTGAACATTCAAGCATACAAATCTATTCTAGTAGAGCCCAAAATCAAGGCTGTAAAAGGGCATAATATGGCCTCTTTAATTAAGTCATACACTTTTGATGTTTAATAATCACATTAGACTGTATCCCGTTTCCTGTTTTTCCATACCCAAATATAAAAACCTCTTAATCTAGTTAATATTTGTTATACAATTTAAGACTTTTTTATGACCTTACATTTCATAACACTTGAGGACCCACAGGGATTTTTTATTCACATACGTGCTCCTAAATACATTTTACAATTCACACACATCTCATTTTAGTCGCAAGTGTGAGTCCTGGCATTTACATTGAAACATTTGATTAGTTTATCATTATTGTAAATTGATCTGCTTCTGAGTAAAACAGGACCATGAGACTAAACAGACCAGGTGTTCAGGAACTGATTTGGCGGGAAAAGTAGCCGTTACATAGAACAAAGCCACATGCCCGTCTGAAAACACACACACACACACACACACACACACACACACACACACACACACACACACACACACACACACACACACACACACACACACACACACACACACACACACACACACACACAGAGAGAGAGAGTGTCTTGAAGAGATTAATGGGGTGTACTGTCATCCAGACACTGATAGTATGTACTAGACCCATAAAACCCGCCTGAGTGACAGCTGAATACAACTCACCCCAAGCTTTTCTCTCTCACTGTCTCCACCTCAAGCACAATGATTATTTTCCCTTCATGCCCTCTGCCAACACAATATCATATTCTATAAACATAAATCTAATAAGGAATAATATTAACCAAAAAAAAAAAAAAAAACACACACTGTAAGTGGTTCGTTCTCAATTTGGTGATGATGTTTACAGCATGTCTGCTGTGGTTAGTTGATGCAAATCCAATATAGAAGATCTGTTTTTGTTTTTGGCTGCACTGTCATTACTATTGAATAAAGTGAGTCTTATAGCAATTACGACACTGAGAAACTTTCCAAATTCATTTATGCTGAGCTTGATGGGGAGATCTATTGATCTTCTGTGCAATAGTGAGCGATTGTCTCTCTTTCATATAGATGGATTCAAACAACTATTCTTCTCCAGCTGGTTTATGTTCTGTTTTTCTCCTGAGTTTATTGTTGTGGCTCGTGGGAACAGTGTTTGCTGGTAATTGGTTTCGTAATCACTGGTCTATGCGCTTGGCCTTGATGGGGTGATTGTGCTTTGTGCTTTGAATGAGAGATTAAGAGAGCATTTATATATATATATATATATATATATATATATATATATATATATATATATATATATATGTATATATATAATTTTTTTTTATATATATATATTCATATGTACATATACACGCAAATGCATAAATATATAATCTAGACACACATATACATTTGCGTAGCTATCTAAATGGGGACATTGTAGACTTCTGTTGTTTTCATAAGCAGCTAGCTACATATACTATAACCTAACCCTAACAGAAAACTTTATGCATTTTTACAGTTAAAAAAAAAAATGTATTACTATATTACTTAATATGCCTTTTTACACATAAAGAAGTCCCCAAGAAGAGTTTTTTTGAGTTTTTGTCAGGTATAGCTCACTTCTGGGTACAAATTTGTCCTCAAGTAAGTAGGTACACACACATACATAATGTTCAACCATTCCCAGAATCCACCTCATGGCAGATGGATTTATTCAAATGTTGGGAGTGCTAAAAGACAACAATGAATAAATAAAATAAAGAAGATCTTTGCTGATAGCCTTCAGCTTCCTGTTTGGTGTATCATGGGGATAAAGTATAGCAGTTATGAACAAAAGTGTAGGAAATGGAATTGCTTATAAAGTTGGGAGGAACACGCAATCACACGAAATGTCTGCTGACAATCCTGTTTCCTAAAGCGGAGAAAGAGACATTATTTTGAAATAAATAGAGACACAACCTACAGTACAGGAGGATGGAAAGCAGCTTTAAGTCTCCAAATGGTAAGTGCTTGAAAACAACAAACACTCCTACGCTCTTTCAGCACAAACGTTATCAAATGTCCAGAGTGCTGGAGAGATTTACAGACGTGCTCGCTACTCTAAATGGACGTTTGCCATTCCTCTGACCCCCGAGGGTGAGTAGATGGGAGACAATGACTGAAATGAATCATTGTGTCCTATAGAGTTTAGGGAAACAACCAAATTAGACTCAATAATAGAAAATAAAGTCTTTCTTTCCCCCAAGTTTATGGGAAATGAGCATCTAGGATTTACGCAAGTTCAACACACTAAATAATTTAACAAAAAAATAAATTTTCAACTCATTACGCATAAAATACACAAAATAAAAAGTTATTTTTAGTGTTTCATTGGATTCTGTACTCCGTGTTCTCTATAAATAATCCTATGAGACCAACACAAGTAGATAGTTCAGAATAGTTCAATAGTAAGTTTCTAGGAGGAAGACAAAAATTTAAATGAACAATGTAATGAAAACAGCCTTAAATATTGTATAGCTTCAGAAGCTTTGGAATATACAGTAGTGGCCAACAGTGATTAGTGGCCTAGGAAAATTAACATCTTCAACCGTAATTCAAATATTATTAATTTTTTAAAGATTGTGTAAGGATATTGCATAGTTGTGCTTAGAGTCAATTTGTGTGTGATAGCGCAATGAAACGTGCCAAATTGTGCAGACATAATTTTTGGCCAGGCTGTCATGCAAATAAATTACTCATACAGTACATGCAAAAACAAGAGAGAAACAATGAAACAATAATAACTATAGTCAGTGTATATTTTTGTTTCTCTATATGCATTGTTTTTTATTTTATTTATTTTTTGCATTTTGCAGTGAAAAAAAAACCCTATAGCTGTAGTTTGTCTTTCTTGTCAAATAATATTGTCAGATAAATCCCTTAACCAAGTTTACTGTTTTGTTCTTCCTATGTATTTAAAATATTTTAAAAATCTAAAATATTTTCCTGATATTTTGATGGTTTAAAGGGTAACTAAACCCAAAAACAACTTTTTTTAGTTAATGATCTGTAAGACTGGGGCTTTATTAATGCTGTTAATTGATTTGAGTAAATAGTTTTGACATTTGGGTATAAAGTGTTTTAATTCTACCATATATGGTGTAAAAACGTCTGAGTGCTGCCCTCTTCAGGTTGAACGGTGGCTACTGCAGTTGAATTTTCCTATTGGATGTTGTGGTACTGCGTGACGTAAACAGGCACCAGCTCACAGAGAGACGCGAGTCTCAGGTGCACATTTGGCCGCTGCTGTAGTGTACAGCTCACATTGGACTACTTCTATGGAGATTTCTTGTTATTTTTCAAGCTTGACAGCCACTGGTTACATTCATTTGCATTGTTTAGAGAGAAATGAGGGTGCATAGACAATTTATCTACAGAATTACCATTTTTAATCTAGAACAGTGTGTCCTTCATCCAGTTTTGTGTCCAGTCAGGGACAGAATTCTCTTTTAAATCGGCTATATTGGTGAGGGAATCACCAGACAACACAGACCAGATGCCAGTCTGGGAGTTTAATAACACTCTAGAGCCGCAGGGCTGTCAGTCACTGGTTTTGTATTCTGTACTCTTTGCCCAAGTCAAGTCACATTTATTTATAAGCGCTTTATACAATACAGATTGTTTCAAAGCAGATTTACAGTGATAAAAGGAAAATTATGCTTTTTGGCTGTTGTTCAGCTGAAGTCAGTTTAGAGTTGATTCAGTTCGGTTGTAAAGATCATCAATTATTAAATTAGTTAATTTAATCTATAAAGCAGTTCTGCAAAAAATGATGTCATCGTCCAGCTCAGTTCAGTTCTCATTCAACAGCGTCAGAACAGTCAGATATTAAGTAGGCTATGTGTTTCATCTTTCTGTCCCTCTATTCCTAACACCAGAAGTAGATGGTTTATACCATATTTTATTTATTTGTTTGTTTATTTTTGTATCTTTTGCTTTGGACAAAAAAAAAAAAAAAAAAAGAGAGACATGTTACATACCATGATAATATAGAGTGGGATACAAAAGTCTGAGAGAAATAGAGAAGATGCTTCTATTTTGTATTATTTATTATTATTATTATTATTAAAACATTTAATTCTAAAAAATATACTAAATTAATTATGTAGAGTTAAACAAAACATTAAATAATTGCACACACATACTTCATATTATATTATATATAATAATAATAATAATAATAATAATAATAATAATAATACGTTTATTTTATATAGAGCCTTTCAGAATGCTCAAGGTCGCTTTACAATAAAGTACAAATAAACATGACAGAGCATGACATAGAAACAATAAAAATAAATTGAGATAGTGGTACATGAACAGAGCGGAGGAGTGTTTGTTGTTTTCAAGCACTTACCATTTGGAGACTTAAAGCTGCTTTCCATCCTCCTGTACTGTAGGTTGTGTCGCTATTTATTTCAAAATAATATTTCAAAATAATGTATACATACATATATATATATATATATATATATATATATATATATATATATATATATATATATATATATATATATAAACACTTTTTTAAAAGAAGTACAACTCAGTTAATTCATTTGTTTATCTCTCCTTGCAGGAAATTAGATGCTACATACATTTATAAACATTGATTAGGCTGTCATGTGTATTTTGCTATTATTTCTAATTGACACTGACTTCAAATACACATGAAATGTACTATTAAAATGAAAGGAAAGACTGTAAGATAAGATGGCACCCAGGCAGCTGAAGTCTTCACCGATGTTCCCAGCAGCCATTTGCTAGTTTTGTGGAAACTATGAGGACGTGTTTCTACACTCTAGCTGTGGAAACACGGACGTTGTGCTTTTGTGTTGCACACAAGCTTTCAAAACACGGATGTTGTGCTTTTGTGTTGCACACAAGCTTTCAAAAAAGTTGACAAATAGCAATCTACAGACTGTATAATGTGCAATAACTACACCGTCTATGCATCTGAAAGGTCAGCTCCTACTCCCACCCCACCTGTCCTGCCATATGTGCCCAGACCAATAGCACCAAATGCAGTTTGTAAATGCCAAACACTCACTGGGTGTTTTCTTCTCCAAACCACTGAACCCATCTAGAAACACAAGGCGCCTCGGGTGAATAAAGAGCCCAGTTCAGCGCTTGACCTGTTACACTGAAAATAACCACATTAGCAGCCACCATCCCAGTGACATTTTTCATCTAAATCGCTCAGTGGGAATATTTTTATGTTTATATATTATTTTTTCTAGGAAGTATTGCAGCTAAATACTGCGGAAAGTCACTGTAAATAAAAGTAATTATTAGATTATGGGGTAACACTTTAGTTTAGGGTGCAATTCTCACGATTAACTAGTTGCTTATTAACATGCATATAGGATATTGGCTGTTTATTAGTACTTATAAATCACATAGTAATGCCTTATTCTGCATGACCATATTCTACATCCCTTAATCCTATCCAATACCTACAATTAACAACTACCTTACTAACTATTAAAAAGCAGTAATTAGGAGTTTATTGAGGGAAAAGTTGTAGTTAATAGTTAGTTAATGGTTAGTTAATAGTGAGAATTGTACCCTGCTTACTGAAGAAGCATTTTTTAAATATCGGCCGTTACGTTTTTCTGATTGGCCGATGTGTTGGAAGAGGGATTTTTATTTTGACAGCGCTCCGGACTTTTATTTTGATGGGCGGCGTTGAGTCTGATCACTCACATTCTCCGTCTTCATTAGTTTACGATCTCTGTCAGTCATATCTAATAGTTTGTTAGACAGAACTGGTAAACAAAGAAAGTAAATGTTATGTGAAAAAGTAAAACATTTGCTTTTATATTATTTGTAACAGAAAAGGCAAACAATCAGGCTAAAATACTTCAACATTCAGCAAATGCACATCTACATCATTTAAACAAATCTCTGAATATCTAATAAACATTTAATGTCACAAACTTTGCAGATTAAATCGAATCCAGCTGTGATATCTTGTGAAGTGTGCATTTGTAGTCTGCATAAACGTGTTACTACGAGTGACGGTCAGTCCGTGTGAAGTGAGTGAATGCGAAGATTGCGAACAGAAGATCAGCTTCACAGGAGACGCGATCAAAAAACCTTAAATCCTTCATTTTAAAATATGCTTTGCTATATCCAGTTGCCCTCTGTGTCATATTCATATCGTTTTCACTGTGTGTTGTATGTAAAATTAGCGTTACCTTGTCTTTATTTGAAAAAATGATTACCAGTGTTTATTTCCTTTTTATTCACATATTTATATATTTTTAAACAAATACTTTATTTGTGAAAAATTCTGAAATAGGATTGCAGATTCAAGAAGTTGCCATCTAAAGTATAAGCATGTTTATTTTAAAGATGTGTTTTCTAATTTACTTCCAATTTATTAAATATCGATTAAAATAAATATAAAGTATATATATATACACATACATATATATATATACATACATGCATACATACATACATACACTCACCTAAAGGATTATTAGGAACACCTGTTCAATTTCTCATTAATGCAATTATCTAATCAACCAATCACATGGCAGTTGCTTCAATGCATTTAGGGGTTGTCCTGGTCAAGACAGTCTCCTGAACTCCAAACTGAATGTCAGAATGGGGAAGAAAGGTGATTTAAGCAATTTTGAGCGTGGCATGGTTGTTGATGCCAGACGGGCCGGTCTGAGTATTTCACAATCTGCTCAGTTACTGGGATTTTCACGCACAACCATTTCTAGGGTTTACAAAGAATGGTGTGGAAAGGGAAAAACATCCAGTATGCGGCAGTCCTGTGGGCAAAAATGCCTTGTTGATGCTAGAGGTCAGAGGAGAATGGGCCGACTGATTCAAGCTGATAGAAGAGCAACTTTGACGGTTACAACCGAGGTATGCAGCAAAGCATTTGTGAAACCACAACACGCACAACCTTGAGGCGGATGGGCTACAACAGCAGAAGACCCCACCGGGTACCACTCATCTTCACTACAAATAGGAAAAAGAGGCTACAATTTGCAAGAGCTCACCAAAATTGGACAGTTGAAGACTGGAAAAATGTTGCCTGGTCTGATGAGTCTCGATTTCTGTTGAGACATTCAGATGGTAGAGTCAGAATTTGGCGTAAACAGAATGAGAACATGGATCCATCATGCCTTGTTACCACTGTGCAGGCTGGTGGTGGTGGTGGTGTAATGGTGTGGGGGATGTTTTCTTGGCACACTTTTTGGCCCCTTAGTGCCAATTAGGCATCGCTTAAATGCCACGGCCTACCTGAGCATTGTTTCTGACCATGTCCATCCCTTTATGGCCACCATGTACCCATCCTCTGATGGCTACTTCCAGCAGGATAATGCACCATGTCACAAAGCTCGAATCATTTCAAATTGGTTTCTAGAACATGACAATGAGTTCACTGTACTAAAATGGCCCCCAGTCACCAGATCTCAACCCAATAGAGCATCTTTGGGATGTGGTGGAACGGGAGCTTCGTGACCTGGATGTGCATCCCACAAATCTCCATCAACTGCAAGATGCTATCCTATCAATATGGGCCAACATTTCTAAAGAATGCTTTCAGCACCTTGTTGAATCAATGCCACGTAGAATTAAGGCAGTTCTGAAGGCGAAAGGGGGTCAAACACAGTATTAGTATGGTGTTCCTAATAATCCTTTAGGTGAGTGTATACATACATACATACATACATATATAAAATATCGGTTTCATATCGGCCACCATGCTCTCTAAATTATCGGCAATCAAAAAAACAATATCGTCGACCACTAGTAATAATACATGTATTCGTCCCGAACCATACGGTACGCATTCAGTCACAGGCGACCCACACTCCAATCCAGAAGGGGGTTTAACGTTGTTTCCTACCAGTAAAAAGCACAAAAGAAGAAGAAACGATTACTCTGTATGTTCGTTTACATCTCTCAACCAGTGTTTTTTTTAACTGCGGAAAGATATCAATAAAACAGCTTGAGAATAATATCTCACGTAGCATTACATTTACCTCAGGCATTTAGCGTCCACAGCAGGTTAGAGAGAACTCTAGAGAGAAGTATTTTGTATACTATACAAACTATTTTGCACTATATAAGCCTATTCACTATATTTATTTAACCTGTTAGTAATGTCTTATTATTTAATGTATGTTTAAATAAATTTGTCATGAAAATAAGTTATGACAATGTATTTGTAAATGATTATATTTCAAAAATGAATTGGAGTAGAAAATTAACTTTACAATTAGATTTAGACATTAATGCAAATCCTGCCTTATGTGCAATTTACAGTACATGTATATTTTATTTGAGTGTTGATTATTATATAAAAAAAAAAAAAAAGCAACTTGGGCTCTGTTGTTAATTGTAACCTTTAATATTTTAGTAATGTGTAATTAAGGGCTCCCCATTGGCTAAGATAGATAAAAAATAAAAAAAAGTTTAATGAAAAAAAGAAAAAATAAGCAATTTTGTGTTTAGCTTTCTCCCCCCTGCTGTACCGAGCCAGTACCGAACCGTCATGTTTGCATTTCGCTACACCCCTAATATATATATATATATATATATATATATATATATATATATATATATATATATATATATATATATATACACATACAGGTCCTTCTCAAAAAATTAGCATATTGTGATAAAGTTAATTATTTTCCATAATGTAATGATAAAAATTCAACTTTCATATATTTTAGATTCATTGCACACCAACTGAAATATTTCAGGTCTTTTATATGATGATTTTGGCATACAGCTCATGAAAACCCAAAATTCCTGTCTCAAACAATTAGCATATTTCATCCGACCAATAAAAGAAGTGTTTTTAGTACAAACAAAAAAGTCAACCTTCAAATAATTATGTTCAGTTATGCACTCAATAGTCAATACTTGGTCGGGAATCCTTTTGCAGAAATGACTGCTTCAATGCGGCGTGGAGGCAATCAGCCTGTGGCACTGCTGAGGTGTTATGGAGGCCCAGGATGCTTCGATAGCGGCCTTAAGCTCATCCAGAGTGTTGGGTCTTGCGTCTCTCAACTTTCTCTTCACAATATCCCACAGATTTTCTATGGGGTTCAGGTCAGGAGAGTTGGCAGGCCAATTGAGCACAGTAATACCATGGTCAGTAAACCATTTACCAGTGGTTTTGGCACTGTGAGCAGGTGCCAGGTCGTGCTGAAAAATTAAATCTTCATCTCCATAAAGCTTTTCAGCAGATGGAAGCATGAAGTGCTCCAAAATCTCCTGATAGCTAGCTGCATTGACCCTGCCCTTGATAAAACACAGTGGACCAACACCAGCAGCTGACATGGCACCCCAGACCATCACTGACTGTGGGTACTTGACACTGGACTTCAGGCATTTTGGCGTTTCCTTCTCCCCAGTCTTCCTCCAGACTCTGGCACCTTGATTTCCGAATGACATGCAAAACTGAGCAACAGTCCAGTGCTGCTTCTCTGTAGCCCAGGTCAGGCGCTTCTGCCGCTGTTTCTGGTTCAAAAGTGGCTTGACCTGGGGAATGCGGCACCTGTAGCCCATTTCCTGCACACGCCTGTGCACGGTGGCTCTGGATGTTTCTACTCCAGACTCAGTCCACTGCTTCCGCAGGTCCCCCAAGGTCTGGAATCGGTCCTTCTCCATAATCTTCCTCAGGGTCCGGTCACCTCTTCTCGTTGTGCAGCGTTTTTTGCCACACTTTTTCCTTCCCACAGACTTCCCACTGAGGTGCCTTGATAAAGCACTCTGGGAACAGCCTATTTGTTCAGAAATTTCTTTCTGTCTTACCCTCTTGCTTGAGGGTGTCAATGATGGCCTTCTGGACAGCAGTCAGGTCGGCAGTCTTACCCATGATTGCGGTTTTGAGTAATGAAACAGGCTGGGAGTTTTTAAAAGCCTCAGGAATCTTTTGCAGGTGTTTAGAGTTAATTAGTTGATTCAGATGATTAGGTTAATAGCTCGTTTAGAGAACCTTTTCATGATATGCTAATTTTTTGAGACAGGAATTTTGGGTTTTCATGAGCTGTATGCCAAAATCATCAGTATTAAAACTATAAAAGACCTGAAATATTTCAGTTGGTGTGCAATGAATCTAAAATATATGAAAGTTTAATTTTTATCATTACATTATGGAAAATAATGAACTTTATCACAATATGCTAATTTTTTTAGAAGGACCTGTATATATATATATATATATATATATATATATATATATATATATATATATATATATATATACACACACACACACACATATACACACTTCACATTTAAGATTATTTTACTCTTTACTGTGTCCATGGAATCCAGTTGAGATCCAGAGCTGTCCTACTAAACCACTGAACTGTGCTTTTTCAAACCAGCTCTTTTGAAAATCTCTTTCACCCAGCTTTCAAGGATAAAATTAAATCCTGATTAAGCTTTAATTAATTTTAAACACCTATAGTCTCCTAACCTCCTCAGGACTGAGCGTGCAGCATCTGCATTCCTTCTCCTGTTTTTCATCTCTTTCTTCTCCCATCGGGCATTTCCATCAGGTACAAGAAGTACAGGTACACAATTACCGCTTACCTCCGAGACCCCGCCACATGGGAAGGGCCCATTAACAGCAAAAGACTCATTACGGTCTCCAAAAGCGATAACAACGGAGGAGAGCATGGTTCTTAAGTATCTATCTGTCAAGAGCACCGTTTAACTGTCACACACACACAGCAGCGGCCATTAGAGCCACAAGTTAATCAGGTTTATTTACCTCGTCGTTCTGCTCTCGTGCACACAGAAGAAGGAGGAAAACTCGGCAGGTGTCTGATTCCGTGTTATGATCTTTTTGTTTGTTTGCTCCGACTCCTAGTGTCACAAGAGGAGCGATTACAAGACACTCCTCTGCAGATCGTGTGCAGTCATGTTTGAACTCCTTCTCAACGACTCAGTTCAGCTGGAAACAAGCATCGCACTGAAGCTCCAATTATGCCAATTAACTCCAATTAGACTGGATCAAAACAAGCACACTAACAGGTATCCGAAACAGGACTAATCACAGTTTAAGAGGTAATAAGTCATAGTTTCCCTTTGCAAAAAAAGCCAAACAGAGAGATGCTGAGTAGACTCTTGAAAAAAGAAATACTGCTCCGAAAATGAAAAGTCTTTTATCGTTTACTCACCATGTCGCCCCAAACCTGACTTTTTCTTATGTGAAACAAAAATGGAGAAATGGTCCCTGTTTTCCATGCAATTACATTGAATGGACACTAAAACATTCAAGCTTCATGAACAGTATTCCAAATTTTCTGAAGCCATATGATAGCTTTAGGTGGAGAAAGTTATGAAATTTACATTATGTTTGTTTTTTTAATGACGATCTTCCCAAATCAGTGAACAAATTATTCAGATCATTTTTCTTCTTCTTGTGAATCACTAGAAAGATCTATCTAACTCAACAGAATGATTCAGTCACAAAAGAAACATTGCTAATGACTGGAATTGTGGGCTGAGATTCTAACACAAAGATACTGTATTTCTTCCAGATGATGAACAATAAAAACATTGATAATCACAATCCACCCGACTTGAATGATTTTGGGCATTTAAAGCGGCAGATGACATAATTGGTGTGGGCGCTAATGTAGTTATCGTTATAGTTCTCATTCTTGGTGTGAATATTCTTTTAATATAAATTATTATTAAAATAACAACTCTAATACTGTTATAATACTGTCTAATACTGCCTTGATAAAGCTCTCCATTGTAGTTTCCAATGAACATGCCTCAATTAGACCATGAAACATAAAAAATAATACAAACCGCAACGATGTTCCACATCCTGTTATGTTTAGGCAACAGAATCTTGTATTTCTGTCATTACTTTAAAATATAAGAGCAAAAATCCCCCTCAAATCCAAAACAAAGCTTCTAATCTACATAACAGAGGAGCTATAGAAAGATATAGCTGCTGGCAGATTTATGCTGCATTTGCCTTATTTTGTTTGTCTCTAACGGACTGTTTCTGACTCTACAGAGTCTTCACACATCTAAACAAACCCAAACACAATCCCTCTTCTCCTTGTCCGCAATAGACAGAGGGAAACACGTTGTTTCCCCTCTGCATCTTATAACCTCTAATTTTCTATTTCTTTAGATTGATTGTTGTTACCTTTTATTTGTATTTTATATGTTTATAATTACTTTTCTGAAGCTAAATTAGCTAAATACTGTGGGACATAACTGTAAATATAAAAATAATTATATATCTACATATATATATTGTGTATAAATATAATAATAATAATAATATATATATATATATATATATATATATATATATATATATATATATATATATATATATATATATATATATATATATATATATTTATATTTATGTTTTTTTTTTCCATAATACCTAAGCCGGAGTATTAAACTGCACCAATCAAGTTACACACATGAACCTCAAATTGGTTGATTTGTTGAGGGCAGTTGTGAGAACTTTTGACTTGGGCCTGCAAAAAAAAAAAAAAAACCTGGTAACCACAAAACAATGTAATAAAATCACTTATCAACCACATAGGAATGCCTTGACATCCATCCAGCACTTTAGCATAAGCGAGTTCCTTTTTCACTTGTGTTGTGTAAAAAACGAACAAACAAAGGGAATCGAAACAGGGTGCAGCTGTCAGCAAGCACTGCCATACATTCAAACTTAATTTGTTCTCATAGCTGGGACTGAACGTTTCCTCGTTTTGAGGATGAAAATCTCCCCCGCACGCTAAATTATCCACAAGCGCTCACTTTGATCCAGGAGGGGGCAACAACGGAAGCTGCTAAACTCTCAGCGCTACAGTTCTGGGTGCCCTCGTTTCAGGGCTGAATGTATTAAGGAATAGTGACACGATCAAGGTGTTTTTTTTCATACTGGTCCCACTGATAAAGATGAAAGCGCCGAACCAGACGAATGCATCCCAGCGAGATCGGCACAAACTTCTAACATACCAACTGCCGTGATGCTTCTGTAGAGCTATTCAGTGAAAGCAGGAAATTGAGATGGCAGGGGAAGTAAAGGTGGTGGAGAAAGATGGAGAAAGATGGGCTGCCCTCGAAAAACTGAAAGAAGAGCCCTCAAGGAAATGATGAGGATGCATATCTTTTAGCGTAGGTCAAACTAGGTGATGTTTTCAATTTTGACTTCCTGCACAGTCCAGTGAGCAGCTTTAAATGATGAAACTTCAAAAATGGCATCATTCAGTCTCAATATCCTTCAGTCAGTGGTATCGAGACCAAATGACCACTTGGAGCCTTTTTTAATGGAAATGAAAGAAGAAACTAGATTGGTTAAAGTTGCAGTCCGTAGTTTTTCCTCTTTGTCGCCATCTCTGTTCGAGATCTGTAATTGCAGTTATTCGCGGAATTATCAACTTTAAGTGGGTTGTGCCTCGGCACGGCACAGCGCGGACGAATCCAATGTTTTGAGGAGAATGTGCGGCTGTCAGTCGGTGTGGATACTGTCATTCAGAATCACAGATTCTACTTTTTGGAAGTATGACCAAGATAAGAATCTTCACCGGAAAATGTCATCTGAACAAGTAACATCCATGTTTGTTCTGACCAACTAAGGTGAAAAAAACATTGCAGTAAATCGCGCTGATTAAATCTAACGATCGCTTATCATAAGTTTAATTATATCAAGTGCTGTGAGAAAAGGCTATAAATCTCCACCTCCAACATCCTCACAAGCAATATAGCCTACTAGCCAGGACACCTTCTTTATGTGTACAGATGTGACGTAATGACGCAAAGACAAGAATTTCCCACGGAAATCCACCAGTACAACTGGAATTGAAAACATTATTACAAGCTTGCCGTTTTGAATCGAGCTAAGGCAAGCAGATCATTTTGAACACTGGCTGGTTATGTACTTGCTCAAATTTATTTTGGATAATTTTTAACCCAAAAAAGTTATGGATTAGAGCTTTAAGGTAATACAAATAGTAACGAACGTAGAAAAATAACTGCTCAAAATTTATATGAGTATGTGATAGAACATAAAAGGGGAAAATTTACTAGCACAAAAGTGCTGGTTGCCTTTTTTTTAAAATAAGAAACTGTACAATATTCAAAACTTGCCCTACAATATCATTTATTTTTTGATTTTCTTTGAAAAACACACACACACATACACACACATATATATATATATATATATATATATATATATATAACAATAAAAGTGGATTTAATAAATATGGATTTAATAAATAATTATTTTTTATTTATTGTGCTTTATTGTATCTATTTTTATTTTGTATTTTTGTAAATCATATTATTATCACATGGCACAAGCTGATTGACTTCTGCTGATCTTGCAGCCAATGAGATTGCTTGCTCAACATTTAAATAGTCTGGTGCAGTGTTTGCTCTAGGCTAGTCCTGTAGCCTGCTATCAGAGTTCCTCTGATGTTAGTTCCTCCTAAATTAGTTTAAATCAAGATCAGTTAAACCAATAAAAACACTACACCAGTCAAGACAGTTTACCCCCAACAATAACCATCTTAACTAGCTTGTACTGGTAACACACCAGAAC